>OZ026612.1:62177406-62494906 GCA_964020975.1 Hermodice carunculata
TGTTATATTTTGTATATGACATACAGGTCAATATTGACCTTTTTTGTCAATAAAATTATTACTTACATACCTGTCAACATCCTATATGGCAAGATGATCTTCCCATGGGGGAGATTTTATTTTTAACAAAGAATAAAGAAGAAATAAATGGATTTTATGCAGAAGCTTAATGTCTAAAATTGGCTAAAATCACACCAAAAAGTCTAAAAATAAGGGCCAAAAAGTGTGAGACTGCCACCAAATGCGGGAGAGTTGATAGGTATGATATATGTATACACAAGTGGACACATGACATTATATACACTAGTAGATTTTAACGGCGGCGTTTGGACATTTTGGCGGCGGACAGCGGCGACCAGCGGTGGATGGCGGCGACCAGCGGCGGTCTGCGGCGACCAGCGGCGGTCTGCGGCGACCAGCGGCAGTTTGCGGCAACAAGCGGCGGTCGGCGGGGATCACCGCTGTCCACAGACCGCCGCACACATTCTCACCTGCTGTGGAGTCTCAACAGGAATGGGCGGTGGTGGGCGGCGATACTGCCTATCGCCGCCGACTGCCACCCTGGGCCGTAGAACGCCGCTCATCGCCGCCTTCTGCCGCAGACAAACTCAAATCAGTCCAGGGAGCATCTGTTTCTTTCAGTTGTAAGCTAAGAGACCAAATATATGCACCTTTTTAACAAATGTGTGCACTTATGGACCCAGGCTGGGTGACAATAAAAGTCAATATGTATATATATACACACACACACTGTGTATGGGTGTGTATATATGTGTGTATATATATATATATGTGTGTGTATATATGTGTATATATGTGTGTATATATATATATATATATATATATATATATATATATATATATACACATACATATACACATATATATATATGTATAGATATTTCATAAATTATTAATCAAGACATCATTATCAGAATAAATATCTTTAATTATGACAGCACCATGCTGACTGCAAACAAAAGCTTACTGTCAGCCAAAAACACACAATACAGTAATACACATGCAAAACTACAATTGCAGAATTTGAATCTTAAACATACATATATTGACTTCTGACTGGCTTATAATACATTAAATATAAACAAATACTGTCCACAAAAGACACACATGTTGGGTGTTATTAATTTGGAATTGTTATAGCCAAACACATCATACAGTATTAAGCATGCTGTATTGTGTGTTTTTTGCTGACAGTAAGCTTTTGTTTGCAGTCAGCATGGTGCTGTCATAATTAAAGATATTTATTCTGATAATGATGTCTTGATTAACAATTTATGAAATATATATATATATATATATATATATATATATATATATATATATATATACACACACACATAAATATATATACACATATATACAAACCCATACACAGTGTGTGTGTGTGTGTGTGTATATATATAGATATTGACTTTTATTGTCACCCAGCCTGGGTCCATAAGTGCACACATTTGTTAAAAAGGTGCATACATTTGTTCTCTTAGCTTACAACTGAAAGAAACAGATGCTCCCTGTACTGATTTGAGTTTGTCTACAGCAGAAGGCGGCGATGAGCGGCGTTCTGTGGCCCAGGGCGCCGGTCGGCGGCGATAGGCAGTACCACCGCCTACCACCGCCCATTCCTGTTGAGACTCCACAGCAGGTGAGAATGTGTGCGGCAGTCTGCGGCCACCAGCGGCGATCGCCACCGACTGCCGCTTGTCGCCGCAGACTGCCGCTTGTCGCCGCAGACTGCCGCTTGTCACCGCAGACTTCCACTGGTCGCCGCAGACCGCTGCTGGTCGCCGCCATCCATAGCTGGTCGCCGCTGTCCACCGCCCACCGCCGCCAAAATGTCCAAACGCCGCCCTTAAAATTTACTAGTGATAGCAAATACAGTTACACGACACACTGGTTTCTATTTAAAGACAAGCATATTAAGAGGAACGCGAGTGTGCAAGGCAATCCTTGCATTCATTCCATGAAAAGTTACAATACAATTTCCCATATGTAGTTTGGCATATTTCTCTTATTAGAGATGATGCATCATTTCCGAAAGGATCTGTGCTTTATTGTTACATGTACTTTTTGTATGGTGGTCTTCCTGGAATGAGGTTAGACACCTTTGACCATCGATTTACCATCACTGTGGCTAAAAAGTTTCCAAACACAGATCAAAATAATGATCTAAAAAGCAGACCTTCATGCTGTCCTTCTCTCCATTAAAAAAAGATGGTCCAAGAGGTACCTTTCTACCTTGTTTGTCTGCAATCAAGGTTTGTTAATCTGCAGCCTCCTGCAGCTCCTATCTAGCCTTATCTGACTAAAGTTACTGGCTCTTTTCATCAACATAGTGGATGTCAGTTAACCACCACTGGCTTGGATGGCCGTTTATGGGGTTTATCAAGAGGCTAATTACCATTATCAGATAGGACTAGATAGGTGCTGCAGGAGGTTGCATATTAACAAACCTTGGTTGTAGAGAAACAAGGTACTTCTTTTTAAATGGAGAGTAGTACCTCATGATGCACAACATACTGCTCTGACAATCACAGAAGTAGTTGGATATTCCAAGTTTTCCAGTCATGTACATGTACATGTACATACAAATGATGTACATGTACACATGTACCACTCCACATTGCTGGCACACATATGGACAGCTGATGACTACCATGAAATACACAAGACATAACTCATGGAATATTTTTTCAAATCAGTGTATTGAATGATACATGAGGGTTTTTTTTCACCTGTTAATGACTGCAAATGAAACAGTGACAAATATAAATCTAGCATACAATGATATATTTTAGTTCGATGGAAACATTTTTGTTCTGTGTGCTGATCACAAGAATCACAAATAGAAGCAACTTTGTTTATTGCATTTCGAGGTTCCTGTTTCATAAATTCAAATAAGTGCAGCACTTGATTAATTTCCATTAATTTACTTCCTGTTGTATTCACACAACAGTCTTTACCTCACTTAGACCAAAAACCCCACTTTTGAGAATATGGTACAGTTTTCAGTGTAATACATGTACTATCATTTTCATACAATTACTCAGAAAGCTTCCATTTTTTCTGGGGCAGAAGTACAACAGTGTGTGCCGCCTTGTCATTCTGAGACTATACAACAATTATCTTTATAAAAATAACAGAACAATCAAGTGATCTTAACCGCATCCATCTGAGCAAGAACTTGTATAATTTACTAGATTTACAAGACCAAAACCTTACTGGTAGGACAAATACATGTACTCTGTGTGTTATATGCACTGGAACTGCTTTTTCTGTCAATTCCTACCTGGATGCTCCTGATAGATTTCCCCAAACTTCAAATTAAAACATATGACAACAATGTATTTCCAAAGTCTGTCTGTACATTATGCACTGGTAAAAGAGTTGGATGCCTTTGAAAATGGAGAGAAAAGCTTGCCGAAGAACACCTATGCATCATTTTCAATTAGCAATTCAACTATAACATATTATTGTGCATTGTTTGTGGCAATCTGCAGCAAAATAAGCAATAAAATATGCTCAATACGATCTATGCATAAGTTCTCGAAGTGGGGAAACACCGGCAGTAGTAGCATTATGAAAGCCAGGCATGTGGGCAGACTCTTTTGCTAGGCCAGATGACGCACTGCGCACCTTCTAGAAAGTGAGAAGGACGTGTGAAAGTCACGATAATGCATGATGGTGGACACTAATCTTGTCAGTGTCAAAATGAGCAGGAACACAGGATATAAACCAAATACAGGAGGTATATGGAAGTTTATCGTCACAGATCATTGGCGGAAGAATTACGGAAAGCATTGATAGTTAGAATGTTGTGTGACAAGGCAAATTATCATGGAAAACCACCATTGTTGTGTAGTAAGCTGTAATGCCGATACCAGGAAGAAACCCAAGTTGTTTTCAACCCCCAAATTATGTGCTTTGAACACAATGTCCACCAGTGCTGCTTTATTCCTTCCATCAACTGATTTTCCTCGTTCTTTTAAATACTGTTTCAGCCACAACAGATTCCGTTTTTTGCAGAAATAAAGGTCCATGTTTCACTCTCCGTTACTTTCTGTATTGAATAAAATGTTAGTGCTATACGGTAAGATTGAGTAGCCTGCAAATTACCCAGAAACGCCTCACTTTGACATTGGAATCTCTGCTGGGGTTTCCCTGCTTGGTGAACTTATGCATAGATTGTATTCAATACAAGGCACACTTGTTTGAGTGCAACATTCCAATTCAATAGAAATAGATATGAAAGAGGTTAATTATTTCATTAGATTGTTGCATGGAGAGGGTAATATAGGTACAGCTACAATAATCTGATGTCATTCATAAAAAAATGTTTGTGCAGTTGCATCTCAATTGTCATACCATACTTTTTTGTGTGTATGTGTGTGTGTGCACATGCATACTTTGAGCAGAAAAATATTTTTCCTAATACACAGGAAATGAGAGGCTCATGGGCCTAATGCTCTGCCAACCAATGGACATCATCAAAAAATCATTTCCTGAAATGATTTGCCTCCACAACCTTGAAATATTTATCAAAGTCCTCTGTGTTGTGCACTATCAAACTTGGAGTGGCACACGATAGATATCTGTGGTATGTTTCGCACCATTCGCCTTATTCTTTATTAAGATATTGAATTAAATGTACTTTTCTAAAGTGCTTAATGATATTGAAAAATAAGTCAAGGTCACAAATCATTGGGTCAAGGTGGCCAAAAAAGTAGGTCACCTAGTGGAGTTTTAAATTATAGAATGTACTCATGCAATTTTGATCTGCAGGCTTAATTCTCTTTGATGTCCAAGCTACACCCTGCCATTACAAAATCACATCTTCCAACTTACCAGGTCTGAAGACCTGACAAAAATATGTGAAGGTCATTGATCTTATATAACATGTTAGCAATGGACATGATCTATATATCCTATAAAGTTGGCATGTCTAATTCAATTTTTTTTGAGATATGGAATTTTGTATCTTTCAAGACATTTTAACTCATGATTTCCATCAAACTACAGGTGGAACTACTATTACCACAAGCAACAGAGATTTTACCACTTCTATAATTCCACTAAATTTCACGAAGATCCATAAAAAGTTACGGATGCTGGACAGGTCTCAAGATTTTCACTTTGACCCGTACATTACATAATACTATAGGCATGATAGATGGTGCCACCAACATTGATATTGACATAGATTTTCATACACTTTTTAAGTCCTAAAAGTTATATGAGCCTAACAAAAGAAAAAAAAAATGTGGTGCAGAGCATTCCCAAGATGACCCGTATATTCCAAATGTTTATTTGATCCTTGACCTTCAACTCAGACTTAAAAATTGTTAACAATCAAAGTGTGTACCCCTCATGCAGCTTTCTATACATGGTCTGTTTGTTCAAATCAGGTACAAACTTTTCGAGTTATTGAAGAAAAACAATAGACCTGGGCAAGTGCCAAAGTCCATAATCATTGGGTCATGGTGACCCAAAAAGTAGGTCACCAAGTAGAGTTTTATGTACAATGTAAGCAAGTACAATTTTGATGTGGAGGTTCAATTCTCTTTGCCATTGATGTCCAAACTGCACTCTACCATCACAAAATCACCTCTTTCAACTTTGCAGGCCTGGTAACCTCACAAAAATAGGTCAAGGTCGCTGATATTACACAACGTACTAGCACTGGACATGGTTTGTATATCCTATAAATTTGGCATATCTAATTCCATTACTGGAATACCATATCTTTAAACACATTTTGGCTCATAATTTCTGTCAAACTATAGATACACCAGTTGTGCACTGCTGAACAGTTGGGCCTCAATGTTATAGGTAGATAGACTAACTTGTCAAGCCTTACACTAAAAATTAAAGATCGGCCCACGAGTATCATATGCAACTGACATTTTGACCTCCGCCACAATCCCACTAAATTTCATGAAGGTCTATCAAACACAACTGACACTTAACTGGTCACAAGATTTGCACATTTTGACTCATATATTACATAATACTGTAGGTGGCACCACCAATATTGAACTCAATAATCACAAGCAAAAAGCTTATGGATTGATGGAGGGACAGACATGGGTGATACCATGACCAAAAAAGGGTTTATTTTATGCTACATTGTTGAATACTTGGAACTTTATAACCAGGTTTCAGATACCATCAGATACAATCATGATAATTCAATCAAGATTCTTATTTTGTACAAAACAAACTTTTACTCTAAAACATCACGTTTCATTCATTTCCTTGTACTGTTTCTGTGATATGCAAGGGATGTTGATGAAGGTTATGAAAAAAACAAACAAACAAAAGCAAAGCAAAAGAAAACAAAAACAAAAACAAAAACAAAAACAAAAACAAAAACAAAAACAAAAACAAAAACAAAAACAAAAACAAAAACAAAAACAAAAGCAAAAACAAAAACAAAAACAAAAACAAAAACAAAAACAAAAACAAAAACAAAAACAAACAAACATATAAACATGTAACTTCAGCAAAAAAGCTGTAGGTTGTGAAATATCAGTTTTTTTCTTAAAGCTATATACATGGCCAGCACCACCACTTTGTCAGAAATATTGCACAAAATGTATATTTGACAACTAAATGGCCATTTTATGGCCCAGATGGATACATCTCACCTCCAAATATATGCGTAACATAAAGCTGTAATTTGTCCCCGGACGAACACTGCAGCGTGTGACCAATTTCTTGGACATGCATACGTAAAGTTTTCAAAAGTAATTATACTCTTGATGCACTTTTTACTTTCCCCAGCAATGGGGGCTGAATAAAATTATTATTAATGATTACTATTATTGTTATTATCATTATCATTATTATTATTATTATTATTATTATTATTATTATTATTATTATTATTATTATTATTATTATTATTATTATTATTATTATTATATTCTAAGGAATGAATTTTACATTTGATATAATCAATCCCTTGATTTCTATACAAGTATCAAAAATATATCATAACACATGTGATATATACACTGCCCCTCTGTATTTTTAGGATATATTCTATTCAGAATTTTGTGATGATGTCATGAATGATCACAGCTCAATCGTAAATATTGTCTTTTGGTTTGATCCTAGTTTTCTTGCCATAATTGAGCTCAGCTCCACCAGACAATGGCACATCAATCCCAGTGCAGAAAGTTCCCTCTGCTGCTAAAAACAAGCAAAGTTGGCCTGCCTCTTCAATGGTTCCAAAACGTCCCAGCAACTGAAAGCACAGTGGTGAAAAATCTGCATCAACTGCCACTTGCATGATAGAAAAGCTTTGTTATGTCAGCAATCTTGTGTGTATTTTGAGTGCATTTTTGCCTCTATACAATTCCTTGGCCAGTGAAATTTCAGTCTGTAATGCTAAAATTGTGCCCGGTATATATATAGTGGTATCTCCCAGCTCAGTAACCATCAAAAAGAAAGAAAATATTTTTCAGTGATCAATATGAGACACTGAGATTAATGCTGGTTTCATCTGCATCATTCAACATGTAAGTACAGAAGTCCCTGTCTTGAGAGGCCACCCCAAGGGCAGGCCCAATTAAAAATGGCCCCTCAAGACAGGTGGCCTCTCATTAGAGGTACAATAACACGGAAAAGATAGCAGCAGGGACCTGCCAAAAGTGGTCCTTCAAGCCAGGTGGTCTCTCATTGGAGTGACCTCTCAAGACAGGGACCACTGTAATTGGATTTTACTGTACCTGTGTGCACAGGCAAAGCCCTGTGTCAAAACGTCTAAATAGCATGTTTTTGTCATGCAACCTGGATAAAATTTACACTTTGAAAATTCACAGTCATCTCCTCTAAAGAAACACTGAACTTGATATAAGGAGAAGACATCACATGTTTGGGAGAAGTATTCTTTATCCAACAAATATGAGTAACATCCTTTTTTCCCCACCAGTACACATCTGTACCATGATGGCTAACTGTCACCACTGTCTGGCAACTGGGTAAAATACGGTCTCCCCCACCCCTGGCCCATGTCTCCTTTCAGAACCCCAATCACACAGTAACTCAAACAAGAGGGCTGTGTGAACAGCCCATGCTCAGCTGATCTTGACATTCATCACACTTGCAGATCTATGAACTTGGGAAAGGATCAAGGTCACCCATGTTCTGAGTAAGTCTGACCATTATAAAAGAACACTTACGTGTGCAACATCAAGGTTCAAGTAGTTCTCAAGTTATAATGAAGAGTAAAATTCATGTATGTTGCACTGTGACCCCAGAAATGAGGTCAAAGTCATTCATGTACTGTCTGAGCATGACCTTCATACAAAAACATTAACATGTGCAACATCACAGTACTAACTCAAAACAGATCTCAAGTTATCGAGTAAACAGTAAATTTTGTGTCAGTTGTCCTGTGAATTAGCACTAGAATACCCATTGACTTCCATAGTAATCAATAGGAAAGCTGCATTGATCGATAAGTACCCGAGTTGAAAATACTTAAAAATCAGGAATCTAAAGCAGTGCCACCTAGAAAACAACTTTGTTTGACCCTTCCACAAGAACATATCCATCACATTTCACTTTAATCTGAGTGACAGTTCTGAGAACAAGTGAAAAATAACAAAACCATATAAAAAATTCATAAAAAAAAATTAGAAAAAATTGCAGTGCCACCTGGTGAACAAATTGGGAACTATGTGTCCCTGGGAGTGTCTATGAACGATATCAAAACAACTGGGCGAGCAGTTTCACAGGTGAAGAGTTTTTAAGGTTTGCCCCCAAAAAACGAAAAAAAAAATCATAAAAATTCCAAAAATCAATAGAGCGTGACCATTTGAACAAACTTGGTAGAGATCCACCCAAGGCGTATCCCCACCTAGTTTGAAGTAAATCTGGCCAAAATTATTTAAGTTATAACCATTACAAGAAATTCCCATGTTAAAACTTTTGTAAAGTTTTTTGAAAAAAAAAATCATAAAAAAACCAAAATTCATTGGAACATGACCATTGGAACAAACTTGGTAGACACCCACCCAAGGTACATCCCCACCAAGTTTGAAGTAAATCTGCATGACGGTTTTGGAGAAGAAGTCGCAAATGTGAATTAGCATTAGAATACTCATTGACTTCCATAGTAATCAATAGGAAAGCTGCATTAACCGATAAGTACCCGAATGGAAAAAATCGTTAAAAATCAGGAATCTGCAGCATTCCCACATAGTGAACAACTTTGTTTGACCCTTCTATGAGGAACATATCCACCACTTTTCAGCTTAATCTGAGTAACGGTTCTGGAGCAGAAGTCGAAAATAGCTAGAACACACAAAAATTCATAAAAAATTAGTAAAAAATTGCAGTGCCACCTGGTCACCAAATTAAGAACACAGAGTCCCTAGGTGTCTTCTCGTGTGATATCAGAGTGATTGAGTAAGCGGTTTTAGAGAAAAAGATTTTTTAAGATTTGTCCAAAAAAAGAACAAAAAAATTCATTAAAAATAAAAAAATCACTGGAGCATGACCACTTGAACAAACCTGGTAGACACCCACCCAAGGTACATCCCCACCAAGTTTGAAGTTAATCTGCATGACGGTTTTGGAGAAGAAGTTGAAAATGTGAATTAGCATTAGAATGCTCATTGACTTCCATAGTAATCAATAGGAAAGCTGCATTGACCGATAAGTACCCGAATGGAAAAAATCGTTAAAAATCAGGAATCTGCAGCATTCTCACATGGTGAACAACTTTGTTTGACCCTTCTACAAGGAACATATCCACCATGTTTCAGCTAAATCTGAGTGACGGTTCTGGAGAAGAAGTCGAAAATAGCTATAACACACAAAAATTCATAAAAAAATAGAAAAAAATTGCAGCGCCACCTGGTGAAAAAATTAAGAACTAGGTGTCCCAGGGAGTGTTTCTGTGTGATATCAAAGTAATTGGGTGAGCGGTTTCAGAGAAGAAGATTTTTTAAGATTTGCCCAAAAAAGAACAAAAAAATTCATTAAAAATCCAAAAATCAATGGACCGTGACCACTTGAATAAACTTGGTAGAGACCCACCCAAGGCACATCCCCACCAAGTTTGAAGTGGATCTGGCTGACGGTTTCGGAGAAGAAGTCGAAAATGTAAATTGTTGACGGACGACGGACGGACGGACGGACGACGGATGACGGACGGAGGACCATAAGATAAGCTCAGCTGACTGACAAGTCAGCTGAGCTAAAAATTACCAGCAGTGAACAGCCCATGTAGATATCATACAACTTGGCCTTTCATAAATCAATTCAAGGCTTGAAGCTTCATTGGCCATACCAAGGAAGCAGATGAATATGCAGGAAGGTGAAAGTGGTGCTCATGTTTGAGTGGGGACAAAAATCAGTCACATAATCACCACCAATTTTCAGTTTTGTTTGCATATGATAGTCTTGTGTAAAACTGAATCCTGAAACTATCCACTTTTATCAATCAAAATTGACATGTAGCCTACCATTCTGCTACTGGAGTTTCCCACTGGGATAGTTAAACTGTAATCAGAGATTGCTGAATCCATGCCAGCAAATTATAGCCCTGACATGAACAACAGTACTGCAATTTTATATACAGGCCTCACCATGACCCAGATACTCAACCTAGTGACCTATTGTTTTAGTTCCATGACACACCTCTGGGTCAAAATATGTGTGGATGATGTTTCATGAAACTAACATAACGAGTGAAGAAATTCCATTCCTGCCACAATTTTACCAATATACCAGTGACCCACATATTTGACCTAGTGACCTAGTTTTACTTCATGACACACCTTTGGGTCAAGATATATGCATATGTGAAATTTCTTGAAACTAAGTTAAAGATTACAGGAATTACATCCCAGACATGAATTTACAAGGATATGTCACTGTGACCCAGATACTTGACCTATTGATCTACTTTTGTTCCATGACACACCTTTGGGTCCAGATATACAGGTCTGTTAAGTTTCATGATTCTAAGTCAAAGGACAACAAAATTACAGCATGGACATGAAGTGTAATCAGGGACGTGGATTAATCCATGCCCCTGGTGTAATGTAGTTTTACATGATTTTATCACCATGACCCAGATATGTGCATGTGAAGTTTCATGAAACTAAGTTACATAGCAAAGGAATTATAGCCTGGACATGATTCTACAAGGATATGTCACTGTGACCCAGTTACTTGACCTAGTGACCTACTTTTGGTACACGACACACACTTATGTACAGATGCACCTGTGTGTAAAGATCTTTAATTAAAGTTGAAGGACAAGGAAATTATAGTCCAGAGACGAATAGTGGATGGACCTACAAACGGAAAAAGCGATTAAGAAGAAAGGCAAGAGAAAGGACTTCAAATGGGCTCACTGACTTAGCAATGTGATTGACATGGTATGGCCATGACATTACAAGCTTTAAAGAGTGATGCCACAGGTTACCTTGATTGAGCATGTTTCAAATTGGATACACAGATGACTCAGGATTGTTCTAACCATACGGTGCACTTAAAATTATTTCAGATGTGAAAATAATACTTTTATTCACATTTATATGAAAAAGACTCACTGCCCCTTCAATCATCGTTTTTCGTTCATTCCAGAGACCCTCAAGGTGTGAAAGGTTAGGGACGTTACAAATGCAGCACTGCTGGCTGACAGGGAAGACTCCATGCTAGTGAGCTATGGCTGTTAAGTGTCACTTCATCAACAGGATTAAAAATGCACATGGAAATTTATTCATTTTTGTCCCTATCCCCATCCAGAATGGGTCAGTGTGTTGCTACTAATTGTAGCAATACAAGATCTACAACAATTAGCTTGTTTACATTCCCCAAAGACCCAAAATTATGGAGAACATGGACCCATGCTTTTACAAAGTATTACACTGAAACAAAACGTAAGTGTGTTTAACCATTTTGATTCAACTGATGGAAAAAATGGGTGGAAAACATGGACAAACAAGAACCAATGTTGTTCCATTCCCATGTCTTGGATCGAACAGTCTATAGCAGGTACCTGGGTTGAATTTAATAGCTGGCCACTGTAATGTGTATGTCTAATTACTACTGTATATTGCAAGGTGTTTAATCCCATAACAAACCAGATAACACTTGTTTGACTAGCTACCACTTTCATGCTTCATCTATGCAGCTGCCAAGACCAGTGGGCGACTGGCCTTTGATCTCTTTCGGTCATATGCCAGTATTTGTGACAGTCCACAACCAGCTCCCAATAATCGGGTGTAAAAAAATCTCATCTCATTGTATCTTTGTCGTTAATATGGACCCAGAAAATAAGTCAGTCAGAGGAAAATATTTACCAGTGTTACATAATGGAAGGATCTGAAATAAAGGATCATAAGCATACGTTCTGATGTATATGGCAATGTAAGTTTTTGCCCTCCAAGGGTCGCGGGGCTACTGCTGGGTTTTTGATATTGAAAGCCATTCACAAATGCAAACTTGTATTTAATCACCCATACAGATGGGAAGGGAAAATTTACTGTTTGTACAGACTTTTACATATTGTATGCATAGGCCATAGCTATTTCCATGCATGTTAGAATTTGAAACCCTACAAGACCAGGCCCATCCTTATGCAATTATTCTAATTTATTGCATGGATGCTAGTTCTTGTTAAATGAAGTCTTGGATTGATAGGAAATATCTCTTTTGCGCTTAATTATCATTGCCCAGATGCCAAGTTGGGATCCGATTGTCTGGCTGTCCCACAGCTGCACTCCCTGCAGTACTAGTGACGGCAGGGTTTGGGGCGTCTGGCTCGTGTCTGTCAGGCTGAATGATCTTTTCCTCTGCTGCTACAGCATTTCTTATTAGTTCTCCCTCATCCTCATCAGACCATGTGCATGAAAAAATCAATTCTGACTCTATGGAATCACTATGCTCTGCTGAATCTGCCATGACTCTTGACTAACTGAAGGCACTCTGGCTTATAGCACATTCGCCCTAGCCAGCGGATTGTGCTTGTGATGTCACCAACACTTTCCCATATCGGGCCATGATCAGAGAAAATTCCTGCACTTTCATGTTCATGTAGCAAATGTTGTGCACTTTTGGAGCTAAAAAAAAAAACACTGTTCAAAAACGAAGTTTAACATTTTGGTTTTCATTTCTAACCACCCTAAACATCCACTTTTTAATTTGTGGTACCCAGTCAATCAAGCTAACCTTTAAGGGTGATGCTGTTACATCTCTTTCTTGAAAAGTGGTCTACTTTTATCATGAATATATTTTTGGTGATCTGCTTTGCCTATGAAGCAGTTCAGCATGTGATGTAAAAATAGTTCTTGTGGCCTACAAGTGCATATGTGTGCTGACAGATGTACCCAGAATTCA
Organism: Hermodice carunculata; assembly: GCA_964020975.1. Taxonomy (NCBI): domain Eukaryota; kingdom Metazoa; phylum Annelida; class Polychaeta; order Eunicida; family Amphinomidae; genus Hermodice; species Hermodice carunculata. The sequence goes on from OZ026612.1 coordinate 62,190,787, forward strand.
TTACTTTCATGAAGAAGGGGGCACACTCAATCTCCATTAGTTTCACTCAATGCAGATATGCTAGTATTCATTCCTCGATCATTATTTTCATGCAATACAGATTTACCCAATCCTATTTTCACTCAATGCAGATATGCTAGTATCCAGTCCTCATTATTTTCATGGAATACAGATTTACCCAATCCTCACTATTTTCATGCAACAGATACACCAAATCTCCATTATTTTCATGCAACACAGATATACCCATACCTCATTATTTATTTACGTGCAACAGATATACTCCATAATCCTCATTATTTTCATGCAACACAGATATTCCCAATAGCCATTATTTCAATGAACACATGTATATGTTTACTCACACCCATAATTTTCTGCCACACATGAAAAACCAGTAGTCTATTATTTTATGCAACAGAGACATACCCAATAGTGGTACCTGCTCTAAAGACCACCTCTTGTGAAAGACTACACTAGTTTTTAAGACCGCCATTTCAAGACAATGGCCTTCAATTTCTTTGTAAGCTCACCAGCAGTGAAAGACCACCTGCCATATCTGACCACTTTTGTCTGGCTTTAAGTATGGTCTTACATAGCAGGTACCACTGTACATGTATTCATTATTGTATGCAATACAGGTACACCCAATACCCATTATTTCATGTAAGGCCTGACCTGAGCATCCTCTCCTCCCTGTATCATTGAAGCAGAGTTGGCTACTGTTTTGGTTTGGGCTTCCCATAGGGGTGTCCATACATTCCCTGGAGAAAACCTAAAAAGTAGCACATCATGCATTCAAATCAGAGTGTGGTTCAAGTGTCCTTTTTCCAATCTTCATGTAATCTGGGTGAAAATACAGTTAGATTGCTTATCATCTTGACTCCACCCCTTTTTAAGACCCCAAAAATGTAACAATTATGCAAATATTCAATTTTTTTCCTTTGCAACAGGAGGAGGAGGAGGAGGAGGAGGAGGAGGAGGAGGAGGAGGAGGAGGAGGAGGAGGAGGAGGAGGAGGAGGAGGAGGAGGAGGAGGAGGAGGAGGAGGAGGAGGAGGAGCCTGTGCTGTGCACACTGGAATCTGTTGCATCTGCAAGTGCAGACGTTACTGCTGTATTCACGTACTGTATTAGCATTTATCAATAGTCTGCCAAAAGTTTGATACTGCCAGCATACATGTATATGTAGATACCAATATGCCTGTTTGACCTTTTCAGAGTCAAAATTAACAACACCAAAGGAAATTCCATGGGTATTTTCTCATAATGTTGAATTGTAAACTTGGGCCTAGGATCCACCATTAAAAATATATAAGCAAATATTTATGTTTAACCTGAAGATAACTAACTCATGGTCAAAATTAGTTTTTAAAAGTTGAGTATTAACAACATATCAGCCAATATGTCAGTTTGATCTTTCAAGGTTATTCAAAGTCTAAACTAACATACCAAAACAAAATCCATAGGTGCTTTCCTATTAATGTAACCATGGGCCTAGGTTCCACCATTACCAAAGTATAAACCATTATGTCAGATTTACCAGGTCAGTGGGGAAAGAAAACAAAGCTGGAATTCTATATATGCATCTCCTGACAGAATTCACAAATTTGGTGAAGGTGCACGTGAGGAACATCTTTACGTACAAGCAAAGTATTCCATACAACAGTTTCCACAATATTACAATACCTACAATGCATTGCTGCTGTATGTATGTCCAGTAGCAGCATTTACTGACTCATAGCCACAAAGTTTGACATCCCATAATTTCATCAATATTACCATATTTTCATCATTGTCACAAGGTGTCATCTTTTTTTAGATTACATTATGATAAAATTTCAAAAACTTCTGTTCAGCAGTTCTGGAGAAGAAGCAAAAAAATGGCCTTCACACACAAAAATTCATCAAGAAAAAAATAGAAAAAATTTCAGGCCCTGAAGGCCAAAATAAGAACTAGCCAACAGATTATTATCCAACCCTGATCACTATAAAAAACTGAACATGAATCTGACAACAAAGCACAATGAAATCCTAGATCAGACGCTACAGGACATGGTACAAAATAAAAGTATTTTTAAGAAAACATATGATTTATTATACATTATGGTCAGACTTTGGTAGTAAAGATTGGGTCTTGCCTTACCGGTCTTGCCCAGTATAATTAAAATGTAACTCAGAATAAGAACAATGTAACACCAGATAACCTTGTGCGCAATATCAGTGTGATTGGCCATGTAATTCCTCAGAAGAAATTTTGATTTTTTTTAAAAAATATAATAAAATACAGTGCAATGCAAGGCAAGGCAAAGAAACTAAAGGCAAGGCAAGGCAAGGCAAGGCAGGGAAGGGAAGCTTAAGGGAAAAGAAAGAAATGTGTCTCAGTGGAACACTCTCTTATAAAGTGTTCCACTGAGAGACTTTTAATTTTTGCCTGGCAAAATCAGTAACTTCTATTTTTTTTTCTTAAATTAGTGACGATGTCTTTTTCCTTTCAATACCTACCAATGCACCTGTTATTCAAATATATTTTAAATTTTGTGTTTTATCACGATGAAGCAAGAAAAGCTTGTTTTGACAATTTTCAGTCATAAAGTTTACTTTGTTCACAGCGCTCCCTGTTAATTGCCCAAAACAAAGTGTTAATAAATTTTGTTCTGCTTGTGTTTTGTGTCTTCAGGTTTATGTATATTATCCCTGAAAATAGGAATTAAGCACCTTAAGTTGGCAAAAAAAAAAGATACCCAGGTACAGCCTGAATAAGTTAAGCACCACCTCAATTTTTTGAGATATGGTGGTAATGTTGTTAGGGTTAACGTCACTCAGACAGCCCTCAAATAAATACATTAAAAGTTTCATAAAAAGTTTAGAATTAATCAGAGGACACTGGTTTTCACTAGGAATCTGGCCCATCAAAAGGTTCTTCTGTGACAAACATTTGGTCAAGGTATAATGAATATTTTTTTGACATATTGTGGTCATGTCATCCCCTTACAGTGTGCCACTCAGACGGCATTGAAATATAAATTAAGTTTCATAAAAAGTTTTAAAATAATAAGAGGCAGCTGATTTTCAATAGGAACCTGTTAAATTATAAGCTGCATCTCTAACAAAAATTTGATACAGGTACCGTGAATATTTTTTTAGATATTGCGGTTACGTTGACCAGAGGGACGGATGGACCGGAGGACAATGGAGGGGATGACAATACCCTCTGACACCTTATGTGCCGAGGATAACAATGCTAAAAATAACATTTTTTTTTTTAAATGCCCCCCAGCCTACCCACACCATTCCAGTTCAAAATATTACTGAGAAAATGATTCTTTCCTTTGCATGGCTTTACAAATGGTTCAGTCAAGTAATTATGCAAACTAAAGTGAAAGTGCTCACGTGTTGACTCGGACCCCATGCTCTGCTTCATCCACAGCCAGTGCTCTGGACATGGCCGTGATGGCACCCTGCGAGACAGTGATAGATATTACACAACAAAGACAGTTGTACTCTGACTGGACAACAGTCACGTGCTCTGAAGATACAAGTCAGCATGCCCAATTCCATATGTTTGTTAAACAAGTCTGACTGTACATGCAATGGTGAGTCCATGATAATGCTTAACCCTTTCCCCCTTAAATTAAGACTGAGTCAACAGCTTTCCTTGGCATGGGATGGGCACTAAGTGCCCAACCCATGCCAAGGAAAGCTGTTGACCTGGGGCATGTAATCTTGATAAGTCTCATGTACATTTCTCAGTCAAATTGTTTTCATAACTGTTGAAATTAGTTGAAAACACTGAAGCAGACGACATTTGACCACCAGCCGGTTTTAGCCGGTTTAAGGGGGAAAGGGTTAAAGGTGGTGCTTTGTGCCCTTTCATAAATATCCAAACTCAGTACAGAGACAATGACTGCTCAAATATCAAAGGAACCTACAGAATGCAAGTCCAATAATTTTTCAACATCAACTGCTAACATCTGTATAATATTGGATAAATATAAATTAAAGCTATACAGAGTACAATGGGTGTCAACATCATTTCAGGATTGAAAGTTGAAACCACTTTCAATGCAAAGATTTAAAAAAATTAACTAAATGAAAATAAAATGGTCCACTCTACATATTTCTACTTGGGAGTAATTTAATTCTATTAGCTTGGAATACTTAACTGCTTACAGAGTACTATGTCCCAATTTTGATCTAAATTTTAGATACACTTACAGTTTTGTCATATCAAGAATATGTAGTAACCATTTGCATCATCCCAAATTTTAAGCTTGTATATCACCCTAATAATTCCTCTCTGGGTGAACTGATATTATTCAACTTTCAATTTTCACGCTACACACCCCGAGAGATTCAAACCTATTTTTACATTCGAATGATCACAAATTTGTACTTTAACTTGAGGCATTTTACACCATGTTCCCACGCTGGGACTGTGGAATACAATGGCATATACAATACAATACATGTGTGCAGGATTCAATGATGTCAGATTCAGGAACATCCGATTTATTGTTAATAGTAAATTTGGCCTGTGATGTGATAGAAAAGGTTTAAAATTGTTTAATATACAACAAGCAGGAAAAAGTTGATGCATAAGAATAATGAGATTAATAGAGTCTATATTGTTAGTAAGAATTAAAGGTATGAAATTGTATAAGATGAGGTGTATAGTATAAAGGTTATAGTTAAGACACCTATACAGAGTATATTAATTGTTGATACATCTTACTAAAATTAGTTATGTGACTTGATTGCTGTTAATGTACACGAGAGGGATTAATATAGGCATTGCCTTTTTCCCAATTGTATTTTTTGAAATAAATATGTTTAAACCAAATGTGTCTCGGAGTTGTTATCTGGGAGCTTTCAGATGAGGTTGACTTATGTCAGCAGTGGAAGGATTTAATAAAATAAGGCGCTAATGGCAAAAGGACTGTTTGTATTTATTTAACATGGTGTTTCCTGGTTAATATCCTATTCCCCCATATGCTGCTTCACAAATGATTTACATGTCTGTTGTCAAGGAAAAGTGAAATTCACATGCACACAAGTAAAAACTTTAAAGCATTTGCCCTGGCGGCTACCAAAAATTCTGAAATATATTTTGTTTTTTAAATGGTAAGCCCTTCAATACATTAAGAACTTGTAACTTCACACAGCTCCTGACACTTACCTTCGTAGATGCATAAGTGACAGCCCCAACTTGTCCAATCAGCCCCACCAAGCTGGAATCATTTATTATGTTCCCTTGGGTCTTCCGCAGATGAGGCAAAGCATACTGCAAATACATTACAATTCATGAGAATGGCAACGTTAACTTTTGTGTGTATGTGTGTGTGTCTGTCTGTCTGTCTGCGTGTGTGACAGAGCATGTAAAACAATAAACAATAATTGGTCCAAGCTACTCCTTTTGAAGAATAAAACCTACTATCTTACATGTCATTTTAATTTGGCTCAGCAATCCCCACATACATGTACCCAGTATCGTCACTAATGGGAGTAACCCCCCACCCCAGGTCAGCGATGTTCTTGAAAAACAAACAAAGCAACTTGAGTTTTACTTACATATCTCATTACTAAAACCATTTTTGCTGAGATTATGATTAGTATGTAAGCACACCCTAGGTCAATAGCTTTCCTTGGTGTTGGTTGGGTGCAATGCAAGGAAAGCTATTGACTCAGCTATACTCTGATCAGGAATGGGGTGAAAAGGTGAATACCTTTATTAGTGATTACCGGTAGGTGATGATGTTTTTTATTCATAAAATGTTTAATTTCAAGTTTTGGTAATAACCATAAAACTTTGTCCATCCGTTACCATCGATCACTATTCACGATCTAGTTTCAGGAAATGCAAGCTTTTTGTGCCACTGGGCTAACTTGAAAGCTTGAACACATATGTGGATAATTTTCATACAAAGTTGTACTTTCTGAGCAATGACTGCTGTTAAGAGTACTTGACCCTGAATGCCTACCCCCTTCCCCTCCCCCCCCCCCCCAAAAAAAAATTACTGTACTGGTTGATCACAGTTTTTCATGAAGGATGAAATTCCCACTTGATGTCCTACAGAGATCCATTTGGGAACATTTCACTCGTGAAATTTTTTGCATGGAGCTTGAATCCATCTCGGGTCAATTTGGGAATATAAAACTTGGAAAATTCTGTTTTGGGGTCAACTTGGGAAATACCTTAATTCTATGTCATGTTGACAATTGATCTTAAACATGAGAAAAATTAAACAGCCATACAAGCAAATGTCAAAACAAAGCTGTCACTTACCTTGCTAGCAAGAAAGTAACTCACAACATTTAAGTTGAATAACTCTCTAAATTCATCTGCACTAAAGTTGTCAATGGTTTTGTGTGGTGGGTCTGTACAAGAAAAAAAAAAAAACAACAAACATTTACAAAATAACAAGTACCTGAATCTGCATTAGTTGTCCTGCAATTTCTTAGAGGTATTGCAAAAAAAAAGATAAAATTATTAATTAAAACACAGCTGAACAGGAACATGATTACACAAACTGTGATACCAATCAATCATGGCCCAATATTCATTGGATACTAGAAAGAAACAGTTACATATTTTCTTGTTTACTATAATGTCTGAATCATTAAGATAGCTATGGTAAAGAAGGCAGCCAGTATCTCAAAGCATGTTTTTGAGACCCATTTGTTCCCATTGTAACCTAATCCCTGGAGTTACCACGTTACATGCTTCATATGACACCTTGAATATCCAGCTTGGAGACTGGGGTATGTTGGTTCTCAAAAATTGCAAGATTTCATATTCAACTTATGCAGTACTTTTCTTGCTTGCTCAGCTGACTCTTGGGCCAGTTTTGTATCTGGCTGGTGGCTGGTGAGCCTGCCAGTTTTCATTCCCAAACATCAATATCATCCACCATTACATGTAATCTGCCAATCACACTAGACTTAGCTTGTAAAGCTCTAGGAGCTGACTGGGTATAAGTAGGCCTTGCCCTGTCTAGTCCATGAGGAAACAAGCTGCTATTTCAAGGGCTGGCAGCAAGGAGCAGCGACAGGTGGCACACCCAGGGTCCCAGTCCACCAGTCCAGGACCCTAGGTTTAAGCAGGCAAGTGTTTTTCTGGAGGTTCTACAATGGGGCATATTCTCCTAGATGAGTGCACTGTTCATGAGTAACCCTGTTGCTAATACATGTACATCTACTTGCACCTGAAGATGCCTAGGGAGTCAACAAACTGGATTCTCCTTATTGGACAGTGGTTGTTAAGAAGAAATGGTATGTCATGAAAATACTGTGAATTTGTTTAATCTTTTATTTCACTGTGTTTCTAATTTCACTTATTTCGCTGATGCTTCAAAACTGCCAACATAGGAACCCAGTAAAAATGATTTTAATATATGGCATGGATAGGAATTATAACAAAAATGGTGAATTCAGTTTCAGTGAAAAGTCCAAAGTGTAACAAAAAAACCCAGTCAAAATGAGAACCCGTGAAAATAAATGTATTCACAGTATCACCTCTGAACTAGTGCTGTCACCTACCACAACATTCCTCATTGCCGTACAAAGGGAAAAACAATCAGATGATACACTTACGCCAACCTGCATTGTTGATAAGGCAGTCGATTCTGCCATACCGTTCCACTGTTTTATCAATGAGGTTCTGGAATCAAAAACAAAAAGTTTCTGATTCATAAACAACCAAATAATATTATTATACAGTGCTCCCTCTTTATAACACCCCTCATTACAAGGCAGTTTCTGATATAACATGGTGGGTACCATGGCTCCCACTGAAATAGTTTTCCCATTACTTCTATGATTAAAGTCCCTCTGTTATAAGGCGGTTTTGTATAACACAGTATACACTGTGAACCCCAACATCTGCGTTATAAAGAAGGAGCACTGTAAATATGACACAAAATTCCTTGGGTTCATTTACTATTTTACAGCATGTGAACTTTTGAAATTGATTTCACAAGATAAAAAAATTGAAAAATCAGTTACAAGCGACAATACACTACATGTACTTGCAATTTGGAGGTTCCACTCTACTTTAAGAAGACCTGTCACGCTGGGTCAATAATCCATAAAAAAAAAAAAGAAAAAGAAAAATAACCACAAAATCAGTCTAAAATAGCAAGAGATCCACTCATATTTTACAATCGGCTTCATGCAAATGGTGTCAAAATGCACCAAAAAGGACACATCATTTCAAATCCCAAGCCACATGTAATTTTATTTAATTGGAAGATATGTAGAATTAATATGTCAAAATGTGCATCAACATTGGACTACATCCCTTATCATTAATACACCATAACCTGGACCACTAATCTGCCTGACAACTCAAAGGTAGCCACAATTAGGTAACGGGACAGCCTATGCACCTCAATCAGGTAAAATATTCTAACTCAAACTGTGACAATAATTTATCATTTTGTACAATATTTCAGAAATCCACCATGAGCCACCCACAGCTAGTTTCAGTTTGTACTTAAAAATGCAGCTGGCATGATGCCCTACACTGACCTCAGATGTATCCTGAGACAACAGTGGCTAATTCATCTTAAAATTTCACCCCAGAATTATGACCAAGTAATCAACATTTTTTGGGATGATTGGGATGGTAACCAGCTGACCAGCTCCCAGGAAAACTACCGACACAAAGCACATCCCAGCTTGATGGGTCCCATCTACATCACAAAGATTTATATTCTATCAATAAGAAATCTCAGGTGAGAACATTGAAGCACAATGACATCTAACAACCAGCCACTCTTGGCTCATTAAAGGGTAAGGGGTTAATATCCCCTATTATCCAAAGGCAAAGTCTCTGGACATGATCCTCACCTTGATATCATCTTCCTTGGTCACATCACATGGCACAAAGTAGGCCTCTCCAGGTCCACTGTCATTCATTTCCTTTTCCAATGCTTTTCCAGCATCCGCTGGCAATTGTACAATAAATGAATCAATTTAACTCATTCCGTACTTAAAGCATGTTTTTTTCTCTCATTCTTTTATCAGGAACCATGTTAGCATCTGCTCAAATTCCTCATGAAAATTCAATCAGCAGCATGCCAAAAGCGATTTCAAATATATATATATACACATGTATATATATATATATATATATATATATATATATATATATATATAATATATATATATATATATATATATATATATATATATATATATATATATATATATATATATATATATAATACATGTATATATAAAATATATATATGTATATATATACACATATATGTATATATATACATATAATATATATATATGCGTGTGTGTGTGTGTGTGTGTGTAGGTGTCATCATGAAGTTTGTTTTACATTTCTGGTGCAGAATGTCCATTGTTGCAGTCTTTGTTAGGATTTCCCTTGGTTTGTACAGGTGGTGTAGCTGCAACTGTTTATTTTACAATCACTGGGACTGAATATAATGCCCCAGCTTGTTTCCACTTCAGTTATACACTGTTGGGTGGTTTAACTAGGATAGGCTGTCCAGCTAGAAAGGGTACATACTGGTTCAGGGGTAAGTCAAATTGTTCTTATCTGAACCTGTATTATACAAATTTAGTAATTATGGTTTGTTTGACAGGTATTCTTCTTTCATAATGAAGCTCTGCATTTATAAGCAAAACTTCACGTATTTAGCTAATTCATCATTTGCCAGGTTCATGTTTATTCATTATTATGTGGGTTGTCTGTGCTGAATATTTAGCTTAGACAAGGAGCCGCTGCTCAGAGAGACATGTATGTGTAATAGGCTCCGAAACATGTTGAGTAGTTACCTGCTGATGACCCTTTAATTTATTTGGCTTGATACAGCCTATGTCAAAATTTTACAGAGGAACATGTGTAATATGGACAATAGTATTTCCATATTTATATAGGTTAGACAGGGACAGGTTAGCTTATGGAGAGTAAAGAGTTCCGGCTGCGGAATACAGTAATGACTACTAGGAAGTGGTTCTGGGCAAAAGGACACAAATACAATACAATATATATATACCTATATATATATATATATATATATATATATATATATATATATACACACACATACACATACATACAATTAATATATGTATATATATATATATATATATATATATATGCACACACACATACACATACATACATATATATATATATATACACATATATATTCATATATATAGACACACACACATATATATATACATACATGTGTGTGTGTATCAACCTACATGACCAAGGCCTTTACATGTACCAATATAGGATGACATGGGTTAAAATATGGAGGGTCCACATCAAAACTATAGTTATGATTGCAATTTGACCATATATAATCATGACTAATGTATTCTAATGTCCAAGCTACTGAACACTGAGGTGTACCTTATTGGGGTGGGGGTGATGGTGGGGTCAGATGAAATCCTCAACAAGATTTTTCATCGGTAAGTTTTTTTTTTCTTTTTTCTAATATTGACCCATGACCCTTTCCACCACTTTTCAAACTGGGGAACAGCTTTCATTGGAGCAGGCTGGGCACTTGATCGTGTTTATTAGCATCCAACCTTCCTCAACGAACATGATCAGGTCTGCCATCGAGGTCATCTATGTTATCATTTCAAAAGTTTTTCTGCAATGATGACACAGAATACATTGAATCAGACAGCTGCTTGATGCGTGATCAGGTTTGGTTGGTTTCAACACGGAATATGGGTTACACATGTTATGCTCATGGACAAACATTGCATCAACTTGTCAACTGTCAGATTAGAAAGCCCTGACTTTTAGCCATCCTCTCATGGTCACAAACACTGATAAAACAAGTCACTGATAAGGGTGATTCAGGTGATTAAATACCCTCTACGGATTTCAACTGAACATAAAATCACCCATCACCTTCTTACTTATGTGTCATTTGGTGTGGCAAACTGTCACAAGGTGGCATAATGAAATGAAATTTGACCTCGGTGAGAATGCAGTAGTTGGGGGTGGGGAAATTCTCACCTCTCTAATGATGGCAGCCTATCAAAATGATTAAGATAAGTGTGTTTGCAATAATCTGATAAACATGAACTTACCTCCACGTGCACAAAACACCACTTTAGATCCATTATGAACTGCAAGCAGAAAAAAAACATGCGGTATGACTTTTTAGGGGGAACATGCACAAAGGCGTCAAGTTGGAACAGGCAGCCATTAGGTGGTACTGCTGTCATTTATGGGAGCAGTCACAGCCCCAACCTACTGGGAATCCTATCTGCAGAGGCTCCAGACTATGACTTACACAGGGGAGCTCCTTCCTGCCAGTCTGTTTGCAGGAGGTACATATTTGTGGCCTTCTTGACTACACCTTCAAATGCTTGCAATTTCTTTGGAAGACAAAGGCAGAAGGTCTGGATCCAAATTCCTACCTTGTAAAATTCATATTTCCAAAATATTAGATTTTTATATTTAATTATTAAATTATCCAGAACCCATGTTTATCTCCTTTTTCTCATGGAATATTATGTTCCAAATTCACATTAATATAATATGGTATCAATCCCAGTGTAACCCTGTACATCCAAAGGTTCATCAAAGGGTGATTGGCCCCTCCCTGAGAACTTTAATTCCATATTGTAGTGTTAAAATGTCTTTTCTGGTGGTAAAAATGTGACAACGCACATTATCCCCTTATATCATTGTATAGTTGTATGGAGGAGCAAGAGCATTTTACCCTAGTCTGAAAGATAAAAGTTGCATTTGTTTTGGCCAAGCAGAACTTTATGAACTTCTTCCCCCCAAAATAGACCATAAAAATCATCAAAAGTCCCAAAATCCATGGAGAGTGACTATTTGTGAACATACTATATAGATTCCCACTAGGTTTGAACAGGATCAGGACAATGCTTTTTGAGAAGTTAAAAATGTTAAATCTGATACATATATAATGATGGACAGACAGATTAGCCTCCTTCAACTCATTCCACCCTGATATGAGACCAAATCAACAGCTTTCCTTGGTGTGCTCAATCTGCCCAGAGTGCACCAAGAAAAGCTGTTGACCATGGGCATATAATTTGGAATGATTTTCCATGGAAGTTTCATCCAAAATTTTGAAAAATAATCCCTAAATTAGTAAAATACAATTAGCAGACAACATTTAGATATTAGTGGGAAAAAGCATCATAAGGGTGAAATGAGTTAAGCTCAGCTGATAGACCAGTCAGCTGAGCAAATAATGAAAGTCATATAGAAAACCTCAACAACTATGCATGGCAAGATGATCACATGATTCCATCATTCATTATCTTCATCCACTTCAGTACCATGTAACACCAAGTCTTAACATTGCAATCTCAACTTGCAATATGCTAATCAACAACAAAACAAAATATTGTACAAGACTAACTTGTAAGTTTCATTTCTCTATTATACAACACTACAACCTTGTTGTGTATACTGGTAATTAAAAGAGGAAGCATTTGATGGAGCTTCTTTACAATCTATGCCCTATTTTTCCAACATGGAATAAAGCTCATTGAAAAAACTGGTTCTTCTATACACTTCATACTTGAATGCACATCTTCTGCAAATACCAACCCAATGGAGTCCCCATCAAACAAAAGATTTGACAGCACTGTAATAATAATGCAGTTGAGACAGATTTGCATTTTTTAATAAAATGTAGTAGGAATTCTAACCTAAGAAAGCAGAGTCTTGGTGGCTCAATTGAACCAGCATTTGTAATGACTCAAGCATTATGTCAAAGTAAAGAATTAAAGTGAACAGTCAAGTTCTGTTTTGCGGCATTCAATATCAGAAAATTCAGCCACATAGCCATTGTCCCTAGATTTATGTCTAGTGTTGCTCCTTTGTTTCTTTTTTTTGTGTTTTTGTTTATTTTGTTTTTGTTTTTCTTTGGGGGGATTTTTATTTGTTATTTTTGTTTTTAAGCTACTGTGTCTACATATGGTTTATTTATTTATTCTGAGTATACATGTTTTGTTGTCTGGCAGACCATAATTTGATTTAAAGATATGTTTAAATGCACTTACCGATATCTCTAAACATTGAATAAAACAAGAAGCAGTATTCCATATATATATATATATATATTACCATTGTCAGATATAGGTAGATCTGATTTGGGATTAAGCATAGGGCTTGAGTGTCATTTCATTGTTAGGTCATAAATTTATCTGCGCATCCATATTATAGCATGCACATATTGTAGCGAGTTGTTAAATTTGTGGTTTGTTCTGGTATGATTGCACGATTGTCATTTCAGTCAGCCCATTAGGTGCCACAGTTTGTATCGAGGTCGGTCTGGTACAATTCCGTTCTTCCGTCCATTCATTAATAGCATTGTCCTATGTGAAATCCAGCCTATTTAGGTTAAGTCATTTGCATATCATTATAAGCCCAGGAAGGTCCGACAGGTTTTGTATGGACAGAATGTTGTTTTACCAGTTTGAGTTGATTGGGGGTGGTTTCCTGGTATATAAGCAGTGGTGCAAGCCGGTTTCGTCCTTGCCCCATAACATCTTGAAGGATTGAGACGCCTACTTCTTGGGACCGGCTCCTGGCAAGCAGCCTACCCATTTTATAATGCTAGGTCTTTGGCATTATTCTACTGTCCACATGTCAACTATATACTCAAGGTTTCGAAGCTTATTGTAAGTATGGTCGGATATTATTTCAATTTTGATAGTCCGTGAGCTTTGTTGTGCATATTGATAGCAGTTTTGTGAATTATTGAGAGTCAAGACTTAGTTTGTCCACTGTAATTTTAGCGACTTCAAACCCAAAGGAATAGGGCTTACCGGTGGTATCTGTGCCGAACATGGGGCGATATCGTATACAGCCTTAGGACGCCAAATTTAATTGGTAAGTTTAATGAAAGAGCTAAATTGGTATAGACAAATAATGATGTTAAGACTTGTGCTTTATAGTAATGAATAATTTTAATGTCATGTAAAATGCATTCATATATGCTGCGCAGGCATGTATCCGCAATTGCTGAACAGGTGGATATATATACAGTGCATGAAGTTCATGTAAGAAATATATTATCAAGTATAAAGCGGATTATAAACAGAGTAGAAATATATATATATATATTAAGCTGAAATGCTTAGTATAAGTATAAAATGCATTATGTGGTTAAAAATGTGTGCAGTAGATACATTGTACGCGAGAAATGGTAATTATGTCGTTAGAATATTATATATTTGCATGATTGGTAAATGTGTTTATCAATAAGGAGAAAAGAAAATGTTTGTTAGTAAAAGCAAACAGAGAAAGTAAGTTGATAGTAAGAATGAGGATAAACCGCGAAGCGAGAGGGAGTAAATTGCTAATAAAAATGAGCACAGGTCGCGTATCGAAAAGACGTGAAGGTAGACAGCCTAATCTAGGGTGTGGTTTCCATGCGTTAATTCATGGATTTCTCAATAGATGGCGTTTACATCGGCAGGCATTACTTGCGATTTGTATGCAAATATCAAATCTTGCATGCTTGTAAAAGTAAAGTAGTTGAAAAGTGCTTGAAAGTTTGAAAAGCTTTAAAAACGCTTGTATAAGCGTGTGCATGAAAATTGGTATGTGAACGATGGAAATAATAGAATGGAAAGTTGGCAAAGTTAAAGGTTTAAAATAAAAAAGGTAAATTGATATGGTTAAAAGGTATAATATTTTTGGTATATGATACATTGTAAAATTATAGTTAAGACTATACATATAAGTGTGTTAAACGTTTGATACAGTTGTGATACATCATGTTAATAATAGTTATGGTACTTATTTTCAGTGTATGTATCCATGCATTCATGCAACCAGTAAGTATCAGCGAATTGTAAATCTAGGAAGGAACCTGGATGGCTTTGCTGTATATTGGCGAATGATTCCATGGGTTCAATAAACATATGGCACCTATCGGCAAAACAAGAAGTCTTCGGTTTTTTGTTGCGTACCGTCCCATGTATATCACAACCATCCAGTGTAAATACAGCCCTGGTTATCATTATTTATTGTTCATTGGGTTGGTTTTGGAGCATGAGCTTCGGTATTTCAGAGCAAGGTGTCTCAAAATGAGGCTCAAATCAGCACATGGGGGCTTATTCTTTAATAACCAATTAGATGTGAGCAGCCACAAGTTCCTAATTAAAAATTTGCTAATATCACCCTCAAAATGGTTACTAGGCATTCACTTCTTGTACAGGCAATCAGAGAACAGGATTCTCACACACTCCCTAATTATAAATTCACAAATATCAACCTATATCAACCTAAAGAAGGATGCCACAAGGTTGATATTTATGGATTTATAATTCGGGGGTCTGTGAGAATCCTGTTCTCTGATTGGCCATACAGGGACTGAATGCAGTAACCAGAGGTGATTGGATTATGAACCTGGCTCTCTTTTGTCCATATTTAAAAGTATTGGATGATATCTGGGTGAGGCTGGCTACCCTGAGGCTGAGGATCTGCATTCTATAGCCTAGGTCTATCATTTACAGCAGGTGAAAATATAATGGTTATCATATGGTTGGTGCTGTATTACCCCTGTATCAGCCCCTCACATCCGCATATTATCACTCGACCTTCGGTCTCATGACAATATCGGTGCTCGGGGCTGATACAGCTACAACGATGTGATAACCTATAAATATGTACATATACATACATATATATGAACCCGCAGCTATGGAACAACCATTTTACAGCCTCACTTGCAAAAGTGAGCAGGCAGTTAAAATTAACAAGTCAGTTAAATAGGAATGTGCAATTCCATGATGGAAACACTGCTTTAGAGCAAGGATAGCTTCATACCAATAGTACACGAAATGCCAGGTCAGGTACAATGGGGGGTCCAGGTTAAGCTTTCATCTGTTCCTTGGCATGCACATTTTGCTTATTATGCTGATAAGGACAGCGGGATGCCTGCTATACCAATATGGTAGACAAAGCAAATGATTAACATCTGCTGTTATCTGGTACTGGGTCACTAATCAAATGCCTCCCCACCTAATTGTTTATCAGTGATAAAGCGGGATTGCAGGCTGTGCCTGAACATACAGCTACTTGTTCCCAGTTCTAAGGGATAGTTTCCAGCATGTCCCGCCTGTATATAACAGGGATTCCAAAGCGGTATCTCCAGAGAAAAAATTCAAAAAGCATTTATTTTGCATCAATATTAACAATAAGACCTATCCAGTGATAGCTGAGACAAGGAATACTCAGTATTCCTTGTCTCAGGTGATAGTTCACTATCAACCTTGCTCTACGGAAACAGATTTTGTGAATATCACAACAACGGTTTATTACTTGCCGACATATCTAATGCATAACCTTTTCTCATCAATATACCTTATTTTTGAGGCATATGTGGTAGCTATATGCACTTTGTATTTGTTTTCAGCTGCATTTTGGGCCATTTCTGCGGCCGCAAGCAAAACTTAGCGCAATCCATATCGTCCAAGAAATAATAAGTGCGTGTGCTCACATGTGATTTACAGGTCCTTTTAAACTGCCAGCACCATTCGTGAGTAGACCGCAAAAACGCTAAAACTGCTGGTTACAAAAATAAATACAAACCACACTGCTAACAATTTCTTTCAAGAGTAAGGTTAACTGCTCAGATTTGGTTATGTATGAAATACATGGTCATTTTGCTCGCTATTTACGAAATATTCGAGAAATCCCCTTCCGTAACTCAGGGTTGACAGACTATAAGCACTGAAGCGAAGACCCATATTTAATTTTTTGTGTAAAGGGTTTTGGTAAATAAAGCTCAGTATTCGTATTAATATTTTATTTGTTGACATTAAATAACATTGGTGGATAGATCTTTGCCCTGCGTTACCAGCTGAAATCTGAATATACATCTACCGGTATTATATAATCATTACATTGCCATTGTATATTATGGGCGCGTATAACATTAACAGACTAGCGCCACTTTATTTATGGCTGAGCTCTCCTGTATGGTGATCAATGTGCCGGGAACCTGCTTGTCACCTGTGTGCAATCTCTTGGCGTCTTGTTGCAATGTCGGAGAGTTATCATCTACGCCTACGGCTGGAGCAAGAGAAAGTGACTACCGCAAGCAGCCGCACACATCTGAACTCACAATGCCCGGGTCATGACCATAACCACAAATAGACATATGATGTAACTATAAAGTATAATATATTATATTGTTGTGGAAGTTCCGCTCCAGAGTCCACGGCACCAGTCCGGTGAAAGTGAAACAGTGATGGTGGCCTTGATCAGTGCACGCACACTGGCAATATATACATACCAAATACTCGAACACATCCTTCGCCAATCCCTTTTGAGCCGCCTGTCACAACTGTCACTTTGTTTTCATAGCGGAGGCCACTGCCTGCTTTGCTGGCCATTTTGAAACAGATTGATCATGTGGTTTCAGATCACATGACACATTTCACGTTCACCTGACGCTTGGGGCTGGGACCAGCAATTTATCGATTTTATTAGCACCTTACCTTTAATCTTTTGTGTCTATTTCACCGAAATCTGAAAATCTATATAATTTAGTTCTCTCTCGTGCAAACAAATTGCATAATTATGTACCAACCTTAATAATAATAATAATAATAATAATAATAATAATAATAATAATAATAATAATAATAATAATAATAATAATAATAATAATAATAATAATAATAATAATAACTAGGAAAGATGATTTGCTGCATAGCAAATCAGTGTGTGTGTCTTCAAAGCATATTGGTTTGGCAATGTACAACTATTCCATAACACAGGAGTAGAAGTTGGAATGGCATCTCTATCTATTATAGCTTTGAAGTTGAAGATTTAAAATTTCTAATGGTGCTATTTAGCATAATTTAAATTGCTACAACTTTTGTTTTAGATTCATTAGGTACGCAATGATCAATAACTCCCTTGTAGAAGTTGGAATGACATCTCTATCTATTATACTTTTGAAGATATTCAAGATTTAAAATTTCACTGGTTACAAGAAAACAAAGACATGAAAGTGTCCAGTGAGATTACACAAATCCACACACTTTTTAAAAATTCACCAAAATGTGAAAACAGTCATTGGAGACTGTAAGCTCTGTATGAAGTCTTGTTTTTAACAGAGGGTACACTCTGCCAGGCTTGTTCTGCCT
This sequence comes from Hermodice carunculata, assembly GCA_964020975.1. Classification (NCBI taxonomy): domain Eukaryota; kingdom Metazoa; phylum Annelida; class Polychaeta; order Eunicida; family Amphinomidae; genus Hermodice; species Hermodice carunculata. The sequence continues at coordinate 62,208,944 of OZ026612.1, forward strand.
AGAAGTCCAGTCCGTCTGATCCCTTGGGACTGATGGAACTGATAAGCCCAGCACATTCCTAGCCTCAGGGTAAAACAGACCAGCTACCAGAACACTGTGACTGGTCAGTCTCAGTCATGGTGTACTTACAGCTCTGTCCAGCTTTAGTGTGAACATGCAGCAGATATGTTTCTTGCATGAACAGAAAGAGATCCTCTGTATTTTATTGAGAGCCTCATAACACAGTTGTTGGGAGTCTCCTCCCCCCCTCCCCGCAATTTGCTACAAGACCCAAACCTTCCAAAGCATACACTCAACATGCATGGACAGAAAGCTGTGACACTGGTTCAAGCTTATTAACTAGGAAAGATGATTTGCTGCATAGCAAATCAGTGTGTGTGTCTTCAAAGCATATTAGTATGGCAATGTACAACTATTCCATAACACAAGAGTAGAAGTTGGAATGGCATCTCTATCTATCATAGCTTTGAAGTTATTCAAGATTTAAAATTTCAAATGCCCCAAATTTGCATAATTTTAAACCTCTTCATTTCTGTGTATAAAAAGGCCAAACTCCTTGTATGGAGGTACAATCATGCCAAGTTTGGAGTTTCTATGTATAATTGTGTCCGAGATTGTCGGACAAATTTGCTGGTAAAGAAAGAAAGAAAGAAAGAATTATTAAAGTGTGTGTGTCGACACACACTTTTCTGTTTTTCTAGGAATTCTTTATTTCTTTCTTTCTTCTTTCTTTCTTTCTTTCTTTCTTTCTTTCTTTCTTTCTTTCTTTCTTTCTTTCTTTCTTTCTTTCTTTCTTTCTTTCTTTCTTTCTTTCTTTCTTTCTTTCTTTCTTTCTTTCTTTTTAAAGTGTGTGTGTCAACGCACACTTTTCTGTTTTTCTAGGAATTCTTTATTTCTTTCTTTCTTTACCGGCAAATTTGTCCGACATTTCATTTGAAAAGTATTACATGTAGCAACTCCAAACTTTGCACAATTATACTTCTATGGATAAAGTCTGGCCTTTTTATAATGAGAGGTCATGCTTTTGAAAATTATGCAAATGAGGGCTAATTAAAGTTTTAAATCTTCAATATCTTGTATACTATAGTAGATGTGGTCCCGAGTGTATAGGAGTTCAATCATAGCAAGGTAAAGGTCATCTCAAATGTCAAAGTCATATCAAGGTCAAAGGTCACATCAAGGTCAAAGGTCAATTTTTAGCCAAAATGTCATTTTTGAGGTCAAGGTTCACTTCAGGTAGAGGTCATCTCAAGGTCAAAGGTCATTTCAAGGTCAAAGGCCACTTTCCTTGGTGGCCTTCTTCTCGCCATAACTTGGTCAATTTTTATCTAATTTTGATCATGTTGGGCTTATATTGTAGCTACTGTAACCCTGCAAATTTTGAAAATTTATGTGTGACCTCTAATGGTCAAAGGTCAAGGTCATTTGAACCTTTGAAAGTTTCATCCAATCATAACGTGGCCAATCTCCATCCAATTCTAATCATGTTAGACTCAAATTGTAGATATTGCAAAACTGCACATTTTTATAAGAACACGTGACCTCGAAAGGGCAAAGGTCAAGGTCACTTGGCGCTTTGAAAGTTTCATCTTGCCATAACTTGGTAAATTTTCATCCGATTTGGTTCATGTTCATGTCAGTTTAACTTCTAATAGGGGGTTCCTGACCATTGTGCATGTAATGAATCTAAAACAAAAGTTGTAGCAATTTGAATTATGCTAAATAGCACCATTAGAAATTTTAAATCTTAAATAACTTCAAAGCTGTAATAGATAAGGATGCCATTCCAACTTCTACTCCTGTGTTATGGAATAGTTGTACATTGCCATACCAATATGCTTTCAAGACACACACACTGATTTGCTTTGCAGCAAATCATCTTTTCTAGTTTCTTTCTTTCTTTCTTTCTTTCTTTCTTTCTTTCTTTCTTTCTTTCTTTACAGGCAAATTTGTCCGACATTTCATTTGAAAAGTATTACATGTAGAAACTCCAAACTTGGCACAATTATACTTCTATGGATAAAGTCTGGCCTTTTTATAATTAGAGGTCATGCTTTTCAAAATTATGCAAATGAGGGCTAATTAAAGTTTTAAATCTTCAATATCTTATATACTATAGTGTATAGGAGTTTGATCATAGCAAGGTAAAGGTCATCTCAAATGTCAAGGTCACGTCAAGGTCAAAGGTCATGTCAAGGTCAAAGGTCAATTTAAGCCAAAATGTCATTTTTTAGGTCAAGGTTTGCTTCAGGTAGAGATCATCTCAAGGTCAAAGGTCATTTCAGGTCAAAGGCCACTTCTCATGGTAACTTTCTTCGGCCATAACTTGGTCACTGTTTATCCAATTTTGATCATGTTGGGCTCAAATGGTAGCTATGGTAACACTACATATTTTGAATTTTACATGTGACCTCTAAAGGTCAAAGGTCAAGGTCATTTGGACCTTTGAAAGTTTCATCCATCCAATTCTAATCAAGTTGGACTCAAATTGTAGGTATTGCAACACTGCACATTTTTGTAAGAACATGTAACCTCGAAAGGGCAAAGGTCAAGGTCATTTGGCCCTTTGAAAGTTTCATCTTGCACAACTTGGTCAATTTTCATCTGATTTGGTTCATGTTGGGTTTAAATTTTGGGTATTGTAACACTGCGCAATCTACATGTGACCAATTTCTACTAGGCCATTGACCATTGCGCACCTAATGACTTAAAACTAAAAGTTGTAGCAATTTAAATTATGCTAAATAGCACCATTAGAAATTTTAAATCTTGAATAACTTCAAAGCTATAATAGATAGAGATGCCATTCCAACTTGTACTCCTGTGTACATTGCCATACCAATATGCTTTGAAGACACACACACTGATTTGCTACGCAGCAAATCATCTTTTCTAGTTTAAATCTGTCTGTGTGCCTTCAAAGGTTGTAAATATTATATGCTACAACTTTTGTCCTTTGGTACTTCACATTCCATTAAGCATATGGCTGCATGCAAATTTCAAAGTCCAAATGACCTTGACCTTTGACCTTTACAGGTCACATGTAAATTGCACAGTGTTACAATACCCACAATTTGAGCCGGACATGAACCAAATCGGAGTAAAATTGACCAAGTTATGGCAAGATGAAACTTTCAAAGGGTCAAGTGACCTTGACCTTTGCCTTTTTGAGGTTACATGTTCTTATAAAAATGTCCAGTGTAGCAATACCTACAATTTGAGTCTTACATGATGAAAACTGGATGGAGATTGGCCACGTTATGATTGGATGAAACTTTCAAAGGTCCAAATGACCTTGACCTTTGAACTTTAGAGGTCACATGTACATTTAAAAATGTGCAAGGTTACAATAGCTACAATTTGAGCCCAACATGATGAAAATTGGATAAAAATTGACCAAGTTATGGCCAGAAGAAAGCCTGAACCGAAAGTGGCCTTTGACCTTGAAATGACCTTTGACCTTCAGATGACCTCTATCTGAAGTGAACCTTGACCTCAAAAATGACATTTTGGATTAAAATTGACCTTTGACCTTGACATGACCTTTGACCTTGACATGACCTTGACATTTGAGATGACCTTTACCTTGCTATGATCGAACTCCTATACACTCGGAACCACATCTACTATAGTATATAAGATATTGAAGATTTAAAACTTTAATTAGCCCTCATTTGCATAACTTTGAAAAGCTTGACCTCTCATTATAAAAAGGCCAGACTTTATCCATAGAAGTATAATCGTGCCAAGTTTGGAGTTTCTAGATATAATACTTTTCAAATTAAATGTCGGACAAATTTGCCGGTAAAGAAAGAAAGAAAGAAAGAAAGAAAGAAAGAAAGAAAGAAAGAAAGAAAGAAAGAAAGAAAGAAAGAAAGAAAGAAAGAAAGAAAGAAAGAAAGAAGAAAGAAAGAAAGAAAGAAATAAAGAATTCCTAGAAAAACAGAAAAGTGTGTGCTGACACACACACTTTAATTATGAATGTAAAATGGTTGCCTGGCACCATAGAGGTCAAGCAATAGGTCATACAGGAGGCAGTTGAAAGCCTGCATGTGGATTGGGGAGAAATTTGGTGAATTTAGCGTACATTAAAATTCCCCAAGTTTTGTTTGTGTGCTGTTGGATTTGCCAGTTGTCTCAAACCTATATGTGTAAGTTAGAACTTTGTGTCTATCTGCAATAGTTTGGAAGATATGGAGCTTTTAAATTTTAAATGCCCCTAATTTGCATAATTTTAAAAATCTTCATTCCTCTGTGTAAAACGGTCAAACTCCTGGTATGGAGGTACAATCATGCCAAGTTTGGAGTTTCTATGTATAATAGTGTCCGAGAAAAGTGTCGGACAAATTTGCTGGTAAAGAAGAAAGAAGAAAGAAAGAAAGAAAGAAAGAAAGAATTCGAGGAAAAACAGAAAAGTGTGTGTTGACACACACACTTTAATAATAATAATAATAATAATAATAATAATAATAATAATAATAATAATAATAATAATAATAAGAAGAAGAAGAAGAAGAAGAAGAAGAAGAAGAAGTTTTTGTAAACATATAAAATGTGTGGTACATTCATATTACAAGCTAGCCCCAAGGGACCTTCCCACGCTCTGTAAGCTTGCACCAGCAAGCTTACAGAGCGTGGGGAGGTCCCTTGGGACTAATTACAAGCCAGTATTATACGAGATAAAGATACTAAGACCTTATTCACATAAATGCCCGAGTCTGGGGGCCAGATGAAACAATACGGTACATCAAGAAAAAGTACACACATGGATGTACCACATGAACATGTAATACATTTTCCCATTCTTATCTGCTTCTCTATGTGGATCTGTATTAAGTGTCTGAAATGATGATGATGATATGTCTCGATCTACATGGACACATAAACAAAGTTTCATGTCCTGCTGTGTGGTTTTTGACAAATTGGCAATGGATTCAGTTTTGAAATTTCAAGAATAAAGAGAATGTGTTTTCCACAGCAAAGAACTGAAACATATTGACCAAATCACAGCTTTGCATATTCATCAGATGCAGGTATATTGAAACTGCTTATATGTTTTGCAGATTCAGTTTCCAGACTAAGATACCAGGGGGAAATATATATATATATATTTATGTCCATATGCTGTCAATGAGCCTATACAGAGTATCCTTCTCTTGATCAGGTTGTTTGTCTCAAAATTGCAGTAAAAATTGAATGTGATTATGCGATAATGATGTGCCACAGGCATAGCGTTTTTAGGGCAAAAAGACGGCTGGACTTCCCTTTTTGAAGCAACTGACCAAGCAATTTCTGATAAGATTTTTAAACATTTTGCAAAAAAAATTAACAAAAAAGCAAACAAACAAAAAAATGTAAAAAAATCACAAAAATCACTGGAACATGACCATTTGAACAAATATTTGACACCCATTAGGTACATCACCGTTAATTTTGAAGTTGATCTGGCTAATGGTTTTAGAGAAGTTGAAATTGTGAACTGTGGGGTGGACATGCATACAACAGATGACTGACCATCCTATTACCATAGATCACATGACTGACTTGTCAGCTGCATGCATGCAGAGCTAAAAATCAATGCAGTATGTGTGACCTTTTGAACAAACTTAGTGGACACACTCAAGGTTTAATTATCCCTCACTAAGTCTGAAGTGGGTGTGATTAATGCAAATTGTATGTGAGTGGACTGTGCACAGGTCATTCTATAAGCAAGTAAGAGAGACAAAAAAATAAAATAAAAAATAAAATAAATGAATAAAATAAAATAAATAAAATAAAATAAAATAAAATAAAATAAAACAAGAGGCCCATTGGCCTAATTAATGCTCTGCTGACATATCTGATTACCAGCACTGAGAATTCATTTGCTGAAAGCAATCCCTCCATGACCCGGAGCAATTAGTCATCCACATGATGAAACATCAAACTTTCACATGAGCACACATTTGTGATACATCAATGATTGGATTCCCTTATTCTTTATGAACATTTTTAAAGTCCTTTCCTAAAGTGCTTAATAACTTTGCAATATAGGTCAAGGTCACACAACATATTACAGAACTTGACCATTAATTAGCATCATGCATATTTGGTGTAAGTTTGGCACTTCCATCTTGATTTATCATGTCATGGGCATTACCATAAAATCATTTCCCCATATGCATTCTCTCCATGACCTTGAAAAAGTCAATATCACCCACATTATGCAATTTCAAACTTATACATATGATACACATTTATGGTACATTTGGTATTATTATAGCCTTGTAATTTCTCAAAATGTCAAATTTAGTGTCCTTTACTACATCCTTAATGACCTTGAGAAAAAAAAACACTTCAAGGTCACCCAAAATTAACAAAATTTGATCATTTGCCTAACACATATTTGATATAAATTTCATAATCCCCTCTCAATTTATAAGCAAAATAATGAGTTTAATGTACTTTTAATACCCATGATGCTAGTTCCACTTAATGCCCACCACCAGTGGCACCACCATGACTCCCCACATCATAGGCTTCTGTCTGCATAATGTTCCTGTAATGGTATATTAATATACGTGCAGAAGTTCAGATATAATGACCATGCATGCATAATATGAAAAAAATCACTTCCTGAAATGTATTCCCTCCCAAGTAGGTCAAGGTCACCCATCCCGCATTATGCAATTTTAAACTTCCATATAGGATATACATTCATGCTACTGGGCATTTGGTATTGTTAGCCTTTTTATTTCTCAAAATGTAGAATTTAGCATGCTTTCCTACATCCTTATCCTCACCAAACTGAGAGTGCTATAATAGCATGTGGACTGCATGCAGATAGCCTGCAAACACCATGTGCATGCATGCTATCATCACAAAAGCATTCCATGTGCATGCTATTCAGCTTCCCTTTACCAAGTTGAACTGCTTTTATAGCATGCACATGCAACTGACTTGTGGCAAGCAGACTGCATGCTGTCCATAAAAATACCCACAATGCAGTGAAAATTGGAGGGAAGCAGACAAACTGGAAAATCTAGTCTTTGAATTCTGAGCTCTTCTAACTTTTGTTCAATTGAGCACTTTGAAGACTGATAAACCATACCAGCCATACACTATACTGTTGAGAGAATGTCCTGTAATGGACATTGTCTGGATCACTGTTTTCAAGAGGAAAAATTGACCAACACTAAGTTGTGAGTATACAGTATGCATACACCACAGGCAGTAATTTTATTACAAATGCAGTTCAAAATACAATCATTTTTACTGGTCCAAAACAAAGTATGTGACAGACTAGTCTACTGTAAGTATTCTGCATGTATGTAGTTGGCACCTATATCTATGGTTGTATATATGCAATTCAGTTAGAAATTATATAGGCACACCTTTGAATTTTTAGAAGGATCGTATCCATTCTTTCATCATGAGTGAACCATGAGTAATGACACAAGTGCACAGAGACCAATTTAGACCTGCCCTTGGGGTGGTCTCTCAAGATGAGGAGCACTGTGCTGTCATGGCATGCAATATAGCATGCACATGCTATTGTAGCATGCACATACCATATCTCATTTAAATAATTCGGCCTCCTGGCAGGCTATCCACATGCTACATGCTATTGGAACAGCCATTATAAGCATGTAACTTGAAATAGCATGTGCACGCCATAGGACTTCTATGGTGATAACATGTACATGCTTCTGAGAAAAGCTATAGGAAAGCAGTCCACTTTGGTAAGGGTATGACTGAAAATTATATCAAGGTCACTCAAAATTTTACCACTAGCAGCACCACCATGCCTCCAAGTCATAGACTTTTGCCTCTATAATATTCCTGCACTAGTATATGATACACGTGCACAAGTACAGATATAATGACCAAAACAAAACAAAAAAACCCAAAAAAATTTCCTGATATGTTTTTCCTTTGTGACCTTGCAAGAGTAGGTCAAGGTGATCCAGATTGTGCAACATAAAACTTCTACATATATGATACATGGTTGTGGTACATTAGTTTTAATTAGCCTTATTTCTCAACATACCAAATTTTATGTGTTTTCAACACCTAATAGTGTATATTCCCCATAATATTGTACAAGGCTCCATCAAATTCCAGCATGTTTTCATCTTTTTGCCTGATGGACATTCCCACCAAGTTTTGAGATTTCATAAACAATCTTTCAAAAAACAACACTCAAAAGTTTCCTATGTTGGCTCAAATATTACATACTATTATACATGTAGGTGCCGCTACCAATATCAAACTTCACCTAGATTTTCATACCCTTTATAAGCTCAGAATTATAAACAAGCCTAACATGAAAACTGTGGACTAATTGTGTTCACAAGCAAAAGTTTATGGATGGATTGATGGATGAACGGATGGATGGACAGACTGACAGACAAGAGTGATTGCATAAGCTCTGCGACTTATGGTTAGCAGAGCTAAAAATCATGCAACTCCATCTGCTGGACTAAGTGAATAAACTTAGTGCAGTTAAACTTCTACACTAGGTACAAACTTGCCAGTTTAAAGACGATCCAGCCCAACATTTCTTCAGAAATTGAAAATAGATGTTGATACATGTATGTGCAGGGTGTCTCAGTAAACTGAAAATTACAGGTGCTATTTTTCTTCAAAACTGATGACAATGTGTGAACAGTTACTAGAGTTAGATCAAAATACAACACTTTTTAAAAAAGAATATAATCGTTGTGTAAATTTTATTTTTCAAATGTTGCACACAGCATGAATGAGCATAATGAACATTGACCATGAAATCTTATTCCAATATGCAAACCTTTAATATTTACTTGTAGTTCCACAAAATGTTCAAGTAGGAATCACAAATGGGTTCCTTAAATCACCTAAACATCGAATGCATAAATCAGAACATGTTCAAAAATTGTTTTAAGCACCTAGAGTGGACAACCATTGACATAAATTTGAAAATGCAGACATTTGATAAAAACTGCTTGCTTTTGGATAAATCATATAACATTCCAATGCACAAAGGTTTAGGAGTTTATAATATTTGTTTGATTACTTCTTTCTGTTATGAGGCATGCTAAAAGGTGGTTCCAGTGAGTGGCACCATCTACCTAGTGGCCCTGGCACATCTGGATCATGTGTTTTGTTCAGAAGTGTGAACAGAAACCTCTAGTTAACAGTCCCATATTGCAGCAAATATAATGACTCTAGTCTTATTCCTGTCAGCATTACCACGGGGTGATTATTTTCAATTTTATATCAAGTCTCAAGACTCCAGGAAGTTCAAGGATAGTATCCATTTTCAATGGTTTATTCTTTAATTCCATTTTTCAGAGAGAGTCAGTTGGTGGTGATGTCATCCCCACTGCCTACTGCTAGAAACAGTTAACGCACCACATCTACATGTAAGCTGATCAATTCCTCTTCCTACAATGTAGGTACACTAAAGTGAGAATCAAAATTCGTTTCAGACTACATTCGTAGGTACATGTGTCCACTTGCATGACATCTGAAAGAAAAATATAGGACTCCACATATATACACCTCATTTTCAATGAGTTTGAATAGCTTACAAAATTCATACATATTGACTAGAACACATTTTAAATATTCTTACACAATATTTGTGCATGTTTGCCTGTTCATTCACTCCTGTCATCATCTGTGTGGGTATTCCTACATCAAGAGAATGGAAACAAAAATCAACGGTGTTTAAAGTCTGTGTCCCTTAAATTTTTCTGTTGTAAGCAATTATGGGAAGCAGAATAAACGTTTGTGTAAAGTGACACATTCACAAGGATTTTATACCAGGTATTGACTGACTCATGCTGGCATGACATTCATATTTGACTTAGAAAGTCTAGTACATTTACATGTACATGTTGTAAGGAACATTTTTAAAGAATATAAATAATGCAAGAGTTATTTCATGGTCTGCAATAATTTTGGCTCTACTGTTTTCTAATTTACAGCATACTTTTGCCTAAAAAAAATACAACAAAAATACAAAAATTAATCAAACTTTTGGTTGCATAGTAAAAAAACTGGATCACTTGTGTAAAATATTGACATAGTCCCATCATCAAATTGAACCACAATGAATCTTCAGACATACATGTATTCTTTCACCAAACTAATAATTTAGAGCACTTTGAGTTTACAAATAAGAATTGTACTAATTTCATTCAAGATACACCCATATTCAACTTTTTCACACATTCTATCCTGAGCTGACAAAGCCCTTGAGGCAGTGAGTTTTACTGTCACCTATATGTCTCTCTTGTAACATTAGCAAGCAAAGGAAAATTTGTCTCTGTTGGAATGAGTTACTTTCTTAGTTATAAAAAGTCAGCGTCATGTGCCCTATGTAAATTCAGAATTTAACTTTCAATATGCCAAATATGGTGGGTCTATTACTATGTTCGGGTTCTTAAGATGTTTTTCAAAACTGCTGAAGAGCTACCTGTGCAGGGAAGGAAAATACAGGGGGACCAATTTACAATGCTTCAGTATGACTCACTTTTAATTCACCATGCTTTTTATATTTGCTTCTTTTACTGATGCATATAGATTGTCAGAATAAAGAAATTCATAACATATTTCACATGATTCCAGAATTCTTCCTGTGTTGTAAACTTTCAACAATGTGACTGCATTGTCACAGTAAAATATTGAACATGTGACCAAGAAAAGGAAAATTACATAATGGTTTACATACAGAATTGTTGACACGTTATAAGTCACTTTTGAATATGTGACCAGTTAAGCAGTGGTTTTGTACAAACCAACATTTTTTCCCAGATAACATTCTAATCGATGTGGGTATGACAGTACAAAGTGTTCAATATTTGCACAAATTGGAAACTTCAGATACTTTTTCTGGCACTGTATTGATGTTTGCTGGCTACACTGTTTCAACGGCAATTATTAAAATGCATAAAAAAGTTTGTCACTATCAGAAACAAATTTTGATACAGATCACACACGTAAATAGGTTTTTAACACAACATTTGTGGCAAACTAAATTATATATTGTAAATTAAAATGTTCTACTTTCCTTTTTATGTTTATGAGACAAGAGTTTAAAGTTTAAAAGAGGACACATCCAATTTAGCCATTTCTTTGATACTCTGCTGAAGAATTTAAAAAATACATATTTTTGTAAGATAAGCTTGACTCTAATGAACAAGATCTCTAATCTTGACTGCCGAAAACTTGACATAATGTTTAACACTGTATGATCTTACTCACCAATGATTCATATAAAAGCGTGATCAATTAAGAATTGCTGTGTAAGAACTGAAGAAACGGGCACCAAGGAGGCTTCTTGCAGACACCTTGCTGCAACCAACTAACATTAAGTAGTAAACCCCCTCCCCCCCCCCCAAAAAAAATGAGGAAACAACCAAACAAAAAAACAAAAACAAAAAACTTCTGCTGTGTGAACTTTCTGAACATATTATTTTGTGTTAATGTATATGTGAATCCATAGTTTTAGCGGGCAAAGAGCAAAATAGACTGTAACATATCAAATGTGCCCGATACAGGTACATGCATGTAACAATTTTAAGGGGTTAAATTCTTGCATTTTCCAGTCATAAGTGGGGTAAAGTAATTTCAATATCTGCATTTAGAATGTTGTCATTATGTTAAAGTTCTGATCACAAATTCTGACCAGTATAACACAGAAAGTAACATAAGATTCAAGCATATGTTTGTTATGCTGTCAATGGGAGCAAAGACAGGTGGGGATGAGTAGAAATAAGTATACCCATAGGTTGGGACTTATGTGCAGGTCAGATAATACAAGCTGTATCAAGGCAGAGATTTCATGTTTTAAAGTGCGACCATACCTTCATTTTGTAAACCACTGCTAATTTATAAATAGGCGTGGGGAGTTCCCATCAATTAACCACGTTTAACTTATATGTAGCCTGCACACAAGTATTTCAGTGATTGTTCACAGTAAAGCATATTTCAGTTTCACAGCCTCAGACATGTCACATATTTTCTGAGACCCCCTTCCTCCTATTGATATTTACTAACTTTTCTTCAGTGCAACAAAAAAAAAAAAAAAAAAAAAAACATTTAGAGATACAATATACTGAAATAAATAATCCTACACACTATTTTCAAGGAATGCCCCTCTCCTTAATTTATATGCTTCACAATTTCAGAAAAAAAAGGTGAAAAATAGACTATGGCAGAAATTATCCAATACATGTAGAGAATTAAAATGTGCTACAGCAGGTTCTGTAATCATGAATTCTCTATCTGAACTTCACAAGCAATATTTTCACTGGAAGGATGATGACTTAGTAAATGACAATTTTCGACCTGGAGTTGGTCAAACACTTGATTTGGCAAAATGGAATTATCAGCTGTATCACTAGTAGTCACAGTGTCACCACAATTCAATGCAGCAGTGTGTATTTCAGTTTCCTCACAGGCCATTGGGCCCAAAGGGCAGATACTCTTATCACACATCTGGGCTTCTAAAGGGTTGTTGGCATAGGTCATTTGGGATACACCCTCATTACTATTTGATGTTCTTTGAGGATTTGTCTCGACCGGCCATGCAGAATTAGTCTGCTGAACATTCTTTTCTATAGAATTAAATATCATAGCTGCTGATGTCTGCTTCCCAAGTTGAGTATTTCCATGAGTGTTACTGTTAAATGTGTTACTTGACGAATTTGACCCAGACTGAACTACTGGAGGAAGTATCTGGTGTTCATTGGTGCCACTTGAACATTTGTTATTCCTAGTTTGTGATTCACCTATACTCAAAGCCTCCAGAGGTACATGTTGCCGGAGTTGAGAGTTTATGCGTTGAGTGTCCTGGTGGCAGGGGGCTGGTGCTGTGGATGCTGCTGGTGATCGTGGAGGTGTCTTCAACACTGATGTACCTGGCTCCACACTGCTCGATGCTGCTGATACTACTGGTGCCCCAATCTGTCCTGTCTGCATGCCTGGACCTTGCAAGGTACCCGAGGGTGAGACAAGATATACGTGGATGAGTGTAGACCCATCCCCAGCCTCATCTCCACCAACATTACTGGTGACAAACACTAACTGGCCTGGCTGGATTTGGCTTACATTCACATTTCCTATATTTGACAAGTTTGAAATATTTATGAACTGGCCAGGTGCTGCAGATGAACGACCTTGACTTTGACCTTGACCTCTACTTGGACTCTGACCTCCCTCTGCTCTATCAACAGCTAGATTTTTCCCAGGAGCCCTCTTTCTGACCTTTGCTGCTGGGGGCTCAATGCTGAATGAAACAACAGGCTTGGGTTGCCGTCCTGACCTGGTTGGTTGACGAATCCTTTCCATGACTTCAGTCTCATCTTCACTAGCATGTGGAGAATCTGGTTTGGCAATAGTTTTGTGTGAATCACTGTCATCCAATTCAATCATTTCTGCATTATTCCTGTTGTCAGGTACTGCCTGAGTATTCTGGCTTGCACTGAAAATACAGAGAGCATTTTTCTTTACCAACATAAGACTGTTATATTATTATTCATGTGTAAAACATGTTTAACCTTCACAACTTATTTCCTTGAAATTAAATTGTCATCTGACAAGAGGCATTCTTGGATACGTACAGTCCTGTAAAAGTATTCACACAACATATATCCATACTGCTGTCTCATGGTTTGCAACATCCAAAGTTTGGCATCCAATGACAATGTCACACGAACCACCACTGTTCGACTACCAAATTATCATTACACTTGGTTCACGTGATCTTTTAAATTACATTATCTTGTCCATATATATTGGCAAATAACATAAGAATAAAAAGCTAGTCATCACAAATTGATCTTAAGGCAAGCCCTATTTTTGTGGACAAATAACTTTTTCAGGTAGCACAATTTTTTTAATTCAACAGAGATTTAATCCACTATTTTACAAAGATTTAGACAAAAAAGCTTTGAGGCAAGTCACAAAAATCCTTCTACATGTCCAGCCTTGTTAATGACTGTCATTATAACTTAGACAGAGTTGAACAGTCTTGTGCATTTAAGTTGGTCACAGTTACTAAAACTGTTGACTTTTTAACTTGGTAAAAGATAATATAACTGTTGTGATTTAAACTTGGTCAGAGTTACCAACAATGTTGTGTGTTTAACTTAGTATTAAAGGCATTATTGTGTGTTTAAAGTGGTGAGGGATAAAAGTACAGTTGTGTCTTTAACTTGGTAGGGGATAAAAGCACTACTGTGTGTTAAGATGGCAAGAAATAATAGCACTGTTCTGTTTATATTGGTGAGGAATAATAGCACTAATGCATGTTCATAAGATAGGAACCACAATCAGATGCTGTGGTGCTTTCTCATTTAAATTATATTGCTGCTTTCATTTTTTTCCAAATCTCATCAGAGAAACTTTTCAAACTAGAACAGGCTGATTTTCCGACAGAAAATCAAATGTCTCCCCATGCGCCCTTACTATTGTCACCCTTATTTTAAACAGGTGCACAGTCAACCCTTCACATCATTGAGGCCATACTTCCTGACAGACTCTACATCCATGCTCATGAGCACAATATGCCTCATGGCATAAAGGCCACACTTCCAAACTTGGCACTCATGCTCATGAGCGCAGTAAACCTCATGACATCATTGTGGCCATATATCCTGACTTGGACTTGACCTGCATGCCCGTATGCACAGTAATCCTCATGACATCATTGGGGCCATATATCCTGACTTTACCTGCATGCTCATGAGCACAGTAATCCTCATGACACTATTGTGGCTATATAACCTGACTTGACCTGCATGCTGATGAGCACAGTAAACATCATGACATCATTGTGACCACAGTAAACCTCATGACATCATAGGGGCCATATATCCTGACTTGACCTGCATGCTGATGAGCACAGTACACCAGATGACATCATTAAACCTACACTTTGTGTCTACTTTTATAGAACATGATGGGATCTTGCATGTTCAAACATACATGAAGGAAAAGTGAAGAAAAAGTTAAAAATGCAAACAAAAAGTTAGCCTGGCTAGTTAACTTCGTTTTAAATGAAAAATCAATGAACTTCTCCTGCAAACTTGACTACAAAAGCCAATGTCATCTTGGCTTTAAACACAAGCTATTAAAGTGACATCAAAAGTGGTGATCTATTATTGGAACAGTCTGACAATGTCACCTCAGTGACATCATATCCATAAAATGTCATGGTTGCATTTTCAACAGATCATCGTTAGCAGCTTTAGTCAACAATTTCCAATAACATACAAGAAATTTGTCAAATCTTTATGTACAGATCAAGTAAGGTTAGAATTTGTTAACCAATTACTGAGGACTCTTGCCCTTTAACTTGCTATTAGACTGTTGTGTGTTAAAAGTTGGTCTGAGTAACTGACACTGTTGTATGTTTAATTTGGTTAAAAATAACACCAATGTTGTTTATTTAACTTGGTAAGAATCAGTAACTGTTGTGTACATTTATCTTGGTCAGAGTTAAAAACTTGTATGCTTACCTTTCAAATACAGCTGGGCTGTCTGACCTGGGTTCAATGTTTTCCACCTCCTCCTCAATAACTGCCTCCTCCTCCTCCTCCTCAGAACTGCTACCTTCATAATACTGGCTCCGTGGTTTCTCTGTAACATGTTTTAATGTTTTTCATTAGGTTTTTATTACAATGAAACTACATTCCTATTTACTTTTCCTGCATCTGCGCAAGAGAGCTCCAAGTCACCAAACTTTGTCTAAAGACATTGGGCACAATATACATCTGATTGTTAGCACACTATGGCTGATAGGTTTATTTGAGCGAAGACTCTTTTGAACTTACAATCAGATGCTGTGGTGCTTTCTCATTTAACTAATATTGCTGCTTTCATTTTTTTCCAAATCTCATCAGAGAAACTTTTCAAACTAGAACAGGCTGATTTTCTGACAGAAAATCAAATGTCTCCCCGTGCGCCCTTACTATTGTCACCCTTATTTTTTTAAACAGGTGTACCGATTCCAATGACCTACAGATATGGTGAAGGTACACTCTTCATTGACATTTCAAAACGTTGATTTTTGACAAAATGCCCACGTGACCTTGAAAAATAGGTCAAGCTCATACATCTGCAGTTACAACCAAGGTCTTACAAAAGTCTTACATACAAACATAATCACTCAAAATGTCAACCTCTTCAAGTCAAATCTTTCTCGAGTGCATCTGCAATGATTTTTAAAAAGTGGCCATGTGACCTTGAATATAGGTCAAGGTCACCCATCTACTATCCCAACCTATTTCATATTGTGGTACATAATCATGCAAAATTTCCACCTCCTAAGTCAAATCCTTGCAGAGTTATTGCGTCTGCGTTGATTTTACATGACACAATTTTACATGACATGCCCATGTGACCTTGAAAAATATGTCAAGGTCACCCATCTGCAATCCCTTCAAGGTTTTATATAGGACATCTTCATAAAAAATTTCAACTTCCCACGTCAAATCTTCCTTGAGTTATCGCGTCCGCAACGCACGCAACAATGTGTTGAAGAAGAAGAAGAAGAAGAAGAAGCGGACGCAAAAACAATATGTCCCCCGTTGCATGGGGAGACATAATTTTCTATCAGATATATGTTGTTATCCAGCTGTGCTGATTCACAGTAATGCTTCATGGGTAATCAGTACATACATATACAGTGGTCCCTGTCTTGAGAGACCACCCCCTAGAGCATGTGAAAAAGTGGTCTCTTAAAACAGATGGTCTTTCATTAGAGGTACAATAACATGGAAAAGATAGCACAGTGTACTGAGAGAGCAGCCTTAAAAAGATATGCGGTCTCTCATTGGAGGGGTTTCTCAAAACAGGTACCACTGTACAGTAAAACCTCCCTATACTGAACACCCTTGGAACTGTATAAAAGTGTTTGATATAATGATGTGTTTGGTATAGGGAGGTTTGATTACATTGGAAGTATATATTTGGGACCAAGAAATTGTGTTCAGTATAGAGAGGTGTTCGGTTAGAGTGGTTTTACTGTATTGACTCTGAACCTCTCTACATGCTGACATACTCTTTGGTATAGCCATAGATCGTCGAGCCTTGACGATCTATGGTATAGCAGAAGCAGAACTAAGTATGCCTGCAAAATGTTACCAATATAATCTCCACTGGGGTCATCAAAACTTGTGCATTGTGGACATTATATTTTCCTTACTTCTCTTGGCCTTCTTTTTCTTTGCTTGTTTGCTTGGTTCTTTAGCTGGTGTTTTCTTTCCTTCTGTACTTTCTGCTGACTCTGCCCCTTTGACCTTCTTCTGACCTCTCTTGCTCTTTGTGGCCTTGATTTCCTCTTCCTTCTCAGATTCCGATGAAGGTTCAAAAAGTGACATGTCAAAATGAACTCTGTCCCCTACAAGGACAAATATAACAGAAAATATACATAAATATTTTAATTGGTTTACAAAGTGATGATTTCAGCAGGCTCTAAGATTGTAGCAGTCTTATCCTGAGAATTTCAAAGGTCAGCTAGCATGTGCATTATATCTTTCTCCTATTCTGTTGTGTTTATATATGCTATGTAAGCTGATATGGATAGTGATTTTTCCCAGTTGGGTGCCTCTTGATTGCTGTAAAATCTGATGCACAATTAAAATCCACTGTTGGGATGGATTCTGGACACACTCCTCATTTTTTTAATGTCTGTAAGTGATATCAGAGTCCCACAGCAAAACTTAATAATACAGACAGATCTTCTTCTGAATTCAATAGGGACTTTACCAGCACAAAGCTCACACCAGCAAAAAACACCCATGTAAATATGATGTGTCCCCAATTTCTGTATTACTGTGACCTGCTTTCATTAATGGCAGAACATAGAGGCATCGCCAAGGCCCTGGGATTCAACCTCCCTACAGATATGTTACATGATCATGGTTATATTGACCAACCTTTAAAAGGTTTGTAAGCTTTTGGTTAAAATATATTTTACCATAGTGTTTTTAATTTTTGCTCTATGTACAACTGCCAGAAAGAAAGCATGTAACTGTGCATGACTATGCCTTCCTTACATACTTACTGATTGCTTTGTCCACCAGAAGTCTATTCTGTTTTTCTTCTCTTTTGAATTTATTCTGGAATTTCAAAAAAAGGCCAATGTTTAAACTACATGTTACAGTATTCTAAACTTTCAAAAGTACTTAACAAGGTAATGGAACTAAATATTAAGACATAACCGTTAACTGTACACAACTTGACATGTACATGTCCGTGTTTACATGTATGAATGTATAGATTAACCAAGTCAACAAACATGTGTATGGTTTGATAAATTGGGCTAAGGTCATTGTTGTTGAGATCAATATATGATATCCATTTAGATTCTTTTCCATTATCATGTATTATAATGCTTTTGCAACCGAGACAAGAAAATCACAAAAGATTTTGCCAATGATCCTTCATTAACAAGCAGCAATCATACACATACACGTGGTATTTAAAAGGGATAAAAGTTGTGTTATTGCTTTAATTTTCCTGTACTATTAGTCATATATTTCTGCACATCAATGAGATCGACAAATTTAAAATTATTATGAAATGCTGGGAAGTATTGCCATGAATCCGCTGCACTAGTAACACTGTTCTGCACCATTTGGCACACTTTAGCAGCGAAATGTGTCATTTGGTCATGATCTGCTGTGAACATTTTATACTGACAATTAAAACGGGATGTAGATTATCTGCAAATAGCCTCTAATACACTCTGTCATGAATGTTGTCCTGTAACAAATGCTCCCTGGACCTACTCAGCAGCTTCTACAGAATTATGCCACAGTCTGCGGCCTCACTGCAGTTTGCTGCAGATTGCCGCACTTTTTGGGTAGGTCAGGTAGCAGGCCAAAGTAATTGGTGGTGGTTGGCAGCAATCTGTGGCGAATTGTAGTCTCACCGCCAAATGCTGCATTTTGCCGCCAAAATGTGCCAAACACTGCAGAACAGTGTTACTAGTGCTGGTTGTCAGGTAACCAAAATATATCATAAATTTTCTGTTAACTGGGCATTTTGAAACCTCTGTTTGTGTTTTTTGTGACATAATATCACAAATTAAATTTCTCTCAATGCTTGAAACATCCAGTGTTTGTCTTGTAACCAAAATGTACCTTTACTTTTCTCTTAACTGGGCCTTTTGAAAACTCTGTGTATTTTTCATGACATAAAATCACAAATTATATTTTTTTTAATTCTTGAGACACCCCCAAAACTATACACAGGAAAATAAACATTTACAGTCTGCCATTCAATTCATATTATGTTACCCTTGTCAATACTATCAGTTCAGAAATGTGTGTCGTGAGCATCTACAGTAATAAAGAGAGATACAAAGACACATTTTATGGCACGTTTACATGAATCATTACACATCTATCCAAGAATTTACTCCAACCAAACCTTTAGTTCAGCCCTGGTCCTCTTTGGAAACAAGTTACTCATAAGTGAAAAATCGGTGCCCACTGAACGCAGAGCTTTGAAGAATTTGCGAGTTTCTGAAATTTGAAAAAAAAATTAAAATGACACTCAAGTTATCAAAAAAGGTTGTAAATTTGTATCAGTCAATCTGTTATTTGGTTATAAATTATAATGGAAAGAAATGATAGCACTCAACCCTTGTGGGTATATTTCTAATCAAAGCCCTGGGAGCCCCACAGCCACCCAAGGCTGGATTTCAAAATTGAAAGTTGTTATTTCATTTCAAAATTCAAATCTATGAGTGGACCATATCTTTGCCCTTACAAACACAATCACTGATTACTGGAAGTGCCCCCTGCCCCATGCAGCTTATTTGACCCTGATGTTCAAGCCAGTTTTGTTCCATTACACATCTCTGTTTCCTAATACACAGTTGTGTGTGTGTGAAGTTTCATAAAAATAAGTGAGAGCACGAAAACGATTCAGCTATAAACAAATAAAGGTCAACACACACAATTAATTACTTCATATGTGCCATCTCCAGTGTGTGTGTGTGGGGTGGGGTGAGGGGAGGTAGCACGTGATTAAGATTGACAGCACATGAAATACGCAGTATGATTTTAGAGTGGTAACTGGGGCAAAAGTATGTGACACCATACAAACCTTTTTCTGTCCAAAGCCTGGTGTGTGTTCTTTTTTTGAAGCTTGCATAAGTAACAAATGATTCTCGCTCATGGATTATGTCCCCGTCACTGCTAAGAGGATTTTTGGAAGGTGATGTCTCTATGGTAAGACTAAAACATAAAACACAACAGGTCAGCATAAGAATGGATATACAAATTCAGGCTGGAACAGAGTCTGATCTTTCAACTGTATCTAGACAAAGCTTATAGAATTTTGTCCTTGTAGCACTGTTTTCCACATGAAACCAGAAAATGTTACCTAGTCAAAATATACCTCTTCACACAGAACAGAGTGTGACACACATGCTATTATGACAACGCAAGCACTGCAATAGACGCTACAGGCCCTTCTTCAACTGTCATAGAAATAGGAGCCTAACGAAATCTTAGATCTCCCTTTGGTCACCTTATCGTGCTGATTGCGCGCATGACTGAATTCAGTTACGCTGGTCTGCTGTTACCAGGTGGGACACGCTATGGACCCGCTATCATGACCACAGAGGAGGCTTAACTGTAAAACTATGGAACATAATCCCACATGTCCATGGATATTTGTCAAGATTCGACAACTTGCACATATCGGCGCTACAGCCTGATAAAGATTCAACAATTTGCACGTATCGGCTACAGCCTGATACCTTGCAATTGTACACAGGCATATTTTAGGCACAGTACAGCTTTAACTTGATCAAAATCACTCTTTCAAACTTCCCCACTTTCTTCACCTCTATACACTTTAATTTGGTTGTCGATGACCCACTGATAGTGGCGTCCCACTTCACACAAAATACAGTTTAATCTCGTTGCACAATCCTGGTGGTCAAAATAGGAAAACTCAATTTCGTTAGGTTGGTATTCAGACAGAAAACATAAAGATCTGATTCTGAGTGAGAGTAAGAAACGTCATCATTTGGAAGTGTTCCTGAAAATGTAAATATGCATTTCAGTATTTTTAAGTTCAATTTATTTCAGATATGATTAAAATGTCCCAAAGCTGGTGTTTTGTTTGAAGGGTGGCCTCTGTAATATTTACTAATTTGGTGTCAAACTGACTGCCCATACATGAAATTTGTGAACAGCACTCTGATTCATCCTTAACCAAGCTGTGAACTTGTGGCAGCAATTAACCTTTAAAGTGCTAATCATGGCTATAGTTGTTTTCTCATTACTGTTCAACATTAATGGCTTAAAGATTCAAAGTCCTCGTGAAGATACCTTTCATTCAAATACCAGCAAGCCTAGTCTAAGAGCAAAAAGTAGTATTATTCAACAGCTTTCCTCAGGGCACTCTGCATGCAATGCTGCTGACTCAGTCTTAATCAGTGCTTTAAGGGTTAATCCATGTCCATATGACAAGATTCATCATAAAGTATTCAGGCTAAATTATTGTGTTTTACTTACTATTTTTACCCGAAAGTGAGAGCTTTTCCACTTACATCTATGTTACAATTTTTTTTCTACATGTTGTGGGTTGTTGGTGCTGACATGGTTGGTTTTGACTGTAATGATAGTGTTATAATGATTTAAAAAAGTTATGGAGGTAGAACATTCACATTCATTTCAGAGTCTGCAACAGATTGATCTAAGAGGAAAAGCTCTCACAAGACTGTGTGCAGTTACAGCTGTACCTCGCCTCATTAAGAA
The DNA here is from genome assembly GCA_964020975.1 of Hermodice carunculata. NCBI lineage: Eukaryota > Metazoa > Annelida > Polychaeta > Eunicida > Amphinomidae > Hermodice > Hermodice carunculata. The sequence goes on from OZ026612.1 coordinate 62,230,696, forward strand.
TTATATTGCCATCTGGACCAATCTTCACTTGGGGCACAGGTAAAGCCTCGTCCTCTTCTTCCTCCTTCTCCTCTTCACCTTTATCAAGGTTTTCTGTGTCCTGGTTTGAATCTGCAAAAAGCAGGTCAACAACAGTGAGTTTTTTCTACAATATAGCATGTAATTTTACCATTTGAAGAATTTAATGCCTCCCACATTACTTTCAAACACAGGTTGACCCAGCTTCAAATATAGTTTAACATATGATGTGAACTGAACTGTATTAACATAGATGTCCAATAAAAAGTTGATTTTCTTTCCTTGTTTCAAAATTGAGTACCAGTGCCTGTGGATTATCACGCATCAAAATACACTGTAATCCAAAAATTGATATATAAATTCTTCACTTTGATTTGCAAATGGCCATGTGAATCCAGTACATTTTGTGCCATGATGCCCCATGTTGTCCATGCCTTGGTTTGTTATTTTAACATTGCCTGGCATGTCAAGTTACACAGCTACAGCATGACTTTGCCAGTGCATGATGTACAGTGGTCCCTGTCTTGAGAGACTGTCCTTAGGGCAGGTGAAAATGTGGTTTCTCAACACAGGTAGTCTTTCATTGGAGGTATAATAACATGGAAAAAATAGCACAGTGTACTGAGACAGCAGTCTTAAACAAATATGGCGTCTCTCATTGGAGGGGTCTCTCAAGACAGGTACCACCGTATCAACAATGAAGGCAGCTTTCACGTGTGCCCCTTAAGTCTTCAGTAGCTGTAATCTGTTGTATCATTGAGGAATATCTCAAATGTACCTTTGTCCATATTCTGACTACTGGCAACACTGTCCGTTCTCTCTCTTCTTCGCCTTCTTGGATCATAGTCATCAAAACTGGATCTACAATCAAATTGCACAATCTTAACATATAATTCACAGGACATCAGCTGCAAAAAAATCTTTGGTGCACAATCGAATGGACACTCTTATGATAAAAAATGATGGGCTGACCATAAAATTCATTTGACATTTGCTTTGGAGACAACCCTACAACATTCTACAAATCTATGCCACTGGTTAATGAGCACTCCAGCATTTTGTACTTACATGTAAAATGACTCCTGTTTTAATTAAGCAGTTGAATTTTCATGGCACCAACTTAAGAAATGGGACTCACATGGTATTCCATAACAATGACTCATCAAGCTGACAGTGTTTATTGCCTTGTATGAGACTGAATCAAACGCCTTCATTGGCACAAATGCACATGTGGTAGCATGCAACAAACTGCACCAAAGAAACATACATATATTGTGATACTTCTCACCTACATTCTTACTTTGAATTACAGATTTAAGTTGAGCACAGAGAGACCGATTTGGCAACTCATGCTTGTAGCTGTTACAAACAGAAAAAGGTTTGAAGAGCTGACAATGATGGTGATCCCTGTCTCCTTTGACACATAATAAGAAGTCAATGTATGGCAGAACCTTCTGGTATTCTAAAAGAAGCCAATGTAATTTTATCATCAATTACATGAGCCCAATGGTACCTAATGTTTAAAAATTAAATGACCCCTAATTTGTGGGAGTTAGAAGTCATAACTTTATCTAAATCAGAGGGCCAACTATGCTGGCAGGACAACTATCATACCAAATATGGAGATGCTCAACACAGCAGTTGCACAGAAAAAATACAGAAGCCACAAGTGTTAGAAAGAACAAATTAGTATATATTAAAAAAGCTATGTATTTGCACAGACATAATAAAAAATATCTTAAAAATCACTGTATTTACAAGAAATAAGCTCTGACAGAAAGAGAAATAGTGAGTACACTACTTGGCTAATAGATAGCTCGTGTTGATGACATTGAAGTGTTACAGAACATTGACTTTTTCAAGTACATTTACAGTAGTTCCTCTCTTGAGAGACCCCTCTAATGAGAGACCGCATATCTTTTTAAGACCACTCTCTCAGAATACTGCATTATCTTTTCCATGTTGTTGTACCTCTAATGAAAGACCACCTGTTTTGAAAGACCGCATTTTGACCCGCCGTAGGGGTGGTCTCTCAAAAGAGGTACCACTGTACTATTAAAAGGCATTGCTGCCAATGTTAACCCTTTCCCCCTGAAACTGGCCAAAACTATCTGGTAGTCAAATGTCGTCTGCTTCAGTGTTTTCAATAATTTCAACAGTAATGAAAAACAATTTGACTGAGAATTGTAGATAAGCCTTATCAAGATCACATGTCCCAGATCAAAACTTTCCTTGGCATGAGTTGGACACTTAGTGCCCAACTCATGCCAAGGAAAGTTGTTGACTCAAGTGTCAATTCAAGGGGGAAAGGGTTAACAAGCCATGTCAAATCAATGAAGCCAATATTTCTCACATCCAGAATCTCATTGGCTGATGCTATCAACTTACTTCATAGGATTACTGGTTGGGTTGAGGTAGATAAGATCACTGATGGTCAGCTTGGATCTGTCCACTGGAACATCCAGCTTCAGTAGTTTTCTCCTCTTTTGACGTACTTCCTGCAGTGTGAAATTCATGGAATGTTTGCCTTGTAAGTATGATAATTTGTACCGTGTCACATAATGTGCCCAGATAAAGCTTTGGACTTGTGTTTTGTGAATCAAAACTATCAGTGGTATGATACTGTTTGTGGTGAGGAGTGTCTCTTCTCATGAAAGTTTGGGATGAATGCAATTATCAACATTATGAAAAATACACATATATTTTCTCTGTGTCTTGTCATACAATCACATACAATTATAAAGCCTCATGGAAGGCCATTTAAAAATCAGAAATTTGAAACTGGACATGCAGATCAGCATTTTCAGCTTGGCTAGTAGCATACAACACAACATGTACAGTACGAACAAATGATTACCTTCACAATTACCTGTAAATCGTTTCCATGTCTGTCACAAAAATACACATATTATAAATTACTGACCAGAAATGTCTGAAATTATCCCAAACACTGCCTGCTAAATCAATAAAGCACCATGTGCTACACATTCCACTCCAGCAGACCACACTAAAAAAACCTGGTAACTTTGATCCCTGTCATGAGTGTCCATAGAAATATAAAATTGAGCTGAGTATAGCACTACCTCATTTCTGTCTGTATCTCTCCTTGGTCTTCTGCCCAGATGTTTGTGCAGAGCTGAAGTATGGCTCTCTTGTCTGGCTGCACTGACAGACTGTCCCATGGATGCTCCTCGGTCTGGCTGCTTGGCTGACTGAGCTGGATTACTGCATTAGTAAGCATGGTCAGTAAAGACATGCAATGAACACTCTGCTTTAATTTGTGTGCATGGACAGTCTGTTTTCAATACAAAAAACGTATATATCAGGGTGAAAATAAAAAATTCCTATGATCCTATTGTCTGGGACAAGTGAAATCCTTTTGAGGACAACTGACTTCTCTTTCAAATTTCATTTGTCCAATGGACAAGTACTTTTAATTAGCAAAATTCATTATGTATGTAAAATTCTCTAACCCTAACCCTAAGTTTGTTGGCATAACAGACACATAAACTCACTGTGTGACAAAATGACTTCCATTAAAACATCCTGATCAAACCAAAACTTAGGTACACTTCATCAGCATCAGGAAGGACAAGTGAAAATTTTGTGTCACTTGTCCTGCAGACCAGTAATTTCAAAACAATTTTCTCGCCCTGTATATTAAATTATTTTTCCCATAGTTTTAAAACCCTTCACAGCTTTTACATACCCCCCCCCCCCATTGCTCAATGGTCTGCTCACAACCACATACCTAATTGAAACATTATTACAGTGCTCTATCACTATGTTGCTGATGAAGTCCACTGTCCATGGAGTAGACAATGTTATAGCAAAACTGTCTTATCATGCTTATATACAGGAGATATTTAATGCAATGTTATCAGGAAAATTGTCTACGTAAATATCTACCTAAACAGGTGCATGACCAGTCTTTATACACCACTGTAATACTCACAGTCTACTTTACAAGTTAACAAGCTGAAAAGTTTAACAGAAATGACTAGACACTTTTCGATACTAAACTTATGAAATTCAACTGTATTAGAAGAGTAGAAAAAGGTCTCTTCCATAATTTGAAAAAAATGCACAAAAACAGGGACAGGGTCAATGACATATATGGTACTGACCAGACTGCACATGTTTTACTTACATTCTTAACACTTCTTTACACAAAGAAAACACACAAGAGAAAAAATTGAGGGAACTTTTAGTTTGACTGGTGTACTGTAATCCATGTCTTAAGTGCAACATGCAAACCAGTAATCACCTTGACAATAACGTCTTGGTAGAACCGAGATTCTGTGTTACGCAATCACAATAACGTGTTTTACGTGACAACAGAAAGTTACCCCTCGGCATATAAATCAGACGTAACGTCGGTTAGCCCACAGTTCCTGACGAGTTGTGAAACACAACGAAACCGGTCGAACTTCTTCAACTTCTAGCTATTGTGACCCTTGCTCGGTCCTTAGAAAATATGCAAACCAGTAAGCTGTACCAGAAGACTTCTTTTGTAATCTTGTCCCAAGCAGTTTAAAGCAAAGCAAATTAACAAGAGGCCAATGGGCCAAATGCTCTGCTGGCACTGTGGCTATATTGCACCTCTTCATTTCAAAGTTGGGAGTCCTCAAGTGGTTTCTGAACATATAAAGCTAATGTGATTTTAGTGTCTTGTTTGTCCACCAGATGACACTCTGCTCCACATGTAATCATAGCTTATTTGTGCAATTCCTGAGATGGATATTGTTGCATGTGCCAAGACAACAATGAGTGAGTCCTTAACTTTATGTCTTCAGTGACCTTGGGACAGAAGATCAAGGTCATCCAGATTATGTAGGACAAGAGACCCATAGCCCATTTCTTTCAGATTGTCAGAAGTTTGAGTATGTCCCCTCCCCTTATTTAATAATCCTCTATTGTTTATGGATGGATGAATGCTTTGCACTAGCTTGTTTTGTACTATTTCCATTTATAATTTTGCATTGTTATTTCACATTGGTATAGGCCGTACTTTGTTACCTATTTTTTTTTTCTTTTGCACAGGAGGTAATTCCGAATGGTGACAAAGGTATACAATAAGTTGTCACTGATGGTTTTTGTTTTATATTTATCTGTACAGCTTTGACGGATATGTATATGCTCAAGGAACTCAATATAAAAAAAAAAAAAAAAAGGCCCATAGGCCTGCTGCTGCGCCGAGATTACCATTGATGTCCAAACAACACCCTGCCATTACAAAATCATCTCTTTCAACTTTACAGGCATGGTGACATCACAAAAATAAGTTAAGGTCACTGACATTAGATAAAATTCTAGCTTTGTACATTGTCCATATATCCTATAAATTTGGCAAGTCTAATCCAATTATTTTTCCAAATATGGAATTTTAAATCTTAAAACACATTTTGGCTCATAATTTCCATCAAACAACAGGTGGTGCCACTAGTATCATTAGCAACTAAGACTTTGACCTTCCCCACAATCCCAACAAATTTGTTGAAGATCTGCCAAAAATTAAAGTACAAGGGTGTACACACGAGATTTCATATTTTGACCCCTATATTGCATAATATTGTAGGTGGGGCTGCCAATATCGAAAAGCACCTAGATTTTTATACACCCTATAAGTCCTGAAAGTTATATTGGTCTTACTTGAAAACTGTGGACGGTATTGCGGTCACAAGATTTTCACATTTTGACCTGTATATATTACATAATACTATGGGTGGCACAACCAACATTGATGTCGTTAAAGATTTTTCTCCAATTTTTAACTCCTAAATTTATATGAGCTTATCTAAAAAATTGTGGGGTGCAGAGTATTCACAAGAGGATCCCTATATTCAAACTGGCCATTTGACCTTGACCTTCAACTCGGATTAAAAAATTGTTACATGTATGTTCAAAATATGCGCCCCACATCCAGCTTTCCACACATAGTCTGTTTCTTCAATTCGGGTAAAAAAATTTTCGAGTTATTGACGAAAAACAATAAACTTGGACTGGCGCCAAACTTCATAATTACTGGGTCATGGTGACCCAAAAAGTAGATCCCCAATTATAGTTTTATGTATTATGTAATCAAGTGCAATTTTGATCTGGATGCTCAATTCTCTTTGCCACTGCTGTCCAAGTTACACCATGCCATTACAAAATCACCTTTCAACTTTACAGGCATGGTGACCTCACAAAAATAGGTCAGGGTCACTGATATCACATGACATTCTACCTTTGGCCATGGTCTATATATCCTATAAATTTGACAAGTCTTATCCAATTGCTTTTCCAAATATGGAATTTTATACCTTAAAACACATTTTGGCTCATAATTTCTGTCAAATTATAGGTGGCGCCACTAGTATCATTAGCAACTTAGACTTTGACCTCCCCCACTTTACCTCCAAATTTGGTGAAGATCCACCAAAAATAGAAGATGCTGGAGTGTTCACAAGATTTTAACATTTTGACCCCTGTACTACAAATATCGTAGGTGGCGCCACCAATATCGAAAGGGGCCTAGAATTTCATACACCCTATAAGTCCTCAAAGTTATATTGGGCTAACTTGAAGACTGTGGACGATATCACTCTAACGAGCAAATGTTTATGGATGTCTCTAGTATGTTACACTTACGTACTAATAATGATCGTGAAGTGAGTGTTTGAGGTAATTGACTATAGTCACCTCTACACTCAAATGATGAAACAGTAGTAGCCAACAATGAATGATGGTTTCTGACTGTAGACAGACTAGAGAAAATCTCTAGGTGGGTTAAAGTTAACTTTACGGTATACCAGCTATCGCCCTATCACCACTTCTATGCAAGCCCTACCTAAATCTCTAGATTAATATAATCTGTTAGTGCCTTGGACTGAGTGTTGTATTTTGTCAGTATTGTTCCATATCTATGGAAACACTTCAACAGAGTTTTATATAGCTTTTTGGTATCATAGGTTTCAGGGCATAGTTTTTTCATCAATATTTTTATCCTCCTTACAATTTCACTTATTTGTGATGTGTTTCTGCTAATGCCTAAAACCTGTCTGGACAGATGGACATGAGCGGTTGCATAAGCTCTGCGGCCTTTGGTCAGCAGGGCTAAAAACAGCAGTGTTATGAATATTTTTTGTAATTTCCTCAAAAAATGTAAAGTTATATGTTTCAGCTCTTAATAACTTGCCCAAAACACGCATTTCCATTATAAATAAAAATTAAATTAAATTAAAATAAATAAATAAATGAATAAATATACGAGAAGAAATATTCCCGGTAGGACAGATGCCTTTCTTATGATATTTGTTCCCAATTACTAACTGTTAGTATGACTCTCATCATTCGTTTGGGTGTCATCTTTACTTTGTAGGGACACTCTAACGAAGACATGAGATTGGAAGTTATGTGCATTAAAAGTAGAAAACTAACGTAAAATGTTTATCAATTTCCAAGGAGCTGGTCAGCTTGTCTACACATAGATGTACAGTAAAACCTCCCTATACCGAACACCCTTGCGACTGGAAAAAGTGTTTGGTATAATGAGAAGTTCGGTATGGGGAGGTTTGGTTACATTGGAAGTATATATTTGGGACCGAGAAATGGTGTTCAGTGTAGAGAGATGCTTAGTTAGAGATGTTTTACTGTCCTTAGATGATGTTGAGATGCAGGATGGAAACTGAGGTTATCTTGCCAACACCCATTGCAGCAATCTGGCACTGAGCCCAGAGGTGAGAAAACTGGTACTGTGCTGTATACCTTGTTGCAGTTAGCAAGTTTGCTATTCTCTGTACAGGTGGTGGGTGCCTTGCTCGTAGTTCATCCTCAGAATCTGTTGCACTAAATGACGGGTGCCTGCAAAATTAAAACAAGATTACATAATATTGTGTTGGTGTCGTCACACAAGTACATACTGTGCCTCCTCAAGCTCTGTTGTGGTTATAAAATTACAGTTGTAACACCTGATATGAATTTATTTTACAAAATGAATTTAACTCCTTCCATACTATGGTCACAGGCCTTGGTCAGTGGTTCTGGCACTGCCTGGCAAGTCATTGCGGCAGCTGCAGCATGACTTGCCAGGCAGTGCCAGAACCACTGACTTAAGACTATAGGCATGTTGGTACTTGAAAGAAAGCTCTTTTCATGAAGAATTTAAATGTGCAATTGCCATCTTAAATCTAAGAAAATATACGGAAAAATCAGGGACTGGTATGGAATGAGTGGAGAAAATTAAATGATAAGCACATATTTGTGCCTATTTGGTGACATTTTCACAAAGTGGCTGAAAACGGAAAAATGCGTAAAAAAAATCTTCCCTTGCTTTACTTGTCAACAGTCTAAGGCTCTGATTTAACTGGGAATCAGGACTTCTTAGAAAGCTGTCACTGTATTTTACCTTTGATTATTCCATAGATCCCCCATCCCCCAAATATAAATACATTTATTTGCAATTGTTTAACTTACACAAAAGCAACTTTGATGTGATTATATGTATGTAACACTCTAGTGATGGCTGTGAAGTTGTTAAACAAGACAAACATTGAAACACCTTTTCAAAACCACTTTGAATCCATTATGTCCTGACTTTACTTAAAATCAAAATGAATATATTTTTAGGGATGCTTTGAATTTTTTCATAATAATATAATTTTCTTAACTGTATTCCACACTGAAGTTTGAAAATCAAACAACTATTGAATCTTCAAACTTTGAAGCATACGAAAAGAATATGGTGGCAAAGTATTTCAAGAATAAAAATACCAAGAGCTGTTGAAGAGAGTTATTTACTTTTCTTCATTGAAACAACAGGCTTTACAAGTGCCATCTTCCTATGATATCTCTATTTCAACTTCCCGTGGCTACCATATACCAGGGTACTGATTTCCAAAGGCAGCACATTTGCCAACAGAAGCACTGTGCAAACATTGTAATCTGATGGTTCTTATTCATAATTGGTATACAAATTGATTTTCCCAGAATTTGTTAAAATGCACGTAATGCTAACTACTGGAAGTGGCAGTCTCAATGATTGGACTGCTGAAGCTTGGTCATTTGTAATCTATGAAACCTAGAATATACTTTTGAGGATTTTTTTTGAAGAGCTGTGTAAAACCATACATATGTACATGCACATGCATGTTGATTGAGAAATAATCTCTCCATCAGCATGGTATGCTACAAGCACAATGAATTTGGTACTTTTTATTCCCATTTTCATTCCTTTGTTGTTTAAGTTTTCATCTGCCAAAACCATGACAAGTTTCTTCTCAGAGGAAAATCTATGCACAAATATTCATCTATATTTCTGTTTGGTATCAATAAGCTGATATTAGTTGTTTCTTTGAACTTTTAATTATGCAAGTTCCTGAAACAAACAGCCTTCATTTCATCTTGATGAAACCTCAACAAAAAAAACAAAAAAAAAAATCCAGCAAGTACAAAATGATATTACAACTTATTTATTTCAATTGATAATATTCCTCCAATTTGATTGACTGGATGTGAGGTACTTTTAGACATGGATCATGATGTACAGATTTGAAGAGATAGCAAGATACCCAAACGAGAACCAACCTGATCCTTGGTCTTCCAGCTTCTGCAAGATTTGGTCGAGCTTTTGGAAATCGACTTCTAGCACGAACAGTGGGTGCAGGTTTCGTTGGTGAAGATACTCCTGCCTTTTCCAGTGACACTTCTTGAGTAAATTCAGTCTTGTTGAATTCTCTATCAGCAGCAGCATTGGGCTGATGATCAAGAACCTCACTGTATTGACTTTCACCTTCCTGTGTTAATGTATCATCTGCATCAGTATGGTTTTCAGTACCCATGACAACAGCAGCAGGGGAACTAGTTGTAAAATCCTCACTTTCCGTTTCTTTCCCGTCTATTTTGTCTGTAACCATGGTAACAGTATTTATCTGAGCAATATCCTGTGACCTACCAGTTACCAAATTCTGACTTTCCTCACTCTTACTTCCTCCAGCTTTTTTTGAGCGACTACCCAAAGTTGGCTGAACTTTCAAAGGTGCCCTGCGGAGTCTGGACGTGGTCTGTGTGGCAGGTTTAGATGAACCTGACTGATCGATTGCACTTTTTTCACTTGGCGTGGTTTCACTTGTCTTAGACTGGTCAGTAGCATCTGTGTCTAACTGTTTACTGACCTCACCTGTTTCCTGTAAAGCATCACTTGTTGAAGATCCTGTCACAAGTGTCTCTTGCCTCTGCGGCTTTGACCTTGGTTTTGAGGCTACAGTATTAGGTTTAGCTCTGGCAAATCTTCCCCTTACTCTGGTAGGCTGCTGTATACTACTAGATGTCCTCTCTACAGAAGACTTGCCAGACCCTTTACCTGCAGTGCATATACTCTCAGCTGGTGAAACACCAGCTACAGCATCTGGTACAGAAACATTCTGCTTGACCAAAGTCTCTGTTCTTGATGCAGTAACAGCAGGTTTCTCATGCACCAATGTAACTTTTGGTTGGAAGGTTTGATCTGTTGTTTGTGACTCATTGGTAATCCCATCATTGATATTATTTTCTTCAGGCCCTGAATTAATCTTACTTTGTGCACCTTTTTCAGAAGTCAAATCAAATGTAGTACCCACAGGAGTGGTGGTGTCACTGCATTTGTCTCTAGCTGTTTCTGCTGGTGTCCCTTGATCTTCCCTGCCACTTTCAACAGCACTTACACTGATTGACAGGCTTTTGTCTGAATGTTTACCATCTGAAATGGATACTGTCGAAGCCTCATTTTGACTGACATTGGAAACTGCAGTCTGTGCTGCAACTTTCTTGGCAGTCAGTGTTTCTGTAGCCTGTGGTGTCACATTGGGTGTGGCCTGTGGTGTCACACTGAGTGTGGCCTGTGCTGTCACACTGGGTGTGGCCTGTGGTGTCACACTGAGTGTGGCCTGTGCTGTCACACTGGGTGTGGATGGTTTGCTGCTCCCACCACTTCGTGCTTTGGGGCCCAAATTGGGCTTCACACTTAGTCTTGCTCTCCTTTGACTCATGCTGGTGATAAACTATTTGTTCATGTTATTTACACCTGTTCCACTTCAGAAATTACACATTTTGCCTGAAACAGAACAAAAAATAATACACTTTTTGTTATCACCAACATACAACAAATGCACACAACTTAAATAATTGTTTTCAAAAACTAATGATCTAAAACAGGAGGAAGTGCTTGCAAATAGACAACAGATAGGCAATATACTAGCAATGGGTAGATAAACACGCTTTATTTCCTGCTATGCTGGCACCTGTCATATATTTGGGCACTGCTGTCAAAGGCCATATATGCATGTACAACTTTTTCTGCTCTAACGTTTAATTTATGAGTTCACCCACAAGTAATCTTTTTTAAAATTTACCTGTGGCGAAATGTCACCTGTTGCCAAGACTTAACATGGAGGCAAGCCATACTTTCCAGAACAGAAGAAAACTTTAAGTTCTATGCAGATTTGATCCTGTACTCGTACTAAATTGAGGTAAAAGTGGTGGTCAAACAAGTAGCAAGAAACCTTAATGTCAAGCCCATTCTTTTTTTTTTTGGAGGGTGGGGGTGGGAGTGGGTCTCTAAGAGGAGAATTCCAAGAATATATTATCTGCAATACTAGTGTAAATCATATTGGATATCCCATGTTTTGGAGGAGGAATCACTTGGGGAGAACCGGGTATAGAAACAAGAAAATGTACTGTAGCATCTGCATTCAAGTTGCACATTCTGTTCTGCTCATGCAAAGGACAAACATGCACTTTCATATTAGATTGTATTTTATTTTTCAATTTAATGGAAGCTGCAAGAGGGATTTATATAGGGCTTTGCCCTGTTTCCCAATTGTATCCTTACAGAAATAAAAATATGTTTAAACCAAAGCTGTGCACACTTAAAAATAAAATTACACGATTAATTCTCAGATAATTTTTATTCAAGCAACCAACAGCAATTAAAATGATGACAAGGAGGGAGATAGCTCAGTACATGTATTAGTTACGTAATGTTACCTCTCGACCACCATTTCTAGACCTCTGTGTCTGGGTCAAAGGCAAATGAAATCGAGTTGAGTTTGCTGACTTGATTCCTGAAAACCTCATGGTTCCGATGGATGGTGGTGACTCCTGGTGCGCATGCTCCCTATATTATCCTTCCTCTTTTGGGCCCCATTACTGGCTTGCTCCTTCGAGTTGGGAGTTCCATTAACTTTTGTTCACCTTCACTGTTCTAGCACTTCACACACTTTCCCTTCTGCTGAAAATCTTTTCTCAGCAGGCCAGGAATCTTCAGAGACCTAGATAGCTGCTTTCTGATCTGCAGATACCTCTAATTGAAATAATTGGGAGTAGAGCTGGTCGTTAGGCTTGAAACATACCTGTTCAACATGGCATCTCGACATTCAGATCACACAGAGAGGGAGGACAGTGCCTGCTGGGCAATTGTTACTTTGCAGCATCTATGGGATTTAATTTCTAAGCCTTCCTGGACTTCAATGGAGTTTCAGATCACTTTGACCTATGGATGCCAGTAGGAAAAGAGGAACCAGGCCTGGTAGGTGCTGGCTTGATTCATTTCTTTTCCAAGATGGTGTTTTGGTGGGTTAAATTGCAGACAAAGGGTAGATGGTTAACGTGCTGTGGTTTAGAGATCCCTTCTCTTTATCCTTGTCGGGCAAATCCATAGATGTAGGACTCACATAGCCACTTGTGGTTTAGAGACAACTTCTCTTTGCCCTTGTTGTAAATTTACAGAAGTAGGTCTCACATAGCCACTTCATGGCACCCTGGATCATGATCATTGGTTTGTTTGTCACTTAACTTGACCTTGTGTGTTCTCTGAATACACATGTGGGATTTGTGTTAGATCGGGCGATGACACTTGTCTTCTTCCCTGCATCTACAGTCACATGCTTAAGTCGGTTTCAAAGAGACCACCTCATGGGGTTCTCAAGCATTCGACACTACCTGTGTGGCAACTGTGGCTCATTGCTCACTGATCCAGGATTCAGTCTTGGAGACATCTGCTCAGACCCAGATGCTATTGATCTGATCAAGGAACTATTTTTCAGGCTGTTCTTCAAAGAAGTCAGCCAAGCATTGATTGAAGCTGTCAAGTTCTCTGTCCTCTGTGTCCGAGCGCTCGGAGCAGGAGTCACGCAAACTGGTGTGTCCAGAATGGGAACCTTTGGGCTCCCATCTGGGTATTCCAGAACCTCGACCAGTCCGAGCGCTCGAACTGTAAGTCTGAGCAGTACGGAAAGCCTAAGGCACCTTGGCCAGTCCGAGCACTCAGATTGTAAGTCTGGGAGATCTGGAAAACCACTGGTGCCTCAGCAAACTTTCCGAGCTCCCGGCTCTGAGGGCTCAGATCATAAGCCAAGGCAGTAGGAGATAAAAGGAAGACACACAGGCCAGCAGGGGTACCTTCTGGCATAAGTGGGCCTTCGGCCCCAGGGGTATTGGTACCTACAATGGCCCAAGTGACACCTTCAGCTCGCACCTCAGCAGTGTCGGCCTTTGTGGTCTGAGACTATGTCTTTCTCTGCTCCTGCCATCACTGCAAACTTCCCGAGCTCCAAGCTTCAAGGGCTCAGATCGTAAGCTAAGGCGGTGGGAGATAAATAAAGGAAGACGCCTAGGTCTGTAGGGGCACCTTCTGCTGTTAGTCAGCCTTTGGCCCCAGCAGTGTTGGTACCCATGGTGGCCTGGGTGACACCTTTAGCTTCCACACCAGCAGTGTCAGCCTTTGCTGTCTGAGATTCTGTTTTCTCTGCTCCCGCTACTACTGCAGCTGAGTCCGGGCAGACTCTGTTAGCTGAGCAGCTTGCTGCTCCTGCCTTGACTCAGCTTCCTCTCGGCACTGAGACTCTCAGGGCCCCTCCTGCCAGAACATTTCTAAGTCAGCAGCAGCTGTGGTTGCTGTAACAAGTCTCCAAGAATGGACACCTTCGGGTTTCAATCTGGGATTCCGGAACCTCGGCCAGTCCGAGCACTCGGGTCCGGGCACTCTGAACCACCTGTGCCTCGGAATTCTTCCCGGGCTATCGGCTTGGGAGCTTGGATCGTAAGCCATGGTATGTGGGAGACCAAGGAAAGACACCCAGATCTGTAGGGGCGCTTTCTGCCAGTAGTGGGTCTCACTAGGAAAAAACGCAGAGAAAGGGCCACCCTCAGTGCTTTTTGCCAAAAAATGCCAAGGAGATTTGTACAAAAATAATTTTCTCTGCAACTCTTGGCAATTTTGCTGAGAAACGGCGAGGTCTGCTGCAATGCTACATTCCCCTTGGCATTTCTTAACAAAAATGCTGAGAAACGCCGAGGTACCTTTCTCCCTAATGCTTACCTTGGCTTTTCTTGGCGAAAAGGCAGAGAAACGCCAAGGTACCTTTCACCCTACTCCTTAGCTCAGGGTTTCTCGGCAAAATGCTGAGAAACACCAAGCTAAGGAGTACGGTGAAGGACATGTATCTCAGTGTTTTTGCCAAGAAACGCTGAAGGGAAAGTAGCATTGCAGACCTCGGCATTTTTCGGCAAAATTGCCGAGAGATGCAGAGAAAAGGATTTTTGTACAATTTTCCTCAGCACTTCTCGGCAAAAAGCACCAAGGGTGGCCCTTTCTCGGCGTTTTGGCTCTCCTATTGGTCTTTGGCAATGGCCATGTCAGCACCCACGGTGGCCCGGCTGACATTTTCATTCCCCCCACCAGCACTGTCAGCCTTTGTGGTCAGAGACTTTGCCTTTCTCCGCTCCCGCTATCATTGAAGTCGAGTCTGAGCACACTCTGTCTGCGGAGCAGCTTGCTGCTTCAGTCTTGAGCTGGTTCTCTCTTGGCACTAAGGCTCTCTCTGGCCCCCTCCTGCCAGCAGATTTCTGAGTTGGCAGTAGCTGTGGTCCCTGAGACCCGGTGGGATCCCTCCCGCCAGCAGACATCTTTGTTGAAGGCCACTGAGACCACTGCAAATGGATCACCGGAGCCTCCCCTCTCTAGCACCATGTAGGCTGAGCAGATGGAGGTGGCGTTTGAGGCTACGGTGACTCTTGCTACCCAAGCACCGGGTGTTGTGACATGGATGCACCCGCTGCTGTGGTGTTTACGCTATGAACAGCTGAGCACGTCGGCAACCATAATGGCCACAGAACAAACTTCAAGACCCATGAACACAATTCCTGCTCTGCTGACGGGCTTTGACCATGTCAAAGCACTCATTCAGAGCCTGGTTGGTGATCAAGTGTGGTCCGCCAAACGACAAGAGGCATGGGGCTGAAGTGATGTCCTGCCAGGGCTGGTCTCACAAGGACACGTGGCAACACCCCCCCCCCCCACTAACTTTTTCCCCAGTTCTGGCGTAGTTTCTAACCAAGTGCATTACTTCTCAGACTGTGTCTACACGTCCCTTTGGGACGCGACACCCTGGGAACAGCGGGCAGCGCTCAGGGAAGAGCAAGCCTCCAGGTAAAGGCAAGAAGACAGGAAAAGCCCTGACATTCCAGACTCTTGTATGCCAGATTGCGCTGTCTCAGGATTGCCAAATGCCACACACTTAGGCTCCACGTGGGCGCGGATTTGATACATTTCACGCACACTGGTAGTATGTCGTGGATGATCCATTCCTCCTCGACATCCTGAGACACGGCAAGGTGCCACATTTTGGCGAAGACAGGCCTCTGTTAAGTCGAGAACCCAAGTGGTTTGAACCACCCACCACGGAACCCAAAGCATTGGCCTTCCTAGAGGCAGTTCACATGCTTTGGAGCAAGCATGCCTTAGAGCCGGTCGAAGATCACGGTATTCCCGGCTTTTACAACTTACTGTTCCTGGTCCCCAAGCCCGGGGGGGCTAATCACTATACCGAGCGTAATGGGGATGCGATGCTATGAAGGATGTCTTTTTGCCGGTACTTTCCCTAACAAAGGTATCAATTTTCCCAAGATTTCCCTAACGAAGGTCCATAAATTTTTCTGACACTCCTAACCAAGGTCACTGATAAAATCGAAGGGCCCTAATCAAGACCAGACGATTTACGCTCCAGCCCCCTGAACAGGGCGCATGCTGTGAAAGTGATTGATGCACCCTAATGAAGATCCATTATTTGGTAAGATGGGAGCCCTAATGAAGGGTCATTCTGAAAAACTTGAGCTGCACATCCCCACCTAAAAAAGTTGGGAGTGCGCCCCCCCGGTCCCCAAGCGGGATGGAGGATAGCGCCTGCTCATAGGCCTGTCAATGCTGATCACCCTCCTGGAAGTTCCATCCCTCAGGATGGAGTAATTCCAGTTGGTGGCAGCAGCCTTACAGCACATGGATTGGCATCCTGGAATGTTGGGGATGTGTTCTTCCAGCTGCCAATCGCACAGACTTCACGGAAGCATCTGTGGTTTGCATTTCGGGACAAATTTACCAGTTCAGGGTGTTTCCATTTGACCTTGCTACAGCATCGCTGGTATTGCCCAAGTTCATGTAGACAGAACTTTGCTGCTTACCTTCACCGGTCAGCCATTTGCATTCATGCGTATCTATTCAATTGACTTATCCAAGCGCTCAGGTGCCTGTATTTGCAGAGTCACACCCAATACTGTTCTGGAACTTTGCCACGGTTTGGGTCTGATAGTAACCTATTCAAGTCCAGTCTTCGGCCAGAGCAGATTTTCGTCCTTCTCAGCATCAAGTTTGTCCTGATTGGCTACATCTGTCGCCTTGAACAATGGGTGGGAAAGACTTAAGTCACTACTAAGAGCCTCTTAGACTGGCAAGGTCCACTCGGTGCAACAATGGCTCAGCCTGCTGGTCTCCCTGTCCTTGGTCTCCACTATCTCCCCTTGCAGCCCACTCTGTGGGGCACATGGTCAAGAGACCAGGACTATAAGGCCTGCGCACTTCTGTGGTGGACCGTAGGGGAGAATGTCATAAGGGACAAATGCTGATGCCTTTCAGGCCTAGCTCACCCGTTATACAGACTCTTCTTAGTCCAGGTGGGGAGCCCACATAGAGAGCTGGACGGTGTCAGGCCTTTAGCCTGTGTCCTTCATGTCTCACCTCATAAACTGGTCAGAACTGGAGGTGATACGCTTAGCAATCCTTCACTTCAAACACCTGGTGGATCACATCCCAAGACATCATGATGTCCTAACTCTCAAGAAGGGGTCAGCTAGTTCGGAAAGAGTGGTTGCTCCACCCCCAGGTCATTCAGGCCATGTGGGGAACTCCACATGTGGTCTTGTTTGCGACTGGTGAGAATGCAAAACTCCCAGTTTGCGTCTTGCCTGTCCGGGACCCTCAGGCCCTAGCGGTGGAAGCTCTAGCCATGGATAGGAGCAATGTTTGGTTGTACACTTTTCCGCTGTGCCAGATACTTCCGAGGGTACTACCCAAGGTTTGGTCCCACGATTGCAATGTGATCCTGGTCACCCCTTGGCAGCCACTGAGTGATTGCTCGGAAGACTTACTGGAATTAAGCGTCGAACCTCTGCTACAATTACCGGCATGACCGAAGCTTCTGGTGCTGCCGTGGATGATTGTGTTCCACAGGAACCCTCAAGTGCTCAACCTCCATGCTTGGCGGTTATCTCACAGCACATCTGGGACAGAGGCTTCTCAGAATCAATCTCAGATAGAATTGCCAGAGGAGGGTTTCAATCTTCTCTAACTGTCTACTCAGCTCGGTGGAACACATTTTGCGACTGGGGCACCAGTAGGGAATTTACCTTGGTCTCCACTTTTGCAGATATCGCCGACTAGGCAGAACTCAAGGACAGTGGAAGATTTCCAATCAGTCATCTCCGCAACCCTTGCCAAAATCTTGGACATTAGCATCACGAGCGATCCTTATCTGTCTGCGCTCATTGCGTCCGTCTACACCGACAGACTGGCAATGCGACAGGTCCTGCCTCAATGGGACCTACGACTGGTTTTAGTCATGTTGATGAAGTGGCCCTTTGTGCACATAACTAATATGATATTTGGAGTAATATCAGTATTAGCAAGTATACTTACATCTCTACCAACAGAGAAGCCAACCAGACCAACCCCCTTCCTTTTATAGCTGAGGTTAACTGACCAATCTCCAAAACAGGAAGGATGATACAGGGAGCATGTGCACCCGGAGTCACCACCAGTTCCAGCGGAACCCAAAGAAGGCACCACGGGACTGCCAGGTTTTCAGGAATCAAGTGAGCAAACTCAACTCAATTTCATGGGTGTTCGATCCAGACCCAGAGGTCTACGCAAATGGTAGTCGAGAGGTAAGTATACATTCTAATACTGATATTACTCCAAATATCTCATATTTGAGCATTTGGTTGGCATGTAAGAGATCTCCTGACCAATCTCCACCAAGGACACAAGGTTTTTAGTTAAAATTACAAGATCATTTGATCAATCTCCATCAAGGACTCAAGGTTTTCAGTTTGTAAGAGATATCCTGACCAATCTCCCTCAAGGACACAGGGTTCTCAGTTTGTAAGAGATCTCAAGTGACTAATCTCCATCAAGGACACAAGGTTTTCAGTTGTTAAGAGATATCCTGGCCATCTCCCTCAAGGACACAGGGTTCTCTGTGTGGCCATGTTACAAGTATGTGCTGTCTTAGCTGCCAGCAATTTCACTGGCTACTAATCTGCAAGCTGCTGGCTACTTCACTTGAGTTCCTCCGGAATGTTATTTTTGGCTGAAACCTACAATTTTCTAAAGCCAAATTTCATCCTGTTGAACTAAACTGTACTCAAAGTAATTTGACAGTAAATGAGTGGGACCAATTTTTTTTCTCTCTATATCAAGAAAGTACATACATGTACAAATGAAATTCACAAAGGCTATAAGTTAATAATCAATGCAGCAGCCACACACCATTGGTGAAAAATCCACTTAATCTGCAGGAAGCCACAGACAGATGAGACTATGGCAACCTGCCAGACCTGTGTAGATGTACATGTATCAAAGCAACTTTGAGCTTCTTCAGAATCTGAACCAGATGTTTAAATTCAGAGCGTCATTTGCTTGGATATTTGTTTACATATATATTTTATCCACTTTATCTGGGTGGCTACCATTTGATACCAGATGATTGTTGTGAATGTACCAGTGTATGTATACAGTGGCCCCCCTCTTATAAAGCCCCTCTCACCAGAGGCCACCCCTCTTGAAAGCCCAACATTTTTGTGCAGAAAGCATGTTATTTCCATTATATTCTCCCCCTCAACAGAGACCACCCCTTTTTTAAGGCCACTTTTGGGCTGCATTTGGGGTGGTCTTATAAAAGGGGGACCACTGTACATTTGACACAATATTCAGTATAAATGCAGAAACTGAGTGTTGTCCTTAGCATATATCATTGTGTGATGCAGCATAGCCATAGAACCTAGATAAACATGTCTGCCTGGTACAGGAGTCAGGATAGGAGAAGTTAACTGAACTTGGAACAGATTTGAATGACCCATGCTCATAAACGACAACCAAATTAACATGCTTAAGACAGGGTGGCCAAAAACATGCTGCACAGTGCTTACATGTACATCCTGCAAGTACCAAATCCAAGAGTACCCAGAAGAACATTTGAAACGTTAAAATCAACTCCTCATGCATAATACTGATATAAACGAATCTTATAGTGGACAAAGCTAACTCATATGGTTCAGGGACAAGAACATGACTCACTCACTGGGACAGTCACAAAGAGTTGCCAGGTTTTATGAAACAGTATTCGAGGGCAAATAAGAAAGCACAGCAGAAGCAGAACTTGTTTCAGGGTTCATACAAGTTCGTGCAAAGTAAATTCAAGGACTTTTTCAAGCACTTAAATCAAGTTTTCAAGGACCAGATCCAGCAATAGAACACAACTGACAAATTGTTTAAATCATCACTTTTCAACCCGCTACTAATATGACCAATGCATCTTAGTCCACATTTATTATTTATTCCAACCATGTATGAATCAGACTCAATTTTTGAAACAGGCAGTAGACCGTCCACAAACTTAGAAAGAAAGAAGCTTATATGTGGATCATATTACCGAAAGTGTTCTTTTTAAAGATAAATTCAATATGGATTATTTTATGAGTTTACTGTGACTTATGTAGGCCTACAGCCAGTATGGGTTGTATTCCTTAAATTGACTCTATCTAGTCTATAAAATTGCTACAACTACATATGGGTCAAATTAAACCTGAAGATGTACCTATCCCCATGCACATTTTTCACAAGAATTTGATAAATTATTAGTTAAAAAGGAAAGAAATTATAGACGTAATATGGTCATAGAAATAGAGCAAGTTAATACTAATGATCCACGAGCTTTTTGGGATCATATTAATAAATTGGGTCCGAGAATAAAAAACGAGATACCCCTACCAGTTGAAGACAATGGTGAGATGGTAAAAAACCTTGATAAAGTATTAAATATATGGAAACGAGATTTTCACAATTTATATAACCAGACCTGAGTTGCTGGTGATTTTGATAATTTATTTTACGCTGAAACATTAAATGACTTAAAAAGGAGGGAGGCTGAGGCTTAGTCTGAGGAAAATTCAGACACAAGGAATTTTAAATATATGGATGACCCTATTTCACCCCAGAAGTAAAACGTGTAATTAAGAAATTAAAAGTAAAGAAGTCCGTAGGTGTTGATTGCTTGTCAAATGAAGTACTAAAGAGATATTGTATTTTATCACAGTTATGTGCTTTGCTGCAAAAATGTTTTGAGTGTGGAAAAATACCTAGCTTATGGAATCAAGCAATAATTTCACCAGTGCCTAAGGGGACGGATAAAAACCCATATCTTCCTCTGTCCTATAGAGGAATTAGTTTACTGTCTTGCGTGTATAAAGTTTATACTGGTGTACTAAATAATAGATTAGTAGACTATTCAGATGACGTAGATATTCTTAATGACGAGCAAAATGGGTTCAGCAAAGGTCGTTCATGTAGAGACCATATGTTTGTGTTAACATCCATTGTTAGAAATAGACGGCAGATAATCTTGATACTTTTGGCTGTTTTATAGACTTACAAAAGGCCTTCGACTGGGTAGATCGAGACCTTCTATTCTGGAAATTATTGAAATATAATATTATAGGTAAGCTATATAGAGCAATTAAATCACTTTATTTATGACCCAGTGCTTGTATACGTTTAAATAATATATGTACAGATTGGTTTGATACACAATTTGGAGTAAGGCAGGGAGATACATTATCTCCAACCTTATTTAATTTGTATATTAATGATTTTATTAAAGAATTGAATGATCTTGAACTTGGAGTGAATGTAGAGGGGAAAAATATTGGAGCGTTGGCCTATGCTGACGATATTGTTTTATTGGCAAGCAATAATGAAGATTTACAGAAGATGTTAAATTTATTTGACTCATGGTGTAATAAATGGAGACTCAGAGTTAATGCTGCTAAAACCAAAATCATACATTTTCGAAGAAAAAGAAAACACCAAAGTGCTTTTGGATTTAAGTTAGGAGAGAAAAATATCTCATATGTTAGTAGCTATAAATATTTAGGTGTGAATTTAAACGAATATCTGGATTTTGAACTGACAGCAAGCATTTTAGCTGAGTCGGCAGGTAGGGCTCTGGGTGCTGTTATCTCAAAATTTAAAAGTTTAAGAGACGTGGGTTATAGAACATTTACAAAGTTATTTCATTCTGGTGTTGTACCTGTGATGGACTACTGTTCAGAAGTATTGGGTTATGGTAGATATGAGTGTTGTAGTAAGATACAGAACCGTGCTATGAGATATTATTTAGGTTTGCACACA
Organism: Hermodice carunculata; assembly: GCA_964020975.1. Taxonomy (NCBI): domain Eukaryota; kingdom Metazoa; phylum Annelida; class Polychaeta; order Eunicida; family Amphinomidae; genus Hermodice; species Hermodice carunculata. The sequence goes on from OZ026612.1 coordinate 62,252,468, forward strand.
AAGGCACCAATTATAGGAATTCAAGGAGATATGGGCTGGATTCTGCCTAGATATAGAAGGTATTATAATTTATTTGCCTATTGGAATCATCTTATTTCTTTAGAGGATAACAGATTAACAAATTATATATTTTATAGAGATTTGGAAAAAGAAAATGACAATTGGAGTTCGGATATCAGACTATTTTTTGAAAAAATAGATTTACTTGAGGTGTATGAAAGACGGGAACAGTGTAATATGGAGGTTGTGTCAATTAAATTATATCAAATAATGCGAAGAGAGTGGGAAGAAAATCTCATTATTAAGCCAAAATTAAGAACATATGTTAAGTTTAAAAAGGTATTTGAGACGGAAAAATACATGGATATTTGTCTAACAAGATTACAAAGATCATTACTAGCACAATTTAGACTAGGTATTCTACCCCTGTCGGTAGAGACAGGTAGATACCGAGCTATTCCTGTAAATGATCGAGTATGTAACATGTGTACAAATTTAGCTGTCGAGGATGCGCTGCATTTTCTTTGTGTCTGTGACTTTTATAATGACTTGAGACAGAATTTGTATCAGGCTGTAGCAGCAAAATGCCCTTTATTTTTTAATCAGACGGATGAGGAAAAGTTTATTTATATAATGTCTGAGGAAAGTAAGTTAGTTGCCAAATATATATGTGAAGCGTGGTGCAGGAGGAGAGAACAGTTGTATAGAGGTGTGATATGAGTTTATGTTGAGAATTTGATTACTATTTTCATAAATATGTGATATATATTAGAGTGACATATAAGCCAAGGAGGCTGGGTGCATTACTGAAGTACTGTAACATGCACATGGATATATTGTAGCATGCACATGTCACTATAATAAAATAAATACCATACCATACCATACCATACAACAAGAATGCCCCTGTTTCCTTTCTAGGAAGGTGATGTACTTTGTTACCTGTATGTTTGATACAGTGTATTTGTCCCTCAAAGTAGGCTGTACATGTAAATAAGGCTCACATAATTGGTTATGCCTGATTTGATAAAAACTGTCAAACCTACATGGGTTAAAAGGGGGTTAAAAGCAAAAAGATACTTTGTAATTTGCAGTGTTACATTTTGACAAATGGAATTTGCCAGCCACTTCAAAGGAAAATGACAGCAGAATGTGTTCATCTTAATGTGATTCAAGTTCATAAATGCTAAATTTTGTGGAAAATATTCATATTCCATGGCAACTTGCCTCATTGGGTGATGCTTAAAAATAAAATTCAAGGATTTTTCCAGGACCTTTGACCAAAATTCTGGATTTTCAAGGTTTTCAAGGCCTTGAAAATGAATGTAGCAAATTCAAGTACTTTCAAGCACTTCAAGGACCTGTGTGAACCCTGTTGTTTCCAGCATGACTCTGCACATAACAATGTCATCATTTTTTTAGCAGGCAAAGTCTGCTCTACTAGTTTAGGGACAAGATTATGACTTATTGTGACTGCAACAGAGTACAGTTTCAATTGTACATACAGTGGAACTTTCAGCAACATCAATTGTCAGGGAAAGGTAAATTATGTTGATATGAATCATATCAACATAATTTACCTTTCCCTGACAGGGCTCAGCACAAATCACCCATACGATAATCATTTTGCTTCAATTTTAATTCAAAACTCTTTCATAGAATATTGTACAGTCTTATGTTTTTAAAGACATGTTGGGATACTGTAGGCTTTTGTTCCACATGCATGTACAGTCATACCTGCTGTATGTGGTCACCCCTTCAGCCATGAAAAAGTGGCCACATACAGCAGGTGACCTGTCATCGCAGGTAAATTTACAAAGAAACTGACACCTATGTCCAAGCCTAATGGCCACAAAAAGCAATGTGGCTGTTCACGGCAGTGGTTGCATACCGCAAGTACCACTGTACCTAGGTATTAGGGTAGGTAGACTCTACCCAGGACATGAAATACAGACCCAACAAAAAATTGAATGAATAAGGACTAGATTTACTGTACATTCGCTGAAGCTAAAGTAGAAATTTTGCAAGGTAGTGGGGGTAGTCTGCCTTACACCAAGGTCCTAGTAAGTTTTTCCAAGAGTGTGGAAATTGAATGTGTATTTCACTTTATCACACAAGTTCTGTCAGTTAAACGCAATTCATGACTTTCCCCCACAGGCACTAGGTGGACCACTGCACCCAGTGATTTTCTCGCCTCCAATGCCTACAGAAAGCCCCTTTGCTGGGGTAAGACTACTTAATTTTCTAGTTTTAACATAGGCACTTGCCACAGAGCAAGGTTTACATGGTAAAATAACATGAATGTCTCAGATGAACAAGTTTAAGTATGGAAGGAAAATGGCCTCTAAACTATTAATGAGACATTTCATAAAATGTTGAACTAAAAGCAGGTTAAGACTATTTTAAGCCAGTTAAGATTGCCTAATCAGTGAAGTGTCTGCCATAACTGAAACAATGGTGTTTTGCCCTTTAAACACCATAATTTGTATGAATGGTTATATCCCACAGAGCTATATGCTCTGGCATCATGAGCACATGCTGCCAAAATGTACTCAGTTTATAGGTTTCAAACTACTCTCAGACTGGTGGTTAACCTCACAGGTGTCAGCATGTGTGGTGGTCAGTAAACAGATACTTTATGAGGATCTCATAAATTTTGCCTCTACATAGTTTATAACATCTTCAAATTAAAATGCCTGGTACATTCCCCATATTGACAGGCATACTATTAATTTTTTTTTTACAATTTAAGTTAATGTTGCTATAATTGACCATAAATTTACTTTGAAGATTGGTACTTTTAACATGCGTTACCCTAAGCCAATAAGTGTCCACCCCCGCAATGCCCTCTCCAGTCAGCTGGAGGTGAGAAAATTCTATGCTTAACCGCTTCTGTGAAAGGAGTCAATTATTGGGGACTAAGTTCTGAGACTCCTTATTGCATGCCATGTCCTGATGTCATGTCCAACCACTTTGGGGACTAGGAATGTGGAAGGAGATATTCTCAGAAGATGGAAAAAGGACTTAGGTCAGTGCATATTTTAGGTTTGAACTAATTATGCTAATAAGCCTAATTGAGTAAAAATCTGTAAAAAGTGAGTGCATGTATTTTCCTGGATCATATGTTGCTAATTTAATCTCTCTTCTAGGGAGAAGGCTTGCTGTCCATCATTGAATGCAAATATATCTATATATTTCTTTTCAGGATACATGTACATTTGGACAGAAGAAGATTTATTACATGACATTATGCATGACCTCAAAGTTAAGGGACTATACATGTAAATCATGACAGAGAAAGCAAATTGGTACCCTACAGTGACCAATAGTATGACCTCATCAGTGACAGTAGGTGAGATCAAAATTTATGGCAGCGATGTAACTTTTCCCACTTATCGGCAAATTTTGTGCAAGTCTGTCCACTGGCACTGCCAACAGTTCCCAAGCCCTATTACATATCAGTGTGTTTACGGCAAAGGATTAAGGGAGAAGCGGGAGGACCCATCTCCAAGACGCGTAACGAAAAGCATAAAGTAAAGATGTTGATTTTCAGTATTGGTTTAAACATATGTACAGGCCTATACCTACCAGTGCAATCAATAACATGCAAAGGAAAGATTGAGGGGGTGATATTGGGCACCATTGAAGGTAACCGTTTCATTCTCTCCATGCACGTTTTTGTAAAATTTTCTATGATAACAATGATGTTTGTTGTGGTAGTATATGCAATTTGTGGTAGTATATGCAATTTGACGTCCAAAGCGGCGGCCTCTGTTTATTGGGGCTTTTGAGTGAATCTGCATTACAACTGAGGAGAAAATCGGATAATACATGCATGTCCATCCTTGGTTGTAAAATTCGGGAGGAAGACTTTAAACAAAAACAGTATTTCACCAAGTCACATGACCTGGCAAAAAAAAAAGAAGGTGTTGGGCGCTGACACTGAACAGTTTGAATAGCTATTACCACAGCTATTTACTTTCCCTGACTCTGCTTTATTACATTCTGGGTGATTAATAATATACTGGTCACATCTTACACAAATGTTTCTTTTGTTACATGACAGTCTTAGAGAATAACTTATTTTGAAAATCAAGAGTCTTTTGGGCAGTGCCTATATGTACATGTCTGGCAATATGGGGACTACCCTCTCCTACCCCGCGGGAAATGACCTTTGGAATGGGATGACTTTGGCAGCTTTTTTTTTTCTGAGTTTCACTCATTTCACATTAAATATACACAGTGGTCTCTGCAGCTTAAAATAGAAGGGAGATTTACCCTGCCCTTTTTCTTTGCTCCCTGTCCTTTCTCTATGATACATGTATATACATCATGCTTTGATGGTTTATGGCATATTTCTTCAATTTTGATTACAAATCTTCAGCATGTGAGCTGATTTCAAAGAAATTATATCAAAAGCAGTATTTTCACCATAATTTAAATACACTTATCATTTTTTTTTCAGTTTTGCATGAAACATATGCAATTTTATCTAGAACCTTACTTTTGAGGTGCCCTTATGGTCCCTACCCACGTTGACGATTTGCCCTTTTCAGATCAAACTACCCTGCCCTGCCCTTGTGAAAACCTGCACAGACCATTGTTACACCCCTGACTTGTCTTGAGACAGGGGTCTACCTTTAAAGGTCAACAGTGGTTTAAATAATCCTCTCACCTTTGGAACAGCGACTTCATTCTCACTGGGCACCACTGACTTATAATAGATTATGATATAGTACTGACAACTCTCCCATTGGTAGTCTAGTTGTCTGTAAATGGCACTACCAGTGTCAATAAAAATGTGCTAGATTTTTGTCTCTGTAAGTTTAAACACTCATTTTACATGTGCTTTGTCAGCACTTACATGTAACTTGTTTGTTACTCTTCCAATGCAATATTTCTTTGTCCACACCAGGGACGTGCTATAGATGGACTGCCAACGGGAGCACTAATCCCTTCAGTGGTCAACTGGGCGCGATGACTACAAAGCGTGTTCAGTAGCGCCGCTCAAGTTAACCCCCCTGCTCAGTCCGATTGTTGTTCCATCTATGTTTCCGCAGTCGGTTGTATCGGGTTACTTACATCGGGTGTGCTATTGTACCAAGTTCAAAAACGGAGAGTTTTATGCGTGCGCAACCATTCTCATCGTTTGAATCAGAACCGTGCGAGTCCATCGATGTGTTTTTCGTTGAAATCGGCCCATAAAAGGGCTAGTTTTTGCATTTTTTCTGTCCAAAATGATGCAAAGTTAGACAAATTGCGTGCGTAATAACTCCTTACGCCGTAATCAGCAATAAAAAATGTAGTTTTAAATGGATAGTGTATGCCGGTAGGATTATGATGGTGGTTTCATTTCTTGTAGCTGAGTCCGGCATAGCGCGATTATTCTTGCCTTTCATTGCGTGACCTGGCCCAAGAGACTGCCAGCGGCCAGCGCGGCCTGTGGAGTTGTGTTTGTTCAGCACTGAAGGTGCTCGCTCAAACACCCGATCACTTGAGCAGTGGCAACATAGATGGTACAAAGGGGGCCCCGCCGTTGGTAGTCCATCTATAGCACGTCCCTGTCCACACATAGCAAAACAGTACATGTACTCACATGAAACAAATTAACACTTTCACTAATATGGAAAAGGTCAATACTGACCTGTATGTCATACCATAATGTGCTTACAGGCACCTACTATTATTTATGCCATACTGGTGAGGACAAGGCCACTTGAGCAACTACCTACATGTTACAACTATCATGTAATAAATATACTGGACATAACACATGATCCAATACAATGCAGAGCAATCAAATGTACTGTGCACAGGGACATGAAGTATAACAAAAAATCTGTTCCTACCATATAAATATTATCTGCACACACACACATGAAGTCATTGATGTATTTTGTGGATGGATAGTCACTATGTTAAAGCTACAATACAATTAAATGCTGGAGTCCATCTAAGAAAAGTATTTCATAGCAAGTTCATTGTTCTACATGTATTTGATAACAATATATGAAAGTGCATGTACATGTAAAATTGAACCCTATTTACAATACATATATGACTATTGTTGTGGATGTGAAAATAATTGTTTACTTTGATTTGGAATGGTCATTGAGTTCATTGAATGCTTTGCAGAGTCACTGAGCTGGCCTGCTTTGTTGGGGGTGACTCATGTAACTTGTAAACATTTGGAATAATCTAGAATGGTGACCTACATTCATATGGGTAGGATCATAGTTGGAGTTCTAACTTTACTTGCTAGGTGTCACCACTTCTGTGATAATCGTGTCTTTACAAAACAACAAAAATCAAAGTGTCTACAGAACTGATTCCAGTTGTGGATAATTTTCCTGCTACAGAACTGGGAGGACTGTGATTGGCTACTGCCATGACGTTATTATTGTCTCGTGATATTCCATCTACACTCCATCTGCAGCATTTCAAAAAGTAAATCTTTTGTAGCATACAGGCTAGAGCTAATAGTTAAGTTCTATTCCGTATACACAAGCGACAGATTTGGGGTTGTATTCTACACCATTCCATGTATTTCCTTGCTGTAGGGTCCAGTTTTCTACATGCACAGAACCCAGCATTCCAGCGTTTTCTTACAGTATTAACAGTACCGCATCCAGCCCTCATGCTGTATTTGCTACAATTTGGCTGCGGTACCGAACCCCGCACTCCAGTCATTTCTCATAGTATTGGATAGACTACCAGATCAGGCTTTCCGGTGTTTATTGTCTGCCCTACCAGTTACAGGTCCATAGTCGCTTCAATAACCGAAACTTAACCCGGTTCAGAAGCCACATCCAAAAACATATATTTCAAGTTTTTACATGCCAAAGACTTGCACTAAGTACATACTGTAGATAGAAGGAGTAAATGACCAGTTTGTCGGGTTATGTAATACGTTCGGAGTGATGAGTTTATGACCACCCTGGTCTCAGCGTAACGGTAACCGGTACATCATGGATTTGCAAAGCCAACTGAGATCAAGAACAAACGGCAAGCTCTGTCAAAACATGGACCTATGTCAATTGACTGTCAGGTAGCAGTGTGACTGTGAGTGTGAGCTGGTAAGCTGGAAAGTAGCCGCACCCCAGCTTGCCTCACGCCTGTCACACTGATAATAGTGATATCCGCCACAAAATTTTATAACACAAAATACAACTATACAGAAATAATTTCTGATCAGATAACGGAAATGGTCTGTGCTAGGGGTACATATGGTCAGTAAAAACTTACAGGTACAGGTATTGCATGCACTTTTCACATCTTTTCAGCAAGTGGCCATGTTGTGAACATACTCTCTGTATCTTTTCATTTAACAGCCTTGTACAAGTCTGTCTTCCAGAGTTTAGGAATAAATGCTCTATTGCAAGGAAAAATATTTTTATACGAGTTGTTAGTTTATTGAATATCTCTAGGGCAATAAAGAAAGGAAATAGTACGGCCAAATTGCTATATTTATACATGTTTGAGACTATACTTCCGGTTCCGATGCCGGTTCCGTGGCGGGCAGTTTTGCGATTAGGCAGACTGGGGAGAGTTTATGGTCTCTCCCGTCCAATAACAAACTGTCCTTTTAATTCTGAGGTAAGTGTCATAACCCATTGCTTGTCTCCACGTAGAAACAACCATCCAATTGATTGTAATCTTTCTCCTTGTCTGGAAAAAATAGAGCGATCGCTGACCGCCGTGGCTCAATTCCGGTAAATGCACGTGTGAGGGTCCATGACCAAACAGTGAATGATACAGTGTGAGTGGGCTGAGGCCAGACTCCAATTTGAATAGTTCACACTTGGGTATTCAAATAATCTGGTGGGCAGGCATGCATGGTGTAGTGTGATTGGCGCATATGGCTGTGGTGCGATGTAACCAGCCAACCGTGATTAAGTTAACAAATGATAATATTTTATTTTCTGTGCTGTCGGCCGATGTCTGCTCATCACCTGGTCCCTCAGGTGAGGGAGAAGTCAGAAAATAGTAAACAGTCATTGTCACAGCACACAGTCACTGGCCCTGACTGGAGTACCAAACAAGGTGCACCCAATACCAACTGATGCCGCGAGACGGAGACCTACACTCTGGAATAATATCTTATGCACGTAACAAGGTTTGTTCAGTTCAGGAAAAAATGATGGCTTGATACGAAAAGAATGTTCTTATTCATGGGCCATGGCTGTATGTAAAATTTAAATGCAATTTATATTGAAAACAAGTAGCCCACTTTAATGTGATATTAAAATAACAAAGCACTGAGATATACTTGTATACTGAAACAAGTAAACTAAAGTATATTTACAAAAATTGCAGTAGTTTGGGCCTACCTATAATGTAACTGACAAGCTTGGAAAGGGAACAAAAATTACAAGTAATCGTTGCAGGATGAGAAACAAGAAAGCATGTTTGGTTACACCATGGCAATTTGGCAAGAAAAGCTACATCAAGTACCTTTTCTTGCCACATATCCATGGTGTTACCAATCATATGTTTGAGTTTCTCATCGTACACTGTTTTGTCTCGTAGGCTTCACCTACTACTGAATAAATTTAGATATATTTACTTCTATAAGATATATGGCAAAATTTCTCCTATTGATCCATAAATTGCACGCACAGTGAAAGTGATATATAGTGATGCCCTATATGGGGTGGCTGGAAGCAGGGATGACACTTTCACATAGGCCCATACCATATATGGAGTGGCCTGAATCTGGGACGGCACTTTTGCATGTACCAGCCAGACAGCACTCTTGCACATCAGACCACAATTTGGCTGTCAATGTCTTCAAAAGTGGAAGCGTGAGTTTGGACGGTGAGAGGAAAAAAAAGAAGAAGGAAAAGAAGCAAAAATGGATGCTGCAGGCCTACATGTAGAATTTGACAACCTGGACTCCATACTTAGCCAGGCAATGGACATTTTTGAAGAAAATAACATTAGGACTGAGCCTGTACATGCCGAATCACAGTCCACACTAGCCTGGGAACAAATGACCCTGCCACTGGTAGTGTTGTGCAAGAAGACACTGATAGCTTTGAGTTTGATGATATCTAGTTTAATTTGTACTTCCAAGGAAGCCCCGCTCATTCACTGAAATTGTATTTAGTAATGTTTTAACCTGACGTCAACCAACGGCTGATGTAGGAAGTGCCTGGCCATCCTCTCTCCCTCCCTCCAACTCCCCCCGAAAATGCAGTGGTCCACATGCCTAGCTTACCTCATGACCCATTTCTTATACACCATGGCCTAGTTCTATTACACCTCAGTTTGTTGGACACGCCCCTTGAATTGCGTGGTGTATCAGCAAATGCCAGATTTGAAAGATGAAAGGAATAATGTGTTACCTATGAGACAAGACCAAGTGGAAATTTATCCAATAACTAGCCAAGCTACAATTTGATCGAAGATCTTGATATATATGGACTCTTCAGATCATGGCAAACTTCTGATTTGTCATCCACCTCATGCATACAGTTTGGAAATCATATTTGGTATTTTGCACACTGCTTCTGCACTATGATTATTTTTTAGTTAATTTGGTTTTCACACAATAACTTGAAAATTTTTTCGAAGCAGGGCTTTCATATTGTACATGTTTATTGCCTTGCATCAGGTCTCCCGACAAGTTTGAAGATGATTGACCTTCACCGAATATCCAAGGTCACAGCCTGTTTAGTGAATTTGGTTTTCATGCCATAACTTGAAAGGTTCTCACTGAGGGCTGTCATATTGCACATGCTTCAAGTTTTGATTAAGCTCTCAAACAAGTTTAGAGTTGGGTGACCTTGACCCAATTTCCAAGGTCATGGAGTCATTTTACTGAATTTGGTTTTCTCACGATAACTAAAAAAGTTTTTGCTTAGGGCTTTCATATTGCACATGCTTATAGTCCTCAATAAGGTGTCAAACAAGTTTGAAGTTGGGTGATCTTGAACTGATTCCCAAGGTCCGGAGCCATTTTAGAGAATTTGGTTTTCATGCAAGGAAAAGTTTTTTGCTTAGGACTTTCATATTGCACATGCTTATAGTCCAGAATAAGGTCTCAGACAAGTTTGAAGATAGGTGACCTTGACATAATTGCCATGGTCACAGAGCCATTTTAGTGAATTTGGTTTTTCAAGCAATGACTCAGAAAGTTTTTGACGTAGGGCTTGTACAGGGACCGCTGGTGCCATTAGCCAATTAGCCAAATGCTAATGTTTCAATCATTAGGCTAAAAAAAACTTGCAAATGACTTATTTATTTTAACATAAATTATATAAGATTTAGGTCAAATTCTGCAGTGATTACAGTTTTATTTCCTCATTTGGCTATCAATTTTGAAGGTCTAGATCTGTCCCTGCTTGTATATTGCATATGTTCATTATCCTACATCAGGCCTTGCACTAGTTTGAAGATGGTTGGCCTTTACCCAATTCCCAAGGTCACAGAGCCTGTTTAGTGAATTTGGTTTTCATACTGTAACCAGAAAAATTTCTCACTGAGGGATTTCATATTGCACATGCTTATAGTCATCAATAAGGTGTCAAACAAGTTTGAAGTTGGGTGATCTCGAACTGATTCCCAAGGTCACGGAGCCATTTTAGTGAATTTGGTTTTCACGCAATGAAAAGTTTTTTCACTTAGGGCTTTCATATTGCACATGCTTATAGTCCAGAATAAGGTCTCAGACAAGTTTGAAGATAGGTGACCTTGACATAATTGCCAAGGTCACAGAGCCATTTTAGTGAATTTGGTTTTTCAAGCAATGACTCAGAAAGTTTTTGACGTAGGGCTTTTATATTGCAGATGTTCTTTGTCCTCCATCAGGTCTGGGACAAGTTTGAATATGGTTGACCTTGAGCCAATTCCCAAGGTCACAGAGCCTTTTTAGTGAATTTGTTTTCATGCGATAACAAAAGTTTTTTACTGAAGGTTTTCATATTGCACATGTTTATAGTCCTGAATAAGGTCTCAGAGGAGGTCGAAGATGGGTGAACTTGACCCAATTCCCAAGGCCACAGAGCCATTTTAAGGAATTTGTTTTTCATACAATAAGTTGAAAAGTTTTTAACATAGACCTTTATTATTGCACATGGTTTTAATCCTACATAAGATCTGAGACAAGTGCGAAGATGGCTCATGCTGACCCAAGGTCACAGAGTTGGGGGGGGGGGGCATAGATCTAGCAATCTGATTGCATTTTAAAAATTCTCATTTTTACTGCTCAAAAAAAATGTTGACCCAGTACTGCTCCCACTTGGCAGGTGTGTACTATGGCTTTGGTGAGTCTCTACCAAATTTGTTCAAATGATCATGCTACATTAATTGTTGAAAATTATTTTTTGTTCATTTTCAGCTCAGCTGACTTGTAAGCCATATGTGCTTATAGCATGGTCAGTCGTAAGTCTGCACTTGCAGAAGCAGCAGATTCCAGTCTGCACAGCACAGGGATCATAATGATCCTCTTGTTTTGAATTTTTGTGTGTTAAAGCGATTTTCAATTTTTCCAAAAGATTTGATATCCACCTTATGTTTTTTTTTGTTTTGTTTTTTAGTGTTAGGTGGAGCTGTTATTTTCTGATTTTACCAAATTAGGATAAATTAGTAAGTGTATATGTGTGTGTTAAAGGGATTTTCAACTTCTCCAGAAGATTTGATATCCACCTTACGTTTTTTTCGTTTTGTTTTGTTTTTTAGTGTTAGGTGGAGCTGTTATTTTCTGATTTTACCAAATTAGGATAAATTAGTAAGTGTATATATATATACATGTTAGCATTGTTGCTGAACAACAGGGATCTAACAGCAAATCTGACATATTAGCTTATAGCTTTGTAGGTCAGTTGAGTACAGGACTGTCACAATCCTCTTGTTTGTTTCAGTTTCCATTTTGGCTACAGACTTTGTGGACTGGTGTTGGTCAGACCCATAAACAAAACTTTAATTTTAGTTGCGTGTAATACATAAAATATTTTTAACAGAATAGAGTGAAAAAATTTTTTAACATTGCTAAGAATTTCCATGGTTACAAAATAAAAATGCTGTGTGTTTTGTCCACCATGATTAATGATTCCACCATATTCATATTTTGTAACCAACTTAAAACAATCAGTGTTACATGTCTGTTCTTGGCAAATGGAATTTTCATAGTCCTTATGTAGATTTTGCTGTTGGCATCCAATATACATATGTATGCTATCTTTCAGATTGTTGTCTTTGACATGATATGATGTATTTCTCTCAACATGTTAGCTTGAGAAAATGTTTCCTGTGTTAACTTGCAGTTGTGCTTGTTTCACTGGGGAAGAACTGCTTAGCAATTGACAGAAGACCTCAAAAACTTTGAAGTCACAAAATGACTCTGAAAACATGCAGTTAGACCCTTCAGTCTTATCGATAAGCAGCTGTCAGCCTCTATTGACAAAACATGATTTTACATAATATTAGGCCAGCTTTATCTATGTACATATATATAATGTTTAGTGCTGGTCTTTCTGGCTTGTGTAGAATACAAAGGTGGATTTTTTAGATGGCCGTTACAATGAGGTTTCACTCCACCTGAAAATACAAATGATTTATATTTTCAGGTAGAGTGAAACCTCATTGTAACAACACCATCTATTCCCTGGAAAATGTGTCAGACGGATGAGTCGAATAGCAAAAGAAAATTCATTTTCAGTACTTTGAAACATATTGTTGAGTGAACATGGCATATGTCTGAGCATCATATCAGTGACATTTTACTGGTTGACTGTGTTTGTATGGTTGTTTTTAGAGTGTTGGAATAAAACCTTTGTGATTTTAATGGATTGATACATGTACATGTATATCTTAAATGTGCGTACCAGTTAGGGCTTGAAATTTTTTTCCCCTATTTGTATTACAACAGCTATTGTCACAGGAACATGTATGAACTAAATCTAATTCAGAAAAACAGACCTGTTGTAGACACTGTCAAGCTGTGCCAGTCCATGTGTATGTATATGTACTTTGCCAAGCTTCCAAATCATATTTGGCAAACTATGAGCACTGTTAAGGTGTCCAAGTGGACTATAGTTCTTACTGGTGCATTAGGTGTGCTGCAGTCGTTTTATATATAGCGTTTAGTTATATATTGATTTTTGAACTTTTGGATTGGAGAATGAAAAATCTAGTGAGTGTACATTGGTGTCTTTTCGCTGGCAACACTGTGGAAGCAGCTGTAGTGCATCCAGTGAGTGTGTTGGTCAAATGGAATTTGTGCAGTTAAATGATTTAAGTGGATGCTCAATGTGCAGGGCCAGAATTTCAGCAAGAATCCAAGAATCCATTCTTGTAAAGATTCTCACAAAATTGTGCAAATATAATGATCTGCTGATATGCCTACAGTTGTTTCACTTTCTGGCCAATATTTTCTTTAAAATCAATATAGCTGAAAGATGAATGTATTTATAAACATACCTGAGTGTATGTGCATGTAGCCTCAGACTTGGAAAAGTCTATCCCTGGGATTGTTTTGTTCCACATTGGCGGTAAAAATGAAGTGCGGTGATAAGGCTGCCTAAATTTAATTATATGGTTCTCAGGCCATCTTGAAAAATTAAGACTAGAGGCAGGCAGGTTTTTTAATTTTTTGGATTATTTTTATTTTGGTTTAAAAGATATAGGCAGGGTTTTTTTTCTTTAATTTAAATCTTGTGTAGCTTTCAAAATGACTTCTCACACAGGGATGTGATTATCTTTGCAGTACTTTGGGTGCTTTCAAACATATAGTATTTACGTAACATATACAGTGGTTCCTGTTGTATGTGGCCACCCCTTCTGCCAAGAAAAAGTGGCCACATACAGCAGGTGACTAGTCACTACAGGTAAATTTTACAAAGAAATCGACTCCTATGCCCAAGTCTAGTGACCACATTTTTTACTTACCCAAAACTGCCAGCTAGAGTCACTTTAAAGTCAGTGCCAATTGACTCTGCTTGGGTCTCTACCAAATTTGTTCAAATAGTCACATTCCATGGATTTTTGGATTTTTGATAAATTTTTTGGCAAGACCTTAAAAAATCTTCTCCGTTGAAACCACAAAGCCGATTGCTTCGAAATTGCACAACTGACAAGGACACTTCTGCCCCGCCCCCCGAGCTATAATTTTTGTGTGGCTCTTGGTTTTTGAATTGTTCTTTAATAATGTCAGTCAGATTGTTCTGAAACTTGGTGCAAAGGCAGCTTTTGGGAGGGTTAACAAAGGTGTTCACGTGGTGTTGACACTCTGGATCCCTGACTTTTAATGAATTGTTCATTTTGTGTACCTGTTAGTTAATGTATGCATTCCATTGATTACTATGTAAATCAGTGGGGATTGCAATATGTGCAAAGGAAATCCACATTTTCGACTTCTCCAAAACCGTGAACGAGATTCTCTTCAAACTTGGTAGGATTGTACCTTGGGTGGGGTTAAACGAAGTTTGTTGAAGTGGTTATCCTCCAGTGGTTTTTAGATTTTATAAGACTTTTTTTTTTTTTTTGTGGAAAAATCTGAAACCACATAGCCAAGTGCTTTGAAATTTCCTAGTGAGATTTCTGTGGACCCCCCCCCCCCCTCCCCGACCTTAAATGTTCAACAGGCTCTCCAATTTGCATGTCCTTTCATCCGGGACAAATAAAAATTGATGTGAGATGAGTAAAATTTGTGAAAATTAACATGTAAAAGATAGGAGCACTTGTCCGCAGACAAGTAGACCTTGGAGAGAACTGTCTTGTCCAGAGGTGATGCTACATTTTTTTTTATTTCTGTCCTTTTTTTTTTTTTTTTAATTTTCAACTTCAAAACTCCTACTCACATTGTTTTGAACTCAATGGAAATATAGCTTTTTGGAGGGTTAAACAGATACAACATATTGTTTGGGAACACAATTTTAACTTTATACATTTTTAAGACAACTGTGTACCAAATTACCAGTAAGACATATTAGCAAAAACATGTCACTTGCATCTATACAAAATATGGTATTCAAAAATATTTTATAGTATCATATTTTAAAAACTATTGAATATGTTGACATTATAAATGTCTGTGCGCTGTCTAATGGATATGTTTTCAGATTTATTGCAATTGAAATCATGCAAATTAGGGGCCTTTAAATCTTTAATATCTTCAAAACTAATATAGATAGAGATACCATCCCAAATGCTACCTGTAGGCAGGGGTTATCTAATGGATATGTTTTCAGATTGGTTGCAATTGAAATTCAAATTAGGGGCATTTAAAAAATTTAAATCGTTAATATCTTTAAAACTAATATAGCTAGATACATAATTCTTAGTACCAGCTATAGGTTTGTCAGAGTGGGCTATATTATGGATAAAAACGAGGACCAGGAGGTGCTGCCCCCTAGTGGAAAAGGCAATTACTAAACTTTCTGCTTTTTGGGTTGCTTAAGGACAGGTAAAACACCAAAAATAGATACCACTTTAATCAATCCTAGCCCAAAATGTATTTGCATTAGCATAACATATCATATATGTGTGTATTACTGGAGAGCCTCCAGATTAGTCTTTGTGTACTATTAGGCAATCCAGAGAAAATAAATATGTTTATACTATATGTGTGTATTCGTCATACACCTAAGAATTTATATGTCCCGCATTTGGGTGTCTGTGATGTTAATTGTGAAATAAACAATTGAAAGTTGACCACAAAGCATCCACCCCATGAATGTCGATTATAAGTCACTTATTATTTGTGATAAAATCATATTTACACTTGCTTGACATATTGGCAACAAAAAACAATGCTGCCATTTTTTATGTTTGGTTTAGTTTTTCTGTTATCCATCCTGAAAGTTTGATGTTTCAGTTTTCCCTTTGATTTCCAGGATGTTCTTTTCTTCATTTCATAGAAAAAGAACAAAGCAAAATTTTAAAAAATCGCTGAATTGTTTTTGCAGTTCAGACATTACAGAATCAAAAGCCGTTAACTGTATTAATTTCGCCCAGCTGTTTTCTTAAAATAACCATTCTTAGGTGGAGTTCTCGTCCTATTATCCTTTCTGAGAAAACAGGCTTTAAAGGCCTTTGATGTTGAACATTTGCCTCTGAAACAATACCGTTTGCTCAAGTTGAGCTGATGTACAAAACGTAGTAAACATCGTCCCTTAACTGACATCTGATGAGGTTGTCATTCAATTCTTGGCCAATAACATGAATAAAAGAGCCTTTGAATTACGGAAAACATTCCTCAGTGATCTGTCAAACAGCAACAGCGACAATCTGGTTTCAAAACATGATGTCATGGATGCGGCCCTTTGGGCCCCGTGACCTCAAGCCTGGCAATGAAAGTTGTGTTGCCTTGCTTCAGTGGGGCAGCCTACAGTCGCTCGTGGTCAGTGGACGGATGGCGGGTTTGGTCTTCTGCCCTCTACCTCTTCATCCTGTTTTTAGGGATAATGTAGAATTGTATTTACTCCTATGTTTATACTTTATGTAGTTGGCTTGTTGGAATTGTCTGTACACTTTACTTAGTTACCTTGTCAGTATTTTGTAGTTATTTACTCAATGAGTTTCATTTCTCTTTCCAACCTGAGTTTTATAATGCTATTTTGTGTGTTTTCTCTTTTGTTCACGTTTATGCTTATTTCAATGTGTTTATTTGTACTTTTATTTCCTCATCCCTGAACTGTGATAAAATATTATTATGTACATGGTTATTGTTGATTAAAGTGCCAGTTTTTTTTTTCGCCTGTCTTTGGTGTGCAGGACCACTGGGGTAGTCCATCGCGGTATGGCCTTTAAAGGGACATCATCTGATGATTCCCGCTCCTCCTTACTCATTAAAAATCCTTACTCATTCCTTCAAAGGTTTTACTCAATATGCAAAGAAGTACATCATTAATAACTATGAAACCAACTGCAATATTGTCAATTGTTATATCTGTATCAGTAACACTAATTAATAATTTAGCTTAGTAACCACATGTATGTATTATCATCACTTGGTCTAACAATTGTATAAAACTTTTTATTCCTTCAGCCTACAGCGTATGTATGTATAGCAGTTAACATTAATTAACTCTAGGGTGGCCTGCATGATAGCGATTCTTCAGAATCTTAGTGCAGGTCTCCCGGTTTAAACATGAGTATATTGTACTATGTATATTACTGATGTACTGAAGTTTTGGACCAAATAAAGCTTTCAACTGTCAACTGTCCTCTTGAACATTTAAAGTCTCCCTTCATTAGAACGCAAAACAAGGAAGATAACTTTAAAAATAAACCACTAAGGCTATGATATGTTAGCATGTTTGCATCTTTTCCCTGCCCACAAACATACTTTCGGCATGCCGCCTGATTTCGCAGTGCCGCACTGATACCAGTCTCCTTTTGCCATGGGCCGTTGCTACCTGCAGCCACATGACAGGCTGTTAAGTATGATTGACAGGTGGTATTGTTCCATTTGGCGACGAAAACCAAAAGAATGACACATAATCATTCGGATGCCTGTGTGGTTTTTGGCGTTTTTCCCATATTTTTACTTTAGTTAAAAGGTTGAAATTATGACAACTTATAGAAAGGACATTCATCTTGTAAAAAACATTAAAATCTCAAAATGGGCCAAGCAAAGGTTTTTGGTGTCTTACCTGTCCTTATTGATGGTATACATCCGTGCATAACGTGTAACACATTCTCAAGTTTTGTGTATTAGAAACATTTCAAACCTGATTTTTTTTTGTAGCATACAGACAGATTTGCTGTGAATCAAATCTTCTTTGCTAGTCCCTAGTTTGTTTATTTGTGTGTAAATTTTGTGCTCAGTTTTTCTCAGACACTGTGGTTACGAAAAGTACCAAACTTGGCATGGTGATTTACCTCATAGTGAAGTTGATGATATTGTTTGGAACAGCCAGGATGTTCAAAATTATGTAAATTAGGGGCAGCTAAAATTTCAAAAGGTCCATATCTTCAAACCTATAACAGATGCACACAAAATTTCAAGTTGTACTTGCAGGGCTGTGACCCTTGCCAATTTAATGGACAGTGAATAAAAGCTATGGCATTTTAAATTGAGTTGATTAGGACCACTTGACAAAATTGAAAGTTGAATGTCACCAAAACTATTATCAATACAGGTGCCAATCCAACTTCAGTTTGTAGGTTTGTGACATAGCCAGGGCCAGTGTGATAGGTGTTTGTAACATAGCCATATCCAGTGAACCATGAACCAAAATTTGTAGCATTTTATTATGTAAATTAGGTGACTACACAACATTTAAATTTTGAATAACTTCCAAACTATTATAGATAGAGGTCGCATGACAACTTCGATTGAATAGGTTTGTGACATAGCTGCATTCAATTAAACAAGGACCAAAGTTGTAGCATTTTTATCTATGCAAATACACAAAATGTCAATCTGTAATAACTTCAAAACTGTTACAGATACAAGTAATAGGTGCCATTCCAACTTGGATTGATAGATGTGTAACATAGCCACATACAATGAAAGATAAACCAAAGTTGTAGCATTGTAATTCATGCAAACTGGAAGAATAAACAAAAATTAAATTGCGGATAACTTCAAAACTATTTAAGGAAGAGGTGTCGTTCTGACTGTAATAGAAAGTTTGGTAAGGTAGCTGCATCCAGTGAAATGTGTACCAAAGTTGTGGCATTCAAATTTGTACAAATTAAGCAATTCAAATCTTGATTTTGCAACTTTAAAACTGTTATAGATCGAGGTGCCATTCTAGCTGCAATTGATAGGTTTGTGAGATTGCTGCAGCAGATGAACCATGAATCAAAGTTGGAGCCATTTGATTCATGCAAATTACGCAGATACACAAAATTTAGATTTTGCATAACTTCAAAACTGTTACACATAATTATGCCATTCCAACTTCAATTTATAGTTTTGTAACAGAGCCTGATTTTGTGTCTGTTGTGAAGAGTTCAATAAAAATTATTGAAAATGCAAAGCAAGTGTCCAGCAGAATTATAAAGGGAAAATTTGTCCGACCGGTTTTGCCATTTAATAAAAGTTTTGTTGCAGGAGTCAAATAAATACTGAACAGGCAATCTTTCCAGTTCTGTTGCATTTATATCCAGTTTGATACCATTGTCATCTGGGGTGCAGAATAGCATTTATGGAGTGACTTGTGCTTTTGGATAACATGTTTAGGTATTCAAAGGTCTAAGTGCATTGATACCATGCATATTGTACATGCAAAGGGCAGTTAAAAGTACAGGTGACCTGAGGTACACAGTACACCAGCACTGGCACTTCAAAATCCACACTGTTTTAACCCTTTCAGTGCCAAGCACGACTAAAGATGATCTACTTCAGTCAAACTAGTCTTAATTATTATGAGGATCCCAGGTTTATATTCCTCCTAAAAGGACTTTCACTCAAGTACCAGCATGCCTACAGTTCCAAAGAGAATATCCCAGGTCAACAGGTTTTCTCGACACACATTGCGCCCAATGTGTGCCGAGAAAAGCTGTTGGCTCACTCCAAAATTTGGCACTGAAAGAGTTTAGAAAGCAATATCACCTGATAGAAAGGTGAAATTTGTGCAAACAATATTTAATCTTTTAAGTAAATTTCCAAATGTCTTAACGTTTAATCAATAATATTGACAGCAATTAAACTTAAAGCAATTATAATTTAAGATACATGTATGCAAACCTGAACATGGCATCTCAGGTACCTGTGGTATAAAGAAAAAAGATCCTGATAATTAAGAAATACAGTTGTATTTTTTTACCATTAAACAAGCTGCAGGATGTATGTGCTTCAAACACATTGGTAACTACAGTGCCTACACAGTAATAATAATTAGTCTTAGGTTTTCAAACTAAGTCAGTAAGTATAGGAAGCAGTGGTTAAAATACAAAATGCTACAACCCAAAGAGAAATAAGTACATTGTTTAAACACCTGATTTTGTTCCTTTCTCACATGAACAAAAAATGATTAGATACTATTAATAGAGTACCCATGAAGAACAGGTTTCATTTCTCCAGTTTCCTGAAGAAAAATCTGTCAAAAGTGTGTGGATCATTGTCATCTGGGTGTTTTAGTAGTATTTCAAAAGTTAAGTTGTCAATTTGAATAGAATTTCAAGTGAGTATAATTAAATAAATAGCTTTCCATGCTCACTCAAAAAAAAAAAAAAACTGACCTTTGCATGATGAGAAGCTGAACTATGACGTGGCGTCTGCTTATTGTGCCTAGATACATGTCATATTAAGTATGATAAGGCCCCTGCCGCACCCACACCTGGGCAGAACATTGTCTGGAGGTGTCATGCTAGCCGTGCCCAGAGAGTTGCATCAAGATCCATGCTGTAAGTATTGCATTTTGAATCTGAGGATTACTGCAAGTCCCCTTTTGTGTTGCAGTCTGTTGAGAGTTTGACTGTCATATAGGAGTGGAGTGTCTCAAATGATTTTTAGAGCGTCCGACTTGTTAGTCAGCCGAGCTTATAGAATTGTCAGAAACATCCAACACAAACTTTACTAAGTTTAACTAGGATAAGCTGTCCAGCCAGAAAGGGTACATATTGGTTCAGGGGTAAGTCAAATTGTGCTTATCTGAACCTGTACTATACAAATATAGTAATTATGGTTTGTTTGACAGGGGTTCTTCTTTCATAATGAAGCTCTGCATTTATAAGCAAAACTTCACGTATTTAGCTAATTCATCATTTGCCACGTTCTTATTTATTCTTTATTATGTGGGTTGTCTTTGCTGAATATTTAGCTTAGACAAGGAGCCGCTACTCAGAGAGACATGTACGGGTAAAAGGCTCCGAAACATGTTGAGTAGTTACCCGCTGAAGACCCTTTAATTTATTTGGGCTGATACAGCCTATGTCAAAATTTTACAGAGGAACATGTGCAATATAGACAATAGTAATTCCATATGTATACAGGTTAGACAGGGACAGGTTAGCTTATGGAGAGTAAAGAGTTCGAACTGTGGAATAGGATATTGACTACTAGGAAGTGGTTCTGGGCAAAAAGACACAAATACTATAATGGACAAAGACACATTATGATCAAAGCATGTGGACATTAGCCATGGGTGACCTTGACCTCATTTCCAAGGTCACTGAGCTACTTGCAAGGGTCTTACCTTAACTTTTTCTTTGATTGTTCCGAAGGTCTACCAGTGGTGTTACTATGGTGTGATTGGTACATGTATGTATCCCTGTGAGACACAACTGAGCAAAGCAAGGTCAAAGCTTGGGTTCTGTGGGTATTTTAAATAATCCTGTCATCTTTGCATTTTCAAAATGTACATAATATACCAGCAGATATCTGTAACTGGACATTCTCACAAATCCACAACAAATTAGTTCTTTGCCTTTGTGGCAGCAAGCATACACAGTGCTCTTGGTAGTGTGAATTTTGTCCCTGTTCCATGGGCCATAGAGCTGATATTGAGTGCAAAATGATGTGGTGTTGTGAAAAAGGGATGCATATAAGTTAGACATGATCTAAGATAAAAATTGTCCAAAATATGCAGGTGATATTTGAATTTTTCAAAGAATTTACATTCTGTTATAGAACCCATTTTCCCTTTTTGGATCCACAATTCCATTATCACTGAAACCTGACACCCCTATTAGGAGATTGTTCCTACAAGGAGTATTTGAACAGGGAGACAGTGAGAAAGCAGGACAATTGAGCCTGGAGGAGGATATTGAAGAGGGGTGTCATGCCCACCTGCACGATTTATTTTTTTAACACAATGTATGGCCAAGTCGTGCTACAGAAACTTCTGTGGGTATTTTATATGTGACTGCTCCACACTGTTTTAGTCCGTCTTACATATTGAACAATGCAAAGCTGCAGTGGAGAAAGGTTGAACCAGATTTTTTTTTTTGCCTTTTTTTTTTTCCTTCAAAGTAGAACGGGATAATTGTCAAATATTATAAAAGTGGGATATATCCTGACCAGAATGTGATGGAGTGATTGTCTACATGCATGAATGATGTCGTGAGGTGGTGGTGAAAATTAAGTCATCTCTCTTCTTTTGCAGTGTTTCCATTCGGATTTTTTTCAGAGGGTCCCAACCTGAAAGAAAATTAAATTTTCAGCCATATTTTGCAAAATAAAAAAAAAAGAAAATATAGGGAGTTGGGACCCTTTGAATTTTGCTGGTGGGGCACTTCATGTCTATGCTTTTGTAATGCATGTCTCAATAAATTTATCTGTTATTCTGATTATGATCAGAAACCTTCAGGCTATACACATGTATTATTTTAATGTGTAAAAATGTGTAGCAGATTCATGGAGTTTGTCATGAAATGATGGGTGTTATGAAGAGGGATTCACTGTAGATTGGTCACAAACAAACAAATATGAGTGATCTCTTATGAAAGTCTCTGATCTTTGAAAGACGTGTAGTTCCTGTAAGCAATTCCCTCGCCTGAGGGCATGTTCACAGAAGTTTGCAAGCTACCAAACCATGAGACGAGTATGTAATATGAATTATGCTTACAATTTTTGAGAACTCCACCCAGTGAAAGTAGCTATTGCTATTTTACCACTTACTCAATTTCCAAATGTTGGATCAAGGCAAGGAAAATTTGTTCCCATTAATTTGCAATTTTGTTCAAATTTAAGCATATATGCACGAGATGTCTACGTGCCATACAGGCTGCGTTGTGCACAGACAAGATGTTTGACACATGGTATGCAAATACAGGTTACAAGTGAAAGTTTGCTTTTAGTTCTATGGCTGAAATCGAGAGCAAAAGCAGGTTTGTTTGCAAATGCTATATGCAGGTAAACCATAGCAGCAGTTTGTGCATGAAAAGAGATAAAAAGACTATATTTGTCACATACAATATGTCACATGAATAATTACAATGATCACAGAATTTCTTGCTGCAAGGTTGATAAACCCCCAGGCCAAATCTTGAAGGAATTGCTGTGATCATTGAGGGAGAACTCTGTAAGGAGAGAGCATTTTGTTCGGCCACGTTTCTGGCACAGAATCATATTGGGCTCAAATAGTACTGGACAAAGGCTGTCTCTTTAAGATCCTGGCTGGTATTTCTAGAGAAACAATGACTTCCATGAACAGTCTTGCTGATGAATTTTTGTTGCAGGTCAATATGACAAGCTCCCCTGTTCACAAGAAAACAAGGCCTGACATAGAAAAGGAATCAGGGATATTAAACACTGCCACGGAGTTGGGCCATTTTGACAAACTTTTCCCAGAACTGGTGGACTGCATCACAAAGGAAGGACTAAAAAATGGAGAAATTTCAGATGGCATTAAATGGTTCAGAAAAGTGAGTAGACAAACTGCATGCAACAGCCTTGCCTGTCCATCTGTTCACATTACTCCAAAACTGCCCACCAGATTCAATTCAAACTTGGTGCAGATCTGCCTTAGATGTGTCTCTAATAAGTTATGTTCAAATGGTCACGGTTGAATGATTTTTGGATTTTCAATGACATTTTGGAGGTTCATTTTTGGACCAAATCTTAAGGAAAATTATCCAAAACTGCTTGGCCAATAGCTTAGTTCCGAGATAGGGACAATTTTTGCCACCGGTGGCGCTGACTACTATGTTCCCGCGATGTCACGGACGTTTCTGCAGGTCTCGGGGGACACTTTCAAGTCTCGCCATTTTGCCCCATTGTGTTAACACGGGAAGTTGGTGTCATTTTTTTTAACGCCGGTTATTTTAATAACCTACAAGTGTAACTCCAAGAAAGCATGCCAGTGTACAACTGTAAGATACCAGGGTGTACCTCAGATAGCAGAAAACACGGTCACTATGAAAAATACTGACACAAAACCTGAGACAAAACCTACACAAATCGGGGCCTGCATTGTGGCACAACTGACCATGCATTAAGTCACCCTTGATTGACTCGGTGAGTTCTGAGGGATTAGCCTGGGGCGCACTTCTGCCAGTGCTTTGAAGATCCTCGCGCTTGGCTGACCACTAACCAGATTAGCGCTTGACGGGTGCAATCAGAAATTAACAGTAAAGCACTTGACCTAAATTCGCAATACACTGTCTGCAAACTTTGTTACCTGATCACTGGCACACTGTAGGCCTTCAAGCATTTTCAGATCAGCTATTATTATTTGGTTAAGATTGGCGACATTAAACAATGAATAAATAAATATCAAATAATTAATATTAAAGCCCTCTTAAGCTGTACACTGGCACCCTCCGGTATGGATGACCCCTTCTTCCGTGACTTTTCCCCAGACCTGGTACGGTGCCTCGCCTTGTGAGGTTTGTCTTGTACAAAGTGCCTTCACATACAAAAGTTTCCATGAAACAAAGTTCGACAGCGCGTGTAACTTAGCCCTATGGATGTGCCCCTGTTCCGCAAGTTGGTGGCCCCTGGATTCGCGGCACTTCTGAACATTGTTGGGTGTCCAGTCACATTTGCTTATTAGGTAGGCGATGACATGGGGCATCTCAACCACAGGCATTGCTTTCAGGTCTTCTGTCCAGGAGGTTATCGAAGATATGTATGGCAAAGCCACCTTCTTCTTCCCATCGGGGTATCATCTTTCTCCTCAACTAGGTCTTTCTTCACATATTTGTACCCCATGCACTCCGCGAATCTTTAGAAATTTCCTAAGGTCAACCACTTTCATCTTTGAAAATTTGTCGTATAGTTCATTTCCCCTCTGTTCAATCACGTTAATCGCCGCTCCTCCGTCGTCCGTATTTCCCGCCATGTTCACTGTAACTGAACGATCACTGTTGCACGTCGATTCTCGTATGGGTTTCGCTGTCACGCTGTGTTGGTCACGGCCTGCTATTACCCCGGGAAAGCTTGACCGCGGAATTGCGTTACCAGGCATGTCGGGCATGCGCGTAGGGCAAAAATCTACCATGCGAAGCCTGGTGTTCAAAAAAATCCCTAACTCGGAACGCCCGTATTGCTGTGAAATTGTATAGAGACACTGCTGGGGGCTGCCAGACCTTAATTTGCTCAACAGGTGGCGCTGCAATTTTTTTCTATTTTTTTTTTAATGAATTTTTTGTATGGTTTTGCTATTTTTCCCTTTCACTCAGTACCGTCACTCAGATTAAGCTGAAATGTGATGGATATGTTCTTGTGGAAGGGTCAAACAAAGTTGTTTACTAGATGGCACTGCTTTGGATTCCTGATTTTTAAGGATTTTTTTTCAATTCGGGTACTTATCGGTCAATGCAGCTTTCCTATTGATTACTATGTAAGTCAATGGGCATTCTAATGCTAATTCACAGGACAACTGACACAAAATTTACTGTTTACTTGATAACTTGAGGTCTGTTTTGAGTTATTACCGTGATGCTGCACATGTTAATGTTTCTGTATGAAGGTCATGCTTAGACAGTACATGACTGACCTTGACCTCATTTCTGGTGTCACAGTGCAACATACATGAATTTTACCCTTCACTATAAATTGAGAACTACTTGAACCTTGATGTTGCACATGTGAGTGCTCTTTTATAAAGGTGAGACTTACTCAGAACATGGGTGACCTTGATCCTTTCCTAAGTTCACAGAGCTGCAAGTATGATGAATGTCTAGGTCAGCTGTATCTGGGCTGTTCACACAGCTCGCTTGTTAACAACTTTTTCCAATTCCGGTACTTATCAGTAAATGCACCTTTCCTATTGATTACTATGTAAGTCAATGGGCATTCTAAAGCTAATTTTTTTATGAATTCTTTTGTTCTCTTTTTGGGCAAATCATAAACAATCTTTTCAAAAACCACTCACCCGATTGCATTGATATTAAACATGGACACTCCTCAAACAGCTAGTTCTTGGTTTGTTCAGTAGGGGGCGCTGCAAATTTATTCTATTTTTTGTGATTTTGTTGTGTGCTTTCGCTTTTTTCAAGTTCTCCAGAACTGTCTTTCAGATAAAGCCGAAAACTTGAAGGAATATGTTCCGTGTGAAAGGGTGAAACAAACTTGTTCACCAGGTGGCACCGCTGTGGATTTCTGATTTTTAACAATTTTTTCAATTTGGATGCATATGCTTATCGGTAAATACACCTTTCCCATTGATTACTATATAAGTCAATTGGAACTCAATGCTTATTGACATTTTGGACTTCTCCAAATAAACTGTTTGTCAGATTGACTTCAAACTTGGTGGCAATGTACTCTGGCTGGGTCTTATCAGGTTTGTTCAAATGGTCACGCTCCAGTGATATATATATATATATATTTCAAGTCTTTTAAAAAAGTTTTAATGGGAAAGTTTAACATGAGAATGTCTTGTTCTTCCAAAGAGGTCATATTACTCAGTACATGGGTGACCTTGATCCTATCCCAAGTTCACAGAACCACAAATCTCTGATAAATCTCAAGGTCAGCTGAGCATGGGTTGTTTGTCCATTTTTGACGTACTTCTTCACAAAAAAAAAAAATCTTCAAAACTGCCAGGCTAATTATATCTGGGTGCCAACCCAGATATATTGTTTTTCCTCGCATTCCATGGCACCCAAATTTGTCTGGAGGGTTTCTCAGACACTATTATTTCCAAAACCACCAAACTTGCCATGGTGACTGTCCTACCAATGAAATTTTGCTGTTTTGTTTGGAGTGGTCATAATGATTAAAATTATGCAAATGAGGGGCAATCAAAATTTTAAAAAGCTCTATATCTTCTAAACTATTGCAGATAGACACACAGTTCTAACTTACACATATAGGTTTGAGACAACTGGCGAATCCAATAGCATGCAAGCAAAACTTGGGGAATTTTAATGTATGCTAAATTCACCTAATTTCTCCCCAATCCACATGCAGGCCTTCAACTGCGTGCTGTATGAGCTATTGCTTGACCTCAATGGTGCCAGGCAACCATTTTGCATTCATAATTAATTAGCTTGAACCTGCCTCACAGACAGCTTTCTATCCATGCATGCTAGATGTATGCTTTGGAAGGTTTTGGTCTTGTAGCAAATTGGGGGGGGGGGGGGATGCTATAGTTTCCACTAGTGCTGAACAGACCTTGTCAGTGCACCATGACTGAAACTGGTGTCCTAGCTGGCTTCTTTTTGCCTGAGACAATGTCAGTCTGTTGAGCTTATCAGTCCCAAGGGAACACAGGCTCCAGACTTCTAGGCAGAACAAGTCCGAGTGTACCATCTGTTAAAAGTGGACTACATACAGAGCTGGAGTGGGCCAGACCAAGGAGGGTAGAATTTGTGTCATCTCAGTGGACACTTTCATGTCTTTGTTTTCTTGTAACCATGGAGATGAAGTCTGTTCTCCATAGCCAAGACAAGGAATACTGAGACAGTAGCATGCCCTAGATCAATAGCTTTCTTTGGCTGAGGTTGGACAATGAGT
This sequence comes from Hermodice carunculata, assembly GCA_964020975.1. Lineage (NCBI taxonomy): Eukaryota > Metazoa > Annelida > Polychaeta > Eunicida > Amphinomidae > Hermodice > Hermodice carunculata. The sequence continues at coordinate 62,279,769 of OZ026612.1, forward strand.
GGCCAAAGCTGCAGGCTTAGTCTTATTTCAATGGGGAAAATAGTTAAGCTGGCTTTAATCATAGACATAAGGCAAAATGGGTGAAAACTGTATTAATCTTACCCACACGATGTCTGATTTATATATGTGTGCATATTTTTTGAAAAAGAATGTCTGAGACACAGGTGTTGATTGTAGCCCAGTCATTTTGACTGGGAGAACACTGGACACCAACTGGATCCCCTTTCTTGTGAAAGTCATAAAAGGAAGAATTTGACTTTACTTCATACAGCAGAATGTGAAGGGTATATTGTGCACCTGTTTAACTTTTCAATCGGTTAAGAGAGGTTCAAAGGGAAAAATTAATATCTTTTAACAGCAAAACAAAGCTGGGTCCTGAGGCCGTGTCAACAGGAACATACGCAGAAATGTTGGATGTGTCATACAGATTACAGAGGTTTCATTGTTCGGTAGTACTTCACTTGTTTGATTGATCATTTCATCTATGCAGTACATGTTATGTATGAGTGAAAGTCTTTCGTAACATGGGTGGTAGTACCACCCATGTTCTGAAAGACTTTCACACATATATAACATGTACTGCATAGACAAACCATAGGAACTGACTAATAGGGAGCCGGAAATAGTGTGGATTATGGTCTTTCTTCACTATTGAATAACAAGCTAAGTGAACACATAATGAACACTTTTCACACAATAGCATTGCTAATTAGTATCCATGACAAGCATGAATCCTGAAAAAAGTGAATGAAATTAATTCCAAAAACTGATTGCTCTTTTTTTAACTGCAGAGTAGATTTTTTGTACCCTCTCCTCTCTTCATTATAAAAGTCTGGATTACGGTGAAATAAAGACATAATGAACACTTCTCACACAATAGCACTGGTTATCAGTGCCCATGACAAGCTTGAATCCTGCAAAAAGTAAGTGAATTGATTTTTTAAAAAATGGGTTGTTTTTCACAGAAAATAGGTTACTTGTAGCCTCCACCCTCTTCATTATAACTTGTACCCCTTTGAACTTATAACTGTTGGGTGGGAATGCTGACTGATTCTCTTAAATCTGCCATTGTTGCTTTCAACACCTGGTCTTCCCACTACCCCATTGACAAGTGGAAAATACATGAACAAGCAGTCAAACTTGACTGTGCATGTGACAACTTACATAAGCCACAAATTAAACTACACAAAAGGCAGGGGAAAATGTGGTGCACCAAGGAATATCTTGGTTGGTTCCTGCCACCGATGTTAAAAGTCTTTTATGACATGTCACAATGCCCATCATGCCATCATAATCAACTCAGTCTTCGACCTCGTTGATTATGTGGCATAATGGTCATGTGACATGTCATAACTATCACATAGAATATGCTACACCTGGTGGAATTCAGATTTTCAAACACTTGTTGTGGTGATTGTGTTTATTCTCTTTTCATGCAAAAGCCTAACACATAACGCTTGCAGAATGGATTTGTTTGAATAAATTGAATCAAACTTTGTGTCAATAGCAGACTTGTAGTTCAATTTCAAACACTTTGACCTGTTGACTGACCGTGGTGCTGGTCAGCGTGGTTAGTGTGCCATAGGGCTGTGGTGTGGTCAGTGTTCTATAGGGCAGTGATGTGGTCAGTGTGCCATAGGGCAGTGATGAAGCCCAGGACCTGCAGTGTCAGCAGCAGCACAAGGAAAAGAAAATCATAAGCAAAATCATCAACCAGCTGAATGAAAATTATGGAGAAGATTTGTAAGGAGCATTACCTTTGGGCATTTGGAATAAGGCATCATCGATATGTACAAGCCTGTTGTTATGAGTTACTGAATTATTGTTTCAGATAAATTCCAGTCAGACGGGACCTTCATGGGTAGCACCATGAATTCTTCTGTTGCCACAGACTTAACCCTTTCCCCCTCAAACCGGCCAAAACTGGCCGGTGGTCAAATGTCGTCTGCTTCAGTGTTTTCAATTAATTTCAACAGTTATGAAAAACAATTTTGACTGAGAATTGTAGATGAGCCCCATGGGAATCATATGCCCCAGGTCAACAACTTTCCTAGGCATGAGTTGGGCACTTAGTGCCCAACTCATGCCTAGGAAAGTCGTTGACTCAAGTGTCAATTCAAGGGGGAAAGGGTTAGGTATAATTGTGTATTTCTCATATTTGTGGCCAGGGATATATTCAGCTTCAAAGGTTATGGACAGAAGCCTTGGGAAATATGAAAATTTGCCTTTGGGAAAAGAAAGCAGAAAAGTCAGTGATGTTAAAAAAATGGACATAACAGTGACTAATGGTCATTTTAAGAAACAGATCTAGGCCTTCACAGTTGGTATCCAAATCGGGAAATAAAACAGTGATCACTGTAGAATTTGACCTAACTCACATAATTCATGTTAAAATAAATTAGGCATTTGCAAGTTTCTTTAGCCAAATGGATGGAACATAGCATTTGGCTGATTGGCTAGTGGCATGAGCGGTTCCTGATTTTGTGTTGGCCAGACTGATGCTGGATTCTAACTTTGTTCTTGTTTTTAATTGAGCCTTCTCCCAAAAATGGAGGTGTCATTTTTCATTATGATTTCTTTCTTAAATCAGTTCTGTCATATTTAACCTGTTAACTTCAGGATGAAAATTTTTACAAGTTGTTGTTTTCCACACATAGATGGTTAATGTATGCATGTAAGTTTGGCGGCATGCATGGACAATAAATCTATCCTCGGTAATTTTCCCTTCTTTCTGTTTGCTTTCACCTGGAATGTTCCCTTATAATAAAGCTGTTGACGGGTCTATGCTGTAGACCATGTTGTGACAACAACATTTAACTCATTCCACCCTGATAGAAGACCGAGTCAACAGCTTTCATTGGTGCTCTGTGGGCGCAGTGGTCCCAGAGAGGAGCAAGGAAAGCTGTTGACCGTGGGTTTATGATTTAGAATGATCTTCCATGCAAGTTTCATCTAAAATATTGAGAAACAATCCCTAAATTAGTCAAATACAATTAGCAGAAAACATTTAGATATCAGCGGGAAAAAGCATCATTAGGGTGGAATGAGTTAACATAGAAGTAATAGGAAAACTGGTCAGCAAGAGCCAAGGGACGCAATATGTAACACCACAATACCTTGTAATGAGGGTCTTTTAAAGAGGGAGCATTGTATTTCTGCATTTCAGAAATATCCACAATGACTTGAACCTGGATGTGGCCTCCATACAAAAATTCTGTGAGGTTTATTTCCATCGATCATTGTGTGCGCCAACATTTACATTTTTTTCAAATATATATGGGACCCTTGAATGACAATTCAGCCTTAGCAAGTTTTTAATATTTTTTTCCTCACACTTTCTTACACATGTATTTGGAATGCCCACTTCCCTGTTTGTATTGACGCTGCAGACAGAAACCATGCTGCATGAGTGGAAGTGGCATACTGTGACATAGTGACCTACATTTTGGTGACCATGACCAACTTGTACCTGGGGATTCATTTTTGTATATTTTATGTTCGGAACAAGCGGGACTGGAACCTGCAACCTTTGGCACCAGTCGCCTAGCTCAAATGAGAAATGAACATATCCACTCAACCCAATCCCCATTCTCATGTTACACTATACCCTCAGGTCATTGAAACCTGTCTTAAAAGACAATCCCTATGGATAATCAGATTGTGGTCTCTCAAGATAGGTGGTCATTCGGAGGAGGTATAAATAAGATGAAGAATGCATAGCAAAGTATCCTGTTATGGTGATCTTTCAAGACAGGTTGTCTCTCATGGAGGGGTGCCATTAGACAGAAACAACTGTATACCATAATACTCTGTTACAACTGTATACCGTAATACTCTGTAACAACTGTATACCATAATACTCTGTTACACTTGTATACCATAATACTATGTTACAACTGTATATAATCATATGAATAATACTCTATTACAACTGGATCCCATAATGCTCTGTTAGAACATGTCCAGGTTGCCACACTTCCCTGCTATGGATCATTGCAAAGCTTATATTTGTGGCTCAGGTTATGACTCAAGGAGTGATGGTTTTCGAAAAAATGGAAATACACATGTGTGGGCAATAGGTTTTTGTCAACGATCACATGTGATCAGAGACATGATACTATGTATTGTACAAACTTTATTTGTGTGACCCTATATGAAGCCAGAAGTTGATTTTGTCAGGCGCTGTATGAAGCCACAAATTGATTTTGTATGACACTATATGAAGCCAGAGGCTGACTGTGTTGCCATGGTTACATGTTACAGGTGCTGGAGTATAACGTACCACATGGGAAGAAGAACAGAGGCATGGCGGTCGTGCTTTCCGTGAAGTTCCTCAAAGGGCACCAAGTCACAGATGCTGACTTGACTATTGCTGGAGTTCTTGGCTGGTGTATAGAAATGGTAACATTCAACTTCTTTTTAACATGGTATTGTCAGTGGTTGTGAGTAGGTACCACAGGAAAAAAAAAATCTAATGTTGCAACCCATTTTAAACTTATTTGAAATGAAAGGTCTTTCAAAAAGAGAGAAATCAGTTTTTATTTCATTGAAATCAGACCAACTGGTGTTTTTTTAAGAATTTTTTTTGTATCAAATGGACTTGGACATTTTTCAGGATTTTCAATAATGAGACAGAAACCCAAATTTATGGTACGTTATACAGAGACGGACACCTTCCCCCCCCCCCAACAAAAAAAACATAATCTGTATTCATTATACAACCAAGTTTTATTATATATGATAAAAGATACTGAAATACATTACATTTCACTGTTAAAGGCTCACAAAAATCACTTTTATATCAATTGTATTTGTGTCTTTTTGTCCAAAACCACTTCCTAGTAGTCATTACCCTATTCCGTAGTCCGAACTCTTTACTCTCCATAAGCTAACCTGTCCCTGTCTAACTTATATACATAGAAGTTCTATTGTCCATATTGCACACGTTTCTCTGTAAAATTTTGACATAGGCTGTATTAGCCCAAATAAATTAAAGGGTCTTCAGCGGGTAACTACTCAACATGTTTTGGAGCCTTTTACCCGTACATGTCCTTCTGAGTAGCGGCTCCTTGTCTAAGCTAAATATTCGGCAAAGACAACCCACATAATAATGAATAAATATGAACGTGGCAATTGATGAATTAGCTAAATACGTGAAGTTTTGCTTATAAATGCAGAGCTTCATATCAAAGAAGGACACCTGTCAAACAAACCATGATTACCAAATTTTCATAGTACAGGTTCAGATAAGAACAATTTGACTTACCCCTGAACCAATATGTACCCTTTCTAGCTGGACAGCTTATCCTAGTTAAACCATCCGCCAATGTTTAAGGTGGCACAAACAAAGCTAGGCACTTAGAGGAGTGCTGTCTTCAACCCGCTCTCCTGTTTTGGTTTTTATTTTTAGACCCATAAAAGTATACCAATTCTTGTTGCTTGGGATCTTTACATTATATATCTGCCAAGAAAAAAATATAAAATCACTTTTTTGGGCAAAAAATGGACATTTTACAAAAGGGTTCGATTTGGAGATTTTTCTCGGGATTCTCGAAAAATATAGTACTTAAAAACTCGAAAATTTGCAAAATGAAACTTTGTAGTCATGTCCAGGTTCGGTTCCTTCACTTTTTCCATAAACGCAATACATAAATTGTAATCGACTATTAATTATGATGCTGGTGAAAATGAACACTTCTTCATGTTTAGGGGGCATGAAACTGCCTAAAAAAAAAGATATTCCAAAACGCAAAAAACCAGTCCTGGGCATGTCTACGAAGTTTCATTTTGCAAATTTTTGAGGTTTTAAGTACTATATTTTTCGAGAATCCCGAGAAAAATCTCCAAATCGGACCATTTCGTAAAATGTCCATTTTTTGCCAAAAAAATGATTTTTAAAATTTTTCTTGGTGTATATATAATCTAGAGATAGCCCCATCTTTTGCCAACCTTTTCATGGCCGAGCTGGAACAAAACCACCTCCTTAAATTTCCACTACAACCTCTTGTGTGGTGGAGATTCATTGATGACATCTTCTGTATATGGACATATGGAGATGTCAGGTTACAGGAGTTCATCACACACTTGAACTCCTGCCATCCGACGATTAAGTTCACTGCAGAACATTCCCGTACAGATATAAACTTCCTTGACACCACTGTCAAGCTAGACTCACAACGGAGAGCATACAGTACTCTCTATGTGAAACCCACAGATACACACATGTATCTACACTATAGGTCAGCACACCCGAAACATTCTATCACAGGGGGTCCCTATAGTCAACTTCTAAGGGTCAAGCGCATTTGCTCTAGGCCTGAAGATTTTGAGGACAATGCTCGAAAAATCCTCAATTTTTATCAGCTCAGAGGCTACCCCATAGAACTGTTAGAGGAATCCAAAGCAAAAGTGGATGTCTTGAACAGAGCACAGCTACTGGCACCCCAGCCAGAACAGGAAATCACAGATCAGCAAAACTTCTTTCTGGTCACGAGATACAACCCATCCCTTCCCCCAGTAAAACGAATTATCCAAGACAATTGGAAAATTCTAGAGCCTTCACGCCATGCAGCAGTGTTGGCTAATAAGGAAGTCAAGATTGGCTTCAAACGCACAATGAACATCCAAGACATGCTGGTCCAGTCGAGGATCAGATACAACCCAAACCCAGATCACAACCCAGCGATCTCGGGTAGGAAACATACGAATTCATGCGAACGTACTAATTGCAAGTACTGCATTCGCCTAGTAACCACCGGACGAGCCACAAGCACACAAACAGGCAGATCTTATTCTGTCCCACAGGGAGGTTGTTGTGAGAGTTCAAATCTCATCTATCTCCTCACGTGTGACTTGTGTGATAAACAGTATGTGGGACAAACTAAACGCCCCTTACGTGACAGACTTCGGGAACATTTCCGTTACATCAGCAACCGGAACATAGACCAACCATTGGGCAGACACTTTGCCCAAGCGGATCACGATGGACTCAACATTACAGTCCATATTCTAGAGTACATCCGCACCCCTCCTCGTCTAAATCGAAGTAGACTACTTCGATTAGAGAGAGAAAAACATTGGATGCACCAGCTTCGTTCCATTGAGCCATTCGGCCTCAATATCATGGGCAAATGAGCCCTTGCCTTGTCTAATGCTAAATTTTTACTGTCGCAGCTCATTTGTCCATGCTATTATCCTCAGCTCTGGCCATTGACACACCTGTGTACATGGCAAGCAGGTTAATCGTAACTAAATACCTAAGAAACAACACCAGTTGATTTCTAATTGCCCCTATTCAGGGCATCCAGTGGACAATGGTCCGACTGGATTTTCAAGCCCAATACAACGTTGTATCAAACTACCTAGTTGGTACACTTATTGACCTCTCCTTATTTGGAGGATCACTGTTTTTCCGAACGTTTCTTTGGAATTCAAAGGCCGTGGTAACCATACCATAGCCAAGGCACGTCCCGTCTCCACGTCATAACAATTCATGTATATGACGTGATGACGGATAATTACGCGCGCCTATAAATACGGGCCCCAAAACGGTTAAACCTTCAGTTCCTGACGAGTACACAAGTACGAAACCGGTAGAACTCTAAACCTCTTCCATTGCGGCCACTAGCCCTTGTCTTAGCTCATTTATAATCTAGAGATCCTAAGCAACAAGAATATATATAGTTTTATGGGTCTAAAAATAAAAACCAAAACAGGAGAGCGGGTTGAAGACAGCACTCCTCTAAGTGCCTAGCTTTGTTTGTGTCACCTTAACTGAAGTGGAAACAAGCTGGGGCATTATATTCAGTCCCAGTGATTGTAAAATAAACAGTTGCAGCTAGACCACCTGTACAAACCAAGGGAAATCCTAACAAGGACTGTGACAATGTACATCCTGCACCAGAGATGTAAAACAACCTCCATGATGACACCTACTCCTCAAACAATTAAGCTCTAACTGCCAACCCTGAGTCAATGTGTCACGATGTCACGACTGATTTATGCACATTTTTTAGCATTTTTCCTATTTTCAGGGTACTGCAGAAGGAGAAATACACAAGCGGGAAGCCCAAAAATGTTATAATATTGTAAAATGGTCCATATAATATGCGAATTTTGTTTATGTGAGTAGCTGTAAGATATTTTCAGATATATATCCTCAAAAACAGAAATATCTTCTATATTCACAATGTCAGCAAAATGCGGAAAACGACAGAAAATCCTACATTTTCAAAGAGCCACCAAATTTAGAGAACACAGACAACTTCTCCAAGTTTCTGATATTGTTTCATCAAAATAACTGCTATGTTCTGGTACAATGATAAAGCAAATAATATATTGACAAAAATTCGCAAGCTAGCTTTAAAAATCTGCATAATAAGCCAACACACAGAATTTGAAGAAAATGTAAAATACTGAAAACTTCACCAAAACTGACTGACAAAGACCATTTCACCAAATTTTTTACGCTGCTTCATACTGTTGAATACGTTAATTTGATTTAATCATCCAGTAGATCCATGAGTGTTACCAATATGCAAATTAAAATTTAAAAATTGCATAAATATATGATATACAAAACTGACCGAACAACATAATTGCACCAAATTAAGACTAATCAAGATTTCTTTCTCAAAATTTCTTTCACCATTCAATGTCTCTTAAGACTACTGTTTAATATAATTGTATAGTTGCTTCACAAATGACAGCAATATGCAAATTAAGCACCACAAGTTAAATATCGGTAAGTAGAAAAAAGGCAAAATCTCCTACATAGTGAAACATTCACCAAAATTGACTTAATACAGTCAATTTCTCCAAATTGGTCACACAGTTTCATTACCTTGACTGCTATGTTTTGCAATATTCATACAACATACGTGACTTATTGAAAATATGCAAATTAAGTTGAAAATTTACATAATTGGCATGTACATATAAATTTACAGAAAATATATATATTCAACAATAATCTAAAATTCGACTAATGGTAATTTCTGTCACATTTTTACACTATTATATGCTGTAAAATATCTTAATTTGGTCTTAATCATGTAACAGATTAATGAGCGTAACAGTATGCAAATTAATTTCACTTAATTAGATGGCCTTCCAACTGCCCTTCGCCAGGGATAACGGTTTATTGTGGTAGTCTATTTATATCATGATAAAGTTTTCCAAAATATATGTGCTGCAGTAATGTGTTCAGAGACAAAGAGGTAACATCAACTGCAAAACTATTTTCTCTGTAAAATGAGCATAGTCTTCAGGCATGTGAGGGTCATGATTTCTTTATCATTTACTTTACCTAAAGATTGTCACAGAAACAAGAATTTTGAGATAATCATCTCAAATTAAATGAAGAGACAATAGTAAAACTCTTCAATTGATTGTTTGAATACATGTACTTTCATTCACATTGTTTCCGTTTCTTTAAAATGTCTTTAAATATCCTTTCCTTGTTTTCTGCAGCATCCTCTGCTATAGGACAATTATTTATTCTTCCATCATTGTGACCACATTATCCAGCAGAGAAACACTGTCCTCCACTATAACAGGAGTAAAACCTACAGAGAGAGTTTCACCTGCGCTTAAAGTTACTTGCTGACCAACCCATTTTTTTCCATTGATGTGGTTGCATCCCCATGCAAATCAAAACGTTCTGACTCACAAGTGTCTCAGCTACCTGATATTTAGCAAGAACATGAACCCTATCTGCCATTGAAGTTACTGTTGCTGCAGATGGTAATGACTTCAGAGTTTTATTGAACAACCTACTGGACACATTTGCATGACGTCACCAACTTTTGCCCCTGGACATCCAACTCACCGACTAGTTCAAAAACACACATTTCAACACTGTCTGATTCTCAAGCTTGCCAGTCAGCTGAGCTTATCTTATGGTCCTGCATCCATCGTCTATCCGTCCGTCAACAATTCACATTTTCAACTTCTTCTCTGAAACCGTCAGCCAGATCCACTTTAACTTGGTGGGGATGTGCCTTGGGTGAATTTTTACAAAGTGTGCTCAAATGGTCACTCTCTATTGATTTTTGGATTTTTTATGAATTTTTTTGTTCTTTTTGGGGCAAACCTTAAAAACTCTTCTTCTCTGAAACCGCTCACCCAATTGCTTTGATGTCGTACATAGACACTTCCAGGGACACTTAGTTCCCAATTAGTTCACCAGGTGGTGCTGCAAATCTTTTCTAATTGTTTTATGAATATTTTGTATGGTTTTACTATTTTTCACTTGTTCTCAGAACGGTCACTTAGATTAAGCTGAAATGTGATGGATATGTTCTTGTGGAAGGGTCAAACAAAGTTGTTTACTAGATGGCACTGCTTTGGATTCCTGATTTTTAAGGATTTTTTTTTCAATTCGGGCACTTATCGGTCAATGTAGCTTTCCTATTGATTACTATGTAAGTCAATGGGCATTCTAATGCTAATTCACAGGACAACTGACACGAAATTTACTGTTCACCTGATGACTTGAGGTCTGTTTTGAGTTATTACCGTGATGCTGCACATGTTAATGTTTCTGTATGAAGGTCATGCTTAGACAGTACATGACTGACCTTGACCTCATTTCTGGGGTCACATTGCAATATTCATGAATTTTACCCTTCACTATAACTTGAGAACTACTTGAACCTTGATGTTGCACATGTTAGTGTTCTTCTATAAAGGTGAGACTCACTCAGAACATGGGTGACCTTGCTCCTTTCCTTAGTTCACAGAGCTGCAAGTATGATGAATGTCTACATGTAGATCAGCTGAGCATGGGCTGTTCACACAGCCCTCTTGTTTTTTGTATTGTACATTTGCCATATTGGATTTTACATTTTTTCATCCACCTTGAATTTTTTGAAGACCTGTATTGTCAATAAAATTCCCCAAATACCAGTTAATGTCGATATTATTTATAACAGTCTTATTAATCAAAGTTACTTTTTTAGAAGCATGATTCAATTTAGATTGTGTGTAAAATGATACACAAGTTGATGAAGTCTGGTCTCCACAGCACTGATTCATCAGTTCCATCAAGTCAATGCAATGACATGTGTTACACTTCAGTCTCAAAATTCTCACTAAAATAATGATAGATTTCTCTGAAAAGTGACCTGAATATTGTATAATGTGTACTTGATAAAAGTTATCAATTTCAGACCAAACTGTTGAGAGGATTTGTCAGGTATGATTCATGTTGACTCTCTGTGCAATATCACCAGCAACACAAAAAATGGTGTACCTCCTTGCGCACTTTAGGCAAGCGGAGCCAGTCACAAAATTTAACAGCATATTTATGCGATTTATTTTTTTAAAATCTTCTTGTGGGGGTACGCGTAAGGTTTTTATATGAAAATAAAGCTAAGAATTGGTTCTTTCTATCTGTGGTAGTTTTTAATTATCACTCAATCGAAAAATGGTGCTGACCAAAACAAAGGTAAGGGTCAAATTTGGCCAATGCCCACACACGCGAGAAAAGTGTGAAAGCCCTGAAAATGTCCCTTTTCACATCTCTCTCAATGAATAACATGCATATCAATGAAAACAACACCACAGTAATAAAGAAGAGATTTAGGCCTTTATTGTGATATAAATTTTATTGTAAAGTGTCAGGGATAAGTTTGTGAAAATGAGGCATGAAAATGGGCTATTCAGGCTGTTTACTTGGGCATTTCAGATCCTGCAGGCATGCTCTCTGTGGTACCAAGGAGGGTAGAGCTGTACCCTCCTTGGTGATACCTATTGTGAGTAATACATATTTACAGACTTGTACTTCCGTGACGAAGAGTTTTGCTCCATGGCCTATGAGGCCAAAGGTGTTATCATTACTAACACCGTCCATCTGTCCATTCATCACTGCTCTAACTCTTGAACAGAAGTACTAGCTGGCCATCTTAATTTCACATGAACTGAACATATATAGTGTTTCAAAAGCCTATTGATAGGCAAGGTCGTATCTTTATATTTGACCCAGTTTCTGGAGGTCAATGCACAAATGTGCAGATGTTCTACCTCTTGAACAACTGCAGCTGGTCATCTGAATTGTGCATGAATCAAGCGTCCAGGTGTGTTTCAGAAGCCTATTAAAGGTCAAGGCCAAACAATCCCAAAACCTAGGTGCATTAAAAAATTGATGCTTGCTGATCACTGAATATGTCACACTGTAATGGACAATTATGTCTCAATGACTCAGAAATCTTATAAGTTCATCGTAGCTTCACAAGGTAATTTTGTACCAAATTTGAGCAAAATCATGTATGCATTTTAAAATATTGTAATTACAAGCACTGAGAAGATGGAAGAAATGATGGAAGCACTCATGAATGGATAAAAAAACATCAAACACAAAGGAATGACAGATACACAAGATTATTTCTTGTTTATATATGGAGTCAGTTATTTTATTTTTAGCAAAGCCATATATGGTGAGGAACATATATTTGTGTTTGAAGTAAATTGTGCTGTGTTGTACTGCCTGGAAACATCTAAATCATACAAAAAGAAGGCTCGAAAATACATTAATCAACATCTGTAATTTCCACATTTCAGTTCTTGGACAAGTTCCATGGAGTAAAGTTATACATCAAAGAGAACAAATGACTCACAGCTTGATGCATGATGTGACAATTTGTCAAAAATGCCCAGAAATCTTACACGCAGAATCGTGTAAGTGAGCAGCCCATATCAACATGTCTAAAATGTTGTGAAATGATCACCCTGATTATAATGACTCTGTTATTGCTGGCATAGATATGTCCACCTGGTGCTGTGTTTGTCTGGTCATGAAATTTGATCATCTGCAGCAAAAACTCAGGCACATCGTCTGACCTGTTGAAATAACAAACTGCTGTCAGACTCCCATATATAATTTTAGTCCTTCTGTTATAAAACAAGCTGTTGAAGTGGTGGGGTGAGTTTTTATGTGTGTTTGTTTTAAAAGGCAAATATAGAATTGATAGTGCATACTTTATACAGTGCAAATGAGATGATTTATGCACTTTTACTCCTTTTTTCAATAGAACATGCAGAATCGGGTATATTACTTATTTTATGCATGTATGCATACTTGGTAGCTGCAGACAGAATATATTCAGATTATTGATCATTAAGGACAACTAAGACACCAAAAATAAATACCACTTTAATCAACCTTACTCAAAATGTATTTGCGTGAAGATAACAAACCATATATGTGTGTAATCGTCATACTCCAAAGAATTCATATATCCCATGTTTGGGTGTCTGTGATGCAAACCATCCACCCAATAAATGTTCATATAAGTCACTAATTATTTGTGATAAAATCATAATTATCTTGACATATTGGCATGAAAAAACTATTCTGTGATTTTCTATGTTTGGCTAAGTTTTTCTGTTATGCATCCTCAAAGTTTGACATTTCCATTTTCCCTTTGATTTCCAGGATGTTAATTTTTGTTTCGCCAGCATAAGCTGTTGGCGAGACTAAGCAGTCACTTTCGGTCCATCCGTCCGTCAACAAAAAACTTTGGAGTGGCTTGAATTATGCTGGCGAGACATTCATGCCCCTGGGCATGACTCTGGTCTTCATTTCATAGAAAAAGAATAGCAAAATTTTGCAAATAGCTGAATCTTTTTTGCAGTTTAAACATTACAAAGTCAAAAGCAGTTAACTGGATTAAATTTCGCCCAGCCGTTTTTTTTTCGAATAATCATTCCTAAGTGGGGTTCTCATCTTATTATCCTTTCTAAGAAAATGAGGTTCAAAGGCCTTTAATGTTGAGCTGATATTTGTATCAAACAGAGTAAACACTGTCCCTTAACATTTAGTGAGGTTGTCAATCAACTATTGGCCAATCACATGAATGAAAGAGCCTTTGAAGTATGGAAAACATTCTTCAGTGATCTGTCAAACGGCAACAGCGACAATCTGGTTTCAAAGCATGATGCCATGTATGCGGGCCTTTGGGCCATGTGATCTCAAGCTTGGCAATGAAAGTCGTGTTGCCTTGCTTCGATGGGGCAGCCTACAACCGCTGGTGACCAGTGGACAGGTGGCGGGGTTGGTCCTGTGGACCCCCCTCTTCATCCCATTTTCAGGGATAATTATGTCTCCCGGTGGAAGCCGGGGGACATATTGTTTTAGTGCCCGTTTCTTCCGCTTGTTGTTGTTGTTGTTGTTGTTCAGGTTCTTCAACACTTGGTTTCCGTGCGATAAGTCTTGAAGGACTTGACAGAATTTGATGAAACTTGGTAGGATTATGTATCTAGGCAAGACCTAGGTTGGGATTGTATTTGAGTGACCATGACCTAATTTTCAAGGTCACAGGGTCACTTATGTGAAATTGGTTTCCGTGCGATAAGTCTTGAAGAACTTGATGGAATTTGATAAAACTTGGTAGGATTATGTATCTTGGCAAGACCTAGGTTGGGATTGTATTTGGATGACCTTGAGCAAATTCTCAAGGTCACAGGGTCACTTATGTGAAATTGGTTTCCGTGCGATAAGTCTTGAAAAACTTGATGGAATTTGATGAAACTTGGTAGGATTATGTATCTTGGCAAATCCTAGGTTGGGATTGTATTTGGGTGACATTGATTTAATTTTCAAGGTCACAGGGTCACTTATTTGAAATTGGTTTCCATGCCATAAGTCATGGAGAACTTGATGGAATTTGATGAAACTTGGTAGGATTATGTATCTGGGCAAGACCTAAGTTTGGATTGTATTTGGATGACCTTGAGCGAATTCTCAAGGTCACAGGGTCACTTATGTGAAATTGGTTTCCGTTCAATAAGTCATGAAGGACAGGATGGAATTTGATAAAACTTGGTAGGATTATGTATCTAGGAAAGACCTAGGTTGTGATTGTATTTGGGTGACCTTGACCTAATTTTCAAGGTCACAGAATCACTTATTTTAAATTGGTTTCCGTTCGATAAGTCATGGAGAACGTGATGGAATTTGACGAAACTTGGGAGGATTATGTATCTTGGCAAGACCTAGGTTGGGATGGTATTTGGATGACCTTGAGCAAATTCTCAAGGTCACAGGGTCACTTATGTGAAATTGGTTTCCGTGCGATAAGTCTTGAAGAACGTGATGGAATTTGATGAAACTTGGTAGGATTATGTATCTAGGCAAGACCTAAGTTTGGGATTGTATTTGGAAGACCTTGACCTAATTTTCAATGTCACAGGGTCACTTATTTGAAATTGGTTTCCGTTCGATAAGTCATGAAGAACTTGATGGAATTTGATGAAACTTGGTAGGATTATGTATCTTGGCAAGACCTAGGTTGGAATGGTATTTGGATGACCTTGAGCGAATTCTCAAGGTCACAGGGTCACTTATGTGAAATTGGTTTCCGTTTGATAAGTCATGAAGAACAAGATAGAATTTGATGAAACTTGGTAGGATTATGTATCAAGGTAAGACCTACGTTGGGATTGTATTTGGCTGACCTTGATCTAGTTTTCAAGGTCACAGGGTCATTTATGTGAAATTGATTTTTCTGCAATAAGTCTTGAAGAACTTGATGAAAATTGCTAGAGTAATGTATGTAGGTGAGAGCTAAAATAGGATTGTAATTTTCAAGCAAACTTGGTTATTTGTAATTTGTTATCACATGTAGCTTATTCAGAGACGTAAGTGTTCCACCGGGAGACATTTGATTTTCTGTTGGAAAATCAGTCTGTTCTAGTTTTTCATTGTATGTACTCCTATCTGTATATATGTATAGTTTTTTGGGTTTTTTTTTAATTTAGCTTGTCAGACTTGTCTGTATACTTGACTCAGGTAGCTTGTCATTATTTTGCAATTGTTTTCTCAATGAATTTCATTTCTCTTTCCAACCTGAGTTTCGTATCACTGTGTAGTATGTTTTCTCTTGTGTTCACGTTTATGCTTTTTTCGATATATTTAATTTGACTCATTTCCTCATCCTTGGGGGTTCGATGAAATATTATTATGTACATGGGTATTGTTGATTAAAGTGCCATTTTTTTCATGCCTGCTCTTGGTGTGCAGGGCCACTGGGGTAATCCATCCTTTTATGGCCTTTGATGGGACACTGTTTCACGATTCCCGCTGCTCCTGAACATTTAAAATTTTCCTTCATTTGAACGCAAAACAAGCAAGATAACTATAAAGTAAACCACTAAGGCGGTGAAGTGTTTGCAGGTTCGCATCATTCCCTGTCCACAAACACACTTTTGGCATGCCACCTGATTTCACGGTGCCGCCGTGATACCGCTCTTGTTTTGCCATGGGCCATTGCTACCTGTAGCCACGTTACCGACTGTTAAGTATGATTGATGGGTGGCATTGTTTTGCTAGGTGGCTGAAAAAAGGAAAAAAATGACACGTGGACATTCAGATGTCCACGTGCATGTGTGTTTTATTGCGTTTTTTTCATACTTCTACATGTACTTTAGTTAGGAGCTTGAAATTTTGCCAACTTATAGAAAGAACATTTATCGTGTAAAAACCATTAAAATCTGAACATCGCCCGTGCAAAGTTTTTTGGTGTTTTATGTGCCTTAAGAATACCAGAAGGTTATAAGTCTAGTACTTGTGATCAGAATGTGCTTTCCACATGATTTACTTTACTGTTGTGCACATTTGTCCTGATGCTCATTGATTTATCTTATCATGCTTATGACAGCCAAATGAGAATAAGTGTCAGTCACATTGTGCACAAGTCAAGGCTTGACACTGAGGGAAGCCCCATTGTCTGGGACGAGTGAAAAGTTTCAGCCTTACAGAGGTTTAACTAATTACTTGTCTGAATTTCGAGACAAAAAGTGTTGTGGGAGAAGCAACAAAAAACCTGAATGTCAAGTGTAAAACTGGTGTTTTAGCAGTTTTGATGAAATCCCAATGCACAGCTACCTGTAGACTAGGGAGACTTTGCTTGCAGAAATTTTTCCTTTGGAAATGCTTTCTTTAATAGATTGAGGGAGAAATGAGCTTAGGCGACGGGTTTGCAAAGCAAACAAGGTCTGGGCATGGCTGAAAGGTTCAGACAGTGGTCTGAAGAAGGAGCTATCTGTCTGGAGGAAAGATATGCTGGTGATATTATCTCCACACCTTTGAATTGACATATTTTGTTTGTTCCTCGATTATGGCCACAACTGGCCAGCTGACGATTGATATTACCAAACTGCTCAATGGAACTTGAACCAGACATGACAGAAGGCCTGGTTGATGCAGTAGCTTCCTGATATTGCTAATGTTATTTCGTTCAATCAGACACGAATGATGCCACTATAAAGACGAAGCATGATATAGTTAATTAAAGACTCACCTTGGTGCTGTCAACATGCCGAAGTCTACGAGAAGTTGTGCAGCTTGCTGCCAAAATAGTTGGAGGACCTATCATATCTGATGATCACATGAAAATTATATCAAACTGTGATGAAGGCATAAATGTTTTTGTTTCTCTGGCTAGCAGATTGGGCACAAGCCTTGTCTGTACAGTGGCACTATTCATGCCCAGTTGGACTAAAATTTTAAGCTTGGGAAGCTGCTGCATGAACCTAGCTTTCTGTCAGTTCTGGTTCAAGTTCCATCAAGCGGGACTCTGAGGTGCCAGACTTGAAGAATGCGGTAAGTCAAAGGTTGTGATAACGTCACCAGCAGATTTTTCCTCCACACAGACAATGCCTTCTTCACACTATGGTCTGAACCTTTGAGCCTTTCAGCCATGCCCAGACCTCATTTACTTTGCAAACTCAATCTATTAAAGACAGTATTTCCAAAGAAAAAGTTTCCTACAAACGAGGTCTCCCCAGTCTTAGCTGCCTGTACAAATGTGACAATTGACACATAGAGCTTTAACACAGTCCATGCCCAGACACTGGTTACTGATTTTCCTGCATAGTTACTTGAATTTAATTCATGTGTTACATTTTGAAATTCTCAATAAAAAGAGGTTCATTCAACTAGCAGCATGCCTCAAGGCAGTATTTTGCACCATCTGGCAAGAGGTGCTTCAGCTGCCCTTGTTCCATCTACCACAAGGGCAGCTGCAGCATGACTTGCCAGCCCCTGCAAAAAATCCACTGATTAACCCTGTCCTGGTCAGAATAAGACTGAGTCAAGGGCTTTCCTGGGTGCACCCAACCCACACCAAGGAAAGCTCTTGACCAGGAGCCAGCTAAAGATTGAACACCGGAAAATTAATGTCCAAGCTCATTGCATGGTCAGATCATCTATTAAAACAGTTCATTGACATTTTAATTTTTTTTTCCACCAGAGGTTATTTGCTCTGTGAGATTTTGATCCAAATTCTCAGCAAGCAGACATACGGCTGTGCCAACTTTTTTACTTTTACTTTTTTTTTTTTTTTTTTTTTTTTTTTTTTTTTTTTTTTTTTTACAATATTTAGAACTCACAAGAAAATATCAACATGAGACAAAGCCCATGAGACCAGCTTCCATTTATGTGCTTAGATTTTTTTTTCTTTTGGAAAGTCAGAAAGTACCCAAAGTCATGTCACAGATAATTTAACAAAAAGCAGGCTCTCTATCGAAAATTTGTGTTTATATACTGCATGTACAAGCTGTTGGAGAGGGCTACATGCCTTCTTGCAATGCCATCATGAGTGAGTGTCCTTGATTAAATCTTTTTCAGTTGCAAGCATTTTTCCTGGTAGCAGATGACATCATGGACCAGTCTGTCACCAGAAGAGGCCAGCCCTGCTGGTACAAAAATGTGGGTATTTTTTAAACTCTTTAAGTGCCAAATTTTGGACTGAGTCAACATTTTTTCTTGGCATGCATTGGGTACAATGCATGCCAAGAAAAGCTGTTGACCTGAGATATTTTCTCTCAAACTAGGGGCATGTTGGTACTTGAATGAAAGGTCTTTTTACGAGGAATACAAATCTGGGACCCTAATGATAATTCAGACTTGTTTGATGGACTTGAGACCTGGTTGGCACTGAAAGAGTTAACTATCATAAACATATGCTGTGTTTTCAGAAAGAGACATCTGTCTTTGTTTCAGATGAAAATAACAAAGCTTATCAGCATCAACCCCCCCCCCCTCAAAAAAAAAAAATTAAAATTCCAACATTTAATTTAGCAGTGCATGTAGGTAATGGAACATGCACTGTGGCAAAATTTCTCTGTGGGGTGACTTTTATATAATGTCTCTAATGCATTTGATATTGAAGAACAATGTACTTGACGCACATGCATGCAGGGATTGAACTTAAAAAACAGGAAGTTTACAATGTACATGCAAATTCCTTATGAAATGGCTTTCATTCAAGTGCCAACATGCCTTCGTACCACCATTTTTATGCTTTCCATGTATTATCTAGGATATACATGTGGTTCCCATATACCTAAACATTATATGTTAGTGTTTTCACCAAGTGAATTTAAGTGTACACTGAAATGACACTTTGAACCTTATACAGCAGAGTTGTTGTGAAATATAAGATCATTCTTATATACACAAGAAACATTCTGAGCTAGCTCTAGGAATTTTACAATAGCTAAAGCAGCATTCAGCTCTTTGGCCAAATATCGCACTGAATATCTTAGCCAAAACCATGAGTAGTATTCAACATTTGTTTCTTATTCTTAACAATTCTAATAAAATAAGTAACATACCCTGTATACATGTATGTGCATCAACAGTTGCAGAAGTTCTGACATACTTAGTCAGTTTAGCTAAAACAATATTTTATCAGCCAAATCATGCCCTTTTAGCCGCTGGCAGTTTGGCTGCTGCATAATACTAGGCTAGAAAATCACTGGTTTTGAATGTATGAATTTTGTATTACATGTACAATTGAGAGCTGATTTCTGGGTCTTTCTCATACTTTTTCTGCAAATTTATTTCAGAATGGTGTAGGCTTGATTGCTATCAATGACGGCATATTTCTGGAGAGTGCCATCTATGTTGTCTTGAAAAAATACATTCGAGATAAACCATATTACCTCAATATAATGGAACTATTTCATGAGGTGAGTAGACCATCTGTTTACCGTAGTAACCAATATTTGAATTTTCAAAATTCTTCCCTTTTTTTTTTTTTTTTTAAATTTAGAAAATTGTACCTGTTTTAAACACACAAGCTCAAACTCTGCCCATAAACACCAGTAGATGTATCATTTATGTATTCACTGGATTACCTGTACAGGATTTTCCTTCTCATGGAGATGACATACCTGGCGGTGCTGTTCTTCATTGTCATCAGATATGATCACAATAATCTTAGCTGTCAGTTTGTTGATGAAGCGTGCATGTACATGTAAATTTTTATATACAGTCAACAAAATCTGTAACCTATTGCAACACACTTCAATAAACTGAGTGAGTTGTATGTTTTACAAGGCCATCATTTTATCTTTGTGCAGCCATTACACGCACACACACATACATATATATGTATATATATATATATATATATATATATATAATTATACATAATACACGTACAGTTACATAAACACACACAACACAATACACACACATTATGTATAATCACATGCAAAAGGCAACTGAGCCGTTTCACATAAGTGGCAGGAATTATCCACAGTGTGCATTGCACTAATAAACAGATGTTCATGCATCGTTTAAATTTTTCATTGGAAGAGAGTGTAGATGTTTTTAACTTGATTTTTTTTTTCTCTGGCAGACTACGATACAAACAGTCATAGGCCAGAGTTTGGATATGTTAACTGCCCCAGATGACAAGCTGAACTTCGAAGCATTTACAAGTGAAAGATACAGTGCAATAGTGAAGTGGAAGACTGCCTTTTACTCATTCTATTTACCTGTGGCCTGTGCAATGTATATGGTGAGTCAAAAACAATGCTGGTCTATTATACTGCTGTCTTGGGTGCATAAAAAAAAATCCCTTGGTGTGACTTCCTGACGCTACATCAAGTCAAGAGGTGATGTAGTTTGGGATGTGTTGCAAAAAAATTGGAACATTTAATCTCACCGGTCATAGAGTCACTTTGTTGCTTTATATGTATATCTTTAAAATGGTAACAAAGCATGTCAGACAGCGGCAGCTACATGTTTGCATGAGATATCACTTTTTGTTTTGATAGAATTATGCTCAATAGAAAAAAAATACTGTTTCACTTCCAAGTCAAATGATTACATGTGCTCCTTTCAATTATCTCCTGACCAAAAAACCCTGAAAATTTAGTAATTTAGTTAACAATTTTGTGCAGAATGTCTTTGTAAATGTTAATTATAGACAACAGTGTGAGGTGAAAAACACAAATTGCATTTTTGGGGCAAACAACATAACAACAATCAGAATAGGAGACAAGCAATTTCATGTGTTTTCAGCTGAATCTACTACCCAGTACAGTGAACACAAAATTCTTGCCAGCTAGAGTTGTGTGTGGTATCATGTTGGATTACATATTACACTAAACTCCAGTATTTCAATTAACCAATGGCTTTTCAAGCTAATAAGATAGAAGTTTTAGAGTCCTTTCATTGTTCACCTAGATTTACCATGAAAAAATAAGCGGTGGTTTGTAAACTATCAAGTTACAAATTACTATAGATTGTCATGGGAATAGATAACTCTAGTCCTCTTGACTGAAGTGCCCTCTGCAGGAGGGATACAGGAACCTATTCTTGCTAATCCTTGTTGAACAAAATTGGTGCCCGATGTTTACATGGCGCATGTATATCAAGCCTGGATTCATGACATTCAAGAAATCTGCATATAGATTTACGGCAGAAAATTTACAGTTCACAACACTTTTTATGCTGTGAACACATTTATTTTCACAGGTTTTAGTTTTGGCTGTTTTACATTTTGGACATTTCACTGAAACTTTAAATTGTTGTAATTCCTGTCCATACTGTGTTAAAACTTTTTTTTTTCCAATGGATTCTTATTTTGGAGTATTGAAGCATCAGTGAAATTAAATTAATTCACAGCATGATGCAAGCCAGTATCCATGGATTTGCACTAAAATGTGTTGGCTGCAGTGCTGTCCAGCTGAAAATCTTTGTAGCAAAATTTTCTTTACTTGTAGCATTTTTTTCATTTCTTTACATAAGAAACACTTATTTTTGAGGAAATCTGTAACAGTTTTGAAGAGCTTTGTAGCAGAAGTTTGCTACAATGCTCCAGTTGGACAGCCCAATATAAGCTGTTGTGTAAAGTTATTGTTTCACTGACAAGCTGCATGACTACATGCAGGTGCAAAGCTCAGTAAAGCTGAGGTCTGCTGTGACAGGTGGCAGAGCTTCCTGACTTATGTAGTTGGTGCCTAGATATGGTGACATAACTAAATACTTCTGTTAAGTAATGTAGTGTGATTTGTTATCCCATGTGGTTCCACAAGGGCAAGTGGGGACAGAAAATCACGCCACACATAGGCATGAATACACTGGCACTATCCACACACATGTACATTGATTTAACATGACCCTCATGTGGCTGACTCCGGTCTCCTGATGTCCCATACTGTGGTGAGACTGCTGGCTTTGTCATACAGTCCAACCACAAAGTCACCTTTGGGTCAGACTGGCAGAGTGCCAAAGAAGGCCCACTGATTGCTGACAGGTATGCTGTGTGACAGGGCTGACAGGCATCCATTGCTATCTGGTACAACTTGTATAACTATAAAAAGAAGAACATGTAAATAAAGAACATGATTTTTTTTTTTAATTATGTATTCATGACAGATTAGATATATGTCAGTTAACTGCCATGTTTTAAAGGTACTGTAGCTATGACCCTGGCAGATGAGTCAGTTATCATACAGTTTGATTCAGAAAATAAAAAGTTTGGGAAAAAATGCAAAGTGTACAGTTTTGGTAAGACTATGATCCATAAATTGAAAATGTAATAATGTTAAAAATGTGATTGAAGTGTTGCTTGAAGACAGCCAGTTCCTTGATCAATACTATGTGCACAGAAATGTCAAAGTAATTGCATTTGTAGATTTACAAGGTTGAAACTATAGCAAAAACTGGCTACTTCAAACAGTGGTAAATTATGTCTCCCCGTGCAACGGGGGGGGGGGGGGGGGGGACATATTGTTTTTGCGTCGTCTTCTTCTTCTTCTTCTTCTTCTTCTTCTTCTTCTTCTCCTTCTTCTTCTCCTCCTCCTCCTCCTCCTCCTCCTCCTCCTCCTCCTCCTTCTTGTGTGCGTTGTGGAGGCAATAACTCGAGAAAGATTTGACTTGGGAAGTTGAAATTTTTTGTTCCACTAAATACTGTCTTCTGTCCCAATTTAGTGTACAATATAGACACATCATCACCATTGTTGTCGTCGAAGTGATCAATATCATCTATTTTTTCTGCTTTTACTCTCCTCCTTTTTCCTCCTCCCATCGTTTTTCTTCTTCCTTTTTCTCACCTCCCCCATTAATACTATCTTCCTCTTCCTCCTCCTCCTTCTCCTTCTTCTTCTTCTTCTTCTTCTTCTTCTTCTTCTTCTTCTTGTGTGCGTTGTGGACGCAATAACTCGAGGAAGATTTCACTTGGGAAGTTCAAAGTTTTTGTGAAGATGGTCCTATATAAAACCTTGCTTGGGATTGCAGATGGGTGACTTTGACTAATTTTTCAAGGTCACATGGGCATGTCGTGTAAAATTGACGCAGACGCAATAACTCCGCAAGGATTTGACGTAACAGGTTGAAATTTTTCATGATCATGTACCAAATTATGAACTAGGTTAGGATTGTAGATAGGTTACCCTGACCTATTTTCAAGGTCACATGGCCACTTTTAAAAATCATTGCAGATGCACTCGAGAAAGATTTGACTTAAAGAGGTTGATATTTTGTGTGATTATGTTTCTATGTAAGATTTTTGTAAGACTTTGCTTTTAACTGAGGATGTATGACCTTGACCAATTTTTCAAGGTCACGTGGGCATGTCATGTAAAATTGACGCGGACGCAATAACTCTGCCGGGATTTTACTTAAGAGGTTGAAATTTTGCATGATTATGTACCATAATATGAACTAGGTTGGGATTGCAGATGGCTGACCTTGACGTATTTTTCAAGGTCACATGGGCATGTCATGTAAAATTGACGCGGACGCAATAACTCCGCAAGGATTTGACTTAAAAGTTTGAAATTTTTTCATGATTATGTACCATAATATGAACTAGGTTGGGATTGTAGATGGGTGACCTTGACCTGTTTTCAAGGTCACATGGCCCCTTTTAAAAATCATTGTAGATGCAAGATGTTGACATTTTGTGTGATTATGATTCTATGTAGACTTTTGTAAGACCTTGCTTATAACTGCAGATATATGAACTTGACCTTTTTTTTCAAGGTCACGTGGGCACTTCGTCTAAAATCAGTGTGGATGTGATAACTCAAGAAAGATTTGACTTGGGAAGTTGAAATTTTATGTGAAGATGTTTCTATATATGATCTTGCTTGGGATTGCAGATGGGTGACCTTGACATATTTTCAAGGTCACGTGCTCTTGTCATCTAAAATTGACACGCATGCAACAACTCTGCAAGGATTTTACGTTGGAGGTTGGAATTTTGCTTGTTTATGTTCCATAATACCAGCTAGTTTGGGATCGTAGATGGGTGACCTTGATGTATTTTCAAGGTCACATGGCCACTTTTTAAAAATCATTGCAGATGCACTCGAGAAAGATTTGTCTTAAAGAGGTTGACATTTTTGTGACTATGTTTCTATGTAAGACTTTTGTAAAACCAGACAACTGCAAATGTATGACCTTGACATATTTTTCAAGGTCACGTGGGCATTTTGTCAAAGATCAACGTTTTGAAATGTCAATAAATAGTGTACCTTCACCATATCTGTAGATCATTGGAATCAGTATGCAAATTTATAAAAATATGGGTGACAATAGTAAGGGCGCATGGGGAGACATTTGATTTTCTGTTGGAAAGTCAGTCTATTTTAGTTAATTTTTGTAAGACATCGAGTAAGAAAAGAAACCAATATTTTCTGGGTCTGTGATTTGAAATTGAATATCTTGATTAAATGCCTGGTTGGTTGTACATTGATTACAGTAAAAGATTTATGGGTTACTTATATTCAGAATCTATGGACCACATTCTTTCCAAAATGTATAATCATAACCGCTGCAAATAAAGTTTGTGCTGGGTTAGACAGAGGGATACAGTTTTCAGCTCTGCAGACCACAGGTGGCAGAGCTCATGCGATTATTTATGTCAGTCTATCCATACGTAAACTTTTGCTTGTGAGCACAACACAGTCCACAGTTTTCAAGATAGCCCCCATGTAACTTTCACAACTTATCAAGTGTATAAAAATCTAGGTGAAGTTCGAAATTGGTAGTGCCTCCAACAGTTTTATGTAACATATGGGTCGAAATGTGAAAGTTGTGTGACTGTTGTGGCATCTTACAATATTATGTTATATAGGGTCAAAATATGAAAATCTTATGAACACTCTAGCATCTTTTATTTTTGGCAGATCTTCACCAAATTTGGTGGGATTGTGCGGGAGGTAAAAATATAAGTTTGTAATGAAACTAGTGGCGCCACCAATAATTTGGGTGAAACAAGTGGCACCACCTATAATTTGACAGAAATTATGGACCAAAATGTGTTTAAAGATATAAAATTCCATATCTTGAAAAGTAATTGGATTAGACTTGCCAAATTTATAGGATATACATGTATACATACATACATACATATATATATATATATATATATATATATATATATATATATATATATATATATATGTATATAATGTCCAAAGCTAGAAAATTATCTAATATCAGTGACATATTTTGTGAGGTCACCATGCCTGTAAAGTTGAAAGAGGTGATTTTAATGGCAGTGATATTCTGTCTAAAGCTCACTGAGGACATAAAGTTAAGGACTCACTCATTGTTGTTTTGGCACATGCAACAATGTCCATCACAGGAATAGCACAAATAAGCTATGATTACATGTGGAGCGAAATGCCATCTGGTGGATTTTTTTTACATTAAATGTACATTAGCTTTATATGTTCAGAAGCCACTTGAGGATTCACAACTTTGAAATGAATAGGTGCAATGCAGCCTTGGTGCCAGCAGAGCATTAGGCCCATGGGCCTCTTGTTTGTAATGGTTTATTCAGGTTTTTCGATTGTGTGATACAAAAAAAGAGAGATGATTTGTTAAGCGCATAGCCTGAGAACCTTGCAGTCTTGTCCTTCCAGATTATACAGAGAATGTACTATGTTACTTTCAATGTATTTTATATGTATTTCGACAGTTTTAGTCCCCCTTAGGAACTTAGCTGGTTATACAGAGATGGATCCAGATAATTCAGAATGTGTGGGCACCAGATCCATAATGACAGTTTAGAGAATAACACAGCAATTGAAAAGCCTGAAGGACAATTTTTTTTAGTCGGAAATTAAATTTCTGGTGGGGTGGGGGCTGAGAGTGTCTCCACCCCACCCAACCCCCACCACCATTCTTCCTGTGCTGTTGGTTTGCACCACATCTGTCAGTTCTATCATTCTGTCTGAAAATGCTTCACAGGGCGATATTGCCTGTACTGTGATACCTACACATACCAAACATGATGTGTAGATACCCCTTAACTCATTCCATATTATGGTGACTGGCCTTGGTCAGTGGTGCTGGTGCTGCCTGGCAAGTCATGTTGCAGCTGCCCTTGTAGCAGCTGCAGCATGACTTACCAGGCAGTGTCAGAACCACTGACTTAAGACTATAGGCATGTTGGTACTTGAACGAAAGCTCTTTTCACGAAGAATTTGAATATGAAATTGTCGTCTTAAATCTAGGTAAATATACAGAAAAAACAGGGAATGGTATGGAATGAGTTTTAAAAGCTAGAGAAGTGTCACATAACAAAATTAGGTTCCTTCAACCTTATCATAGAAAATGCTTGTGCAGGCCATACATGTATTTCATATACTGTGAGACCTACAGACACCAAACCTTGTGAGTGCATACTACTTGCAGTAGCAGTGTGTCACATGCTAAAATCATTCCACCTTGACCTTTGGCCCTGGATCTCCGACCCATCATAGAAAATACATGTCTGGGCAATATTTTGTGCACAGAAAGATTTACAGATGCCAGTGACCTCCAGTAGGGCCCTCACTATACATTGCCACACTGTATATACTGCCATTGTTTTACATACTTTAGTTTTTGTGAAATTGAAAGTCGGATGTGTGTGTGGAATGGTGTTCATTAAGCACGTTTTTTTTTTTTTATAATGGGAGTTGGATCTTCACTTGCACTCAAAAACAAACAATATCTGTTTGAGTTAAAAATTGGGTGTTCATATTGTATCTATCTATCTATCTATCTATCTATCTATCTATCTATCTATCTATCTATCTATCTATCTATCTATCTATCTATCTATCTATCTATCTATCTATCTACCTACCTACCTACCTACCTACCTACCTACCTACCTACCTACCTATCTATCTATCTATCCATCCATCTCTCTATCCTATCTGTCTGTCTGTCTGTCTGTCTGTCTGTCTGTCTGTCTATCTATCTATCTATCTATCTATCTGTCTATCTGTCTGTCTGTCTGTCCATCTATCTGGCCATCCATCTTTCTATCCTATCTGTCTGTCTATCTATCTATCTATCTATCTATCTATCTATCTATCTATCTATCTATCTATCTGTCTATCTATCTGTCTGTCTATCTATCTATCCATCCATCCATCCATCTCTCTATCCTATCTATCTGTCTATCTATCTATCTATCTATCTATCTATCTATCTATCTGTCTATCTATCTATATGTATATATATATAATTTTTGAATCATGATGGAAGTGTTTGTTCAGTCATACTGATACTGACTATACAGAGTTCTTCACAACAGTGTAATCTTGGCAAATAAATTTTCAGGCTGGAATCGATGATCCAGACTTACACAAAGATGCCAAGACAATCCTCCTTAAGATGGGACACTTCTTTCAAGTCCAGGTAATGTCCATGTATTCATATATGTTGGAAGAACCACCAAGAAATGTATTTACATGCTTATTATATTGCATCTGTATGTTTTCTAATGTTGACAAAAAAAAGCTAACTTGAATTTGAAAGCAAAGAAACTGAATCAGTTAAGTTTCAAACAATCTCACTTAGATCATCCTTTGCTTTGAATGTCAGTTTGTTAACACTGTCATGCACTTTCAAGGAGATAAATTTGTATTCTGTCTGTTTTCTGTGTGCTAGAATAAGCTATGTCAAAATCTTAAACAAAAAGTATGTTCAGAAAATCATTTGATTGCTTGGGTTTCATTTCACTGGTGTTGAAGGGTCAATAAAAATGGTAAACGTGAAATGGGAAATGTGGTAAATTTAAATTGTTAATAAAATCAACCTGTGTGTGGTGGTTGCTTTCAGGATGATTTCCTAGACTGCTATGGGGATCCTGCAGTGACTGGCAAAGTTGGGACTGACATAGAGGACAACAAATGTAGCTGGCTTGTGATACAGGCCCTCCAGCGAGCCACACCTGAACAACGCAAGGGATTGGAGGTAATTGCTGGGAAATACATGCACAAGCACAAAGTGACTTGTGAGAAACGTCAGATGATGTGTAGTTATTTGAACACGACTGATTTAATTTAACTACATACTACAATGTAGTACTTGCCTCACTAACCATGTAAATATATATCAAATGTTTACAAGTGTGTTAATAGTGGAAGAGGTAGGACAAGTGAACAATACAGTGATATGTACATTTACCATCTCATTTCATTCCCTGACCAACTCTGTACATGTTAGATGTATTTTTTTCCAGTATGTTTATTTGTATGGCCATTGATTTTTTGTTTTATTGTTTGTTAATTCCTCCCACAGACAGGGCTTGATATGAAAGCAAGCTCAATTATCTGGGACAAGTAATATTTAGCTAGGGACAAGTAAAAGTGAAAGTTACAAACCAAATAGTCAATCAGGGAATCCCAGTGGACAACTTGATAATTTGGTACTTTCAGGACTTCAAGTGATACCTTTTTTCCTTTAGAACAACTACACACATGGAGAAAAATACATTAACTGAAACAACACAAACTAAATAATATCCACATGCAAAATTTACAGTAATTTTATTATACTAAACGAAGAAAATAGAAGAATGATTGTGATGGGTGGTGATAGAGGTCCTTATGGTTTATTTTATCTTTTTCTGTCAAGGCCTCAAGATATATCCATCACCTAGATGACAAACAAGTCATGTTAGGGTGTAGAAGGACTAAGAATCTAAAAGATCTCCTAACACATTCCAGATTGTGATACCCCAAGACCACCCATGTGGCACACATTTTGGGTGTCCCTGAACAAAACGTGTACATCACTCAGACATGTCGTTATGACATGTCCGAAACTAGATGTGTCAGGTAAAGTGACAAGCACAGTTACAGGGCGTTCATATACAGGGATGAAAATTCCCCTCTTTTCAGAGGTTTTCTGCCTTTTTGATCATAAAAGTTTGTTCTAAAAGGTTGTGGATTTGGTATGAAAAGGAC
Source organism: Hermodice carunculata (assembly GCA_964020975.1). Classification (NCBI taxonomy): domain Eukaryota; kingdom Metazoa; phylum Annelida; class Polychaeta; order Eunicida; family Amphinomidae; genus Hermodice; species Hermodice carunculata. Next base: position 62,309,265 of record OZ026612.1, read on the forward strand.
AAATCTGATGAAATTATGGAAAGGTGGACATACATAGGGGGGTTTCCCTCCTTTCTTGTTCTTTGGTGTACTCATCACTGCATATAGTACACCAGAGGGCGGTACTTGTAAACATGACAACCTTGTCTATCTTATTACCTGTTTACACTGCAGCAAACGGTATGTGGGACAAACCAAGCAACTCCTAATGGACAGGTTATGTGAAAATTTTTATTACATCAAGAGAAAAGATGTAACACAACCTCTTGGCAGACGTTTTTGTCTGCCAGGCCCCACTGACATCCATGTCAAAATCCAGATTCTGGAACACATACTCACCCCACCAGAAATGTCTAGAACAAAGACATAAATATGACAGAGCGAAAACTATTTGATACACCAGTTGTGCACAACTGAACCATTCAGCCTCAATATCATGGGAAGATCGGCACCTTTGCCTTGTATTATGCTAAATTTTTCATCCAGTGTCTATCTACCATCATGAATGAAATCCAGCCACATCCAATGGGGTTGGCTTTAGAAACACTGTAAAGTACATTAACTGATTTCATTATTAGGGCTACTATTGAGTTCCAAACCTAATAAGGCCAGAAATTAGAATTGTTATCAATTTACATCGACAGGAGACTTTTGTCCCAGTCAGTAAGTCACCAATGAGTGGGATGGTGCATGCTACCTAACTGACATGAATGTCCCCAAGAACACTATACGCTCTCCAACAACGTGACGGAAGCACCATATTATGTCGTCATCATGTAAATATGGGAACCTCCTTATTAATACTGTAGTACCTGCTGTATGTGGCCACCCCTTCAGCCAAGAAACTCATTAAAAACTCAATCTCTTGTGTTAGTTGGTTCTTTCTTTCTGTATTCATTTTTCTGTTTGATAATGAGTCAGAACCTCTGTATCGATTTTTATTGATCCTAATGAGGAGGTTTCTTTTGAGCCCAAGTGTTGGTCAATTTGTTGCACCTCTTTAACTCACATCCGTCACCCATGTAGGGTACGTGAGACCTATTTTGACATGGAAAAACATAAGTCACTTTGTTTACTAACATGTCCTTTGGACGGTTAGGTTGGTAGATCAGCCACTAATGTCATAAACTATGGTATGTTGTCCAATGTTCCAGGACAACTTCACCCCTCACTAGAAAAAGGCAGCGCCTTTCAACAGCGTTTCAGTTACTCCCTGATGGCTCAGCCTATAAGTGAAACTGGTCAAAGTTTTTTCCTATTCCCAAGTCTTTGTTTGCCACTGGCCTTGTTTTGTCTTACCTGCTTTATGTATTGATGTTTCAGAAGCTTCACCAGAGCTTCAAATTTTAGCATTGCTTGTACATTAATCCACGCTGTGTGTTCCTTGAAAATTCTTTTCAAACTTACATGTATGGTATGAAGCTCCAAAAGTGACTCCCATCATCACTTTCACTACCTAAGGGATAGTTCAACATTATCATCATTTTTGAATTAGTACTTAGGGTACTAAATTTCATGACCCCCTCCCTCCCCCCAAATTAGTACTTTAAAAATGATGATTTTTCCCCCAAATCATAGCAAAATTGCACAAAACAGGCCAAAAATTGACCATCATTTTCCATATCCTGTGAAAGTGTACAGACCCACTTAACCCCCCCCCCCCCTTGCATACTGTAAGTACTAATTCAAAAATGATGAAAATGTTGAACCATCCCTAATGCACATTGCACTTCAGTAATTCCCCAAAGCAACACCAGATGGTGCAGTAATTGGTAAGCCTTGACAAGCATTACATCTGCATCCATGTTATATTAAGTAATTAAATAAATGATTGATTAATAGAGTACAATGAGGGAAATTACCATTTTAGGGAACTTTGATAGCTTGGCTAGAAGGGTATGAAGAAAATTAGATTTTTTAATAAGAGATTGGTGTTAGATTTTATCTTTGATGTAAATTCTGTGAAGAGAAACAGGCCTATCATAAACATTGCAAAAACCAAATTTTTCAAAATAAATTTATTGATTTCAAAATCAAACATTTTAATATAAACACTGTTAAAAATTTGTATGGAATATAATGAAAGAGCTTCTTGGTGTTTGATCTCCTGCAGCATCAGATTATTGTGAATTTATTTCATGTATCATAGATGTGTATTCATAGTTACCCGCTGAAGACCCTATTATTTATTTGGGCTAATACTGCCTATGTCAAAGTTTTACAGAGGAAAGTGTGCAATATGGACAATAGTACTTCCATATGTATATAGATTAGACAGGGACAGGTTAGCTTATGGAGAGTAAAGAGTTCAGACTACGGAATAGGTTAATGACTACTAGGAAGTGGTTCTGGGCAAAAAGACACAAATACAATAGGAAAATGAAAGTAAAATAAAGAAACTGAAAATAAATTAATAAGATAAATAAAGAAATAATAATTAAGATAGAAAACAAGGAAAAAACTCAGGTCTGCATGAACAGATAAATTTCTATTTAGGGCCTGTGCTGCAAACATATGGGGCAAATAAATTTCTTTTCAGGGCCTGTGTGAACAAGGTACTTTTTCAAGGGGACAAGTAAATTTTCTCTCCAATGTATCCTCGAACAGGCAGCCAGAATCCTTAATGTCAGGCCCTTACAAATTATGTTTAGTGCATGCAGTTTCTTGATTGATTTTGAAATAACTGAAGAAATGGAGAGTGAAACTTAAATGTGGATATTGTACTTTTTGGCCTTTACTTTATGCATTTTATCTTATTTCAGGAAAATTATGCCCAAAAAGATCCCAAGAAAGTTGAGTACATCAAGCAGTTATATGATGAGATGAACTTACGCCAGGTGTATGCAGACTATGAAGAGGAAACGTACCAAGAGCTGGTGCAGTTAATAGATAAACTGAGTGGTGCTTTACCGGCAGAAATGTTCACATCCTTTGCTCAGAAGATATACAAAAGAAAAAGTTAAGTTAGGACTTTTTAGGTAGGGCAGCACTCTTTGACCTTCCGTTTGATGTGTACACTTTCAGGTTTCTTCCAGCCATATCATTTTATGAAAATTTGGACATCTGGCATGTGATGAGTGTATGCATATGAGTTATTGATGTGCCGAAATAGAGAATAAGAGTTCTTATCCAAGCCATGCAGATATTAAAGACTGGCGGCAGCTGAAATATCAAACAAAGATGGTAGATTTCAGTTGAAATGCTGCTTATTTTCTGTGGTTCCAGAATAATGTGGATGAATAAGTAGTTGTGTATCCTACGCAAAGATGCTGTATATATTTCTGTGAAGTGGAACTCAGTGTGATATATGTTTCCCGTTTAAGTGCACTAAATAACTTCTGTTGTTTCAATTTTACATATGCTATTTTCCCCATATAAGATGTATGTGAGAGCATAGTGCACAGCTTACAAGGGGGGGGGGGGGGGGGGGCTTATTAGACAGGGGCCATAATGAGAAGATTATGGTAATGCAATAAGGGCTTGTTCTGTACATGTTCTTGTGGGTGCTATTTGGTATTTTAAGTGCCATAGGTTATTAAAAGATAAATGCTAGACAAGGGAAGGTCATTTCCCAGCAAAACAAAGAGCAGTCCAGGTGAAAATTGCAAAAATCAGATATTTTCCTATGTAGGCCCCATATAAAAATATTCTTGTTACTCATCACCAAACACCCTGACTTTAATGCGCCATCCAAAATAGTTTTTTTTATCTTTAAATTTCCCTTTATACCCCTTGTACAGTGGTCTCTGTCTTGAGAGACTGCCCCAGGGGCAGGTGAAAATGTGGTCTCTCAAAACAGGTGGTCTTTCATTAGAGGTATAATAACATGGAAAAGATAGCACAGTGTACTGAGAGAGCAGACTTAAAAAGATATATGGTCTCTCATTGGAGGGGTCTCTCAGGACAGGTACCACTGTATTGCACTTTCCACATGCAGTTCACGTTTGGATAATTTTCGTTGAATGCCTTCCTTTGTAGAAATCTTTACATGTATTTTCAGAACTCAGAACATCTTTATTTGACATATCAGTGATTAGTAAATGTACATCATATGTATCAACCAAAAGTGTGACTTTGAAAAAACATATCATTTACAACAAAATGCATGTCAGGATGACTCCAGCTAAGGATTTGATATCCGCTGCCACTGGAGCCACCTAAGGGAAGAAAATATTTCGTTTTAACATGGTCAATATGGGCAGTTTGCGGAAAAAAAACTTTCCCTCATGTGTCTATTTATAGTTTTTTTTAAGGTATAATCCTTCATAAAATAGTGGCTAGCCAGCTACAGTTTTGGCTGTGTTTCCTGTTTTATGAAAAGAACAACACCTGCACACTTGCTGTATTTTTAAATAACACTTTATTTAATGTAGGCATTTCATATTAAACCCCTGCAACAAAGTTGAGGGGGGGGGGGGTACACTGGTTTCACCATGTCTGTCCATCCATCCATGTCATATCTTTGCAGGTCATGATTTGGGGGGGGGGGGGGAGGACCTCTCTCACTCCTCACCCCTCCTCCCCATTTTGGGGGGAAATGATCAGAAACAGGAATATTTTTTATAGGGCCTTAATATGCATGCAGTGAAACTCTGTTCATTGCCAGTTTTGTCCAAAGTTGCTGTCCTTTGAGTTAACATAATGATGGCAGATTCATATTTCTTGTAACCAACCTTTCATCCAAGTACCAGTGTGTCTGTATCTGCAGAGAGCATAAGAAGTAGCCCGGTCCCCAGTCTTGTAGTGAGCCCAAAGTGCAGTAAGGATAGCAGTTGACACAGTCAAAACTTGGCACTGAAAGAGTTGAAGACAATTTCAAAACTGATACACTAAATACAGATAAAGTTATGAGATCTAATGAGATATAACCTGTTACTTGTTGTAAATACATGTAGTGGCAAAAGTGGTGCCAAATTTGTCGACAGATAGAGCAACAACACATAGGCCCCTTCTGTCAAGGTAAAGTGATCTCATGTAGTAATGCAGGTAAATTGGTCAAAAATTTTGGGGGGGGCTCGTCTTAAATGTGGCCAGAAACAGCAGGTCAATATTCATGAATTATCAATTAAATACAGATGTAATTTAGAAATGTTACAGTGCAGTAATAGAGCCATAAGTTAGAGACCAAGTGTTTCCTATTCTATTCCACTGTGTTTTCTGAGAGCTTGTGCTTTGATTTTTAGATTGTTACCAGAATGTTCTTCTGTAATTAACACCATACCAGTTTGTATTGTGCTTATATTGTGTGTTCTAGCAAATGCCCACAATGTATTCCTTCCTTTATTTAGATCATTCCATGTTTTAGTGAATTATATGGGAGAAGAGTGGATAAGTACATGCTGTTTACTGACTTACTGTGGTGTATATAATTTGTGTTTTAGATGCATTCTCCAACAGGGCTAATTGAAAAGGGTAAAAGGTTGAGATAGGGACCTGGTTTCAAATATTCATGATGAACAGATCCCAAACTTTTCTCTTGAGAAGAAAGAAGACTTTAATCAAATTATCTTCATATATTTCATGTATGTATGTATATATGTATGTATACATACAAACATACGTACGTACGTACATACATACATACAGCAGGTGACCTGCACCACAGGTAAATTGACTTCTATGTCTGAACAGAGTGACCATAAAAAGCAATGCTAGTGCTTACAGCAGTGGTTTCATACAGCTTGTATCACTACATATATATGTATATTATGGGTTTCCCCGAGCCACATAGCCCCAGAGTTCTAGAGCTTTACATCAAAATGTAGGGCTTTAAATTTGGTCTCCATTATATTGAATAAGATGCCAATGCTTTCATTTTTTGACAGTTGCCTGTTTTAGCAATCCCCATACTCAAAGAATTTCCTGGGGAAAACCATACATACATACATACATACATATATATACTTTATATATATATATATATATATATATATATATATATATATATATATATATATATATATATATATATATATATATATATATATATATATATATGTATGTATATATATGTGTATATATATATGTGTATATATATATATATATATATATATATATATATATATATATATGTATGTAAAAGTGATACTTTTAATTTTGATTGATGGAGCAAAATTTTGGAGGCCAAAGAACAAAATATTCTTTTTTGTCTGAAACCATATGTTGCGATACTCAACATGTAAACATACTTACAATATATATTTATATATATATAAAGCTTCTAATAAATCTCCCATATAATTTTAATTATTTTACCCTTTCTCAGTGGGAGCAGGCTGAGGCAGCAGCTGTTGTTGGTATGTATTGGGTGCTAAGCACTGGTGCCGCCAGGAGAAACGTTGTCTAGGATATATTATTGTCTCGCCAGCGTTAGCTGTTTGCGAGACTAAGCTGTCACTTTCCGGACGTCCGTCCGTCCGTCTGTCCGTCCGTCAGTCCGTCAGTCCGTCCGTCCGTCAACCAAAAACTTCGGAGTGGCATTATTTCACTAACTAGATCAGATAGGGCTATCATACTTGGGTGGATGATTGATTGTAATCATCACTAGAGATGTGGGCCATCAATGTTACACTTCATTGATTACTTCTTGCTTCATTGAGCATTGGAGAAAAACTTCGGAGTGGCATTATTTCAGTAACTAGACTACATAGGCCCCTCATATTTGGGTACATGATTTAATGTATTCATCCCTAGAGACGAGGGTCATCACTGTCACACTTCATTGATTACTTCATGCATGATTGAGCATTGGAGAAAAACTTCGGAGTGGCATTATTTCAGTAGCTACACTACATAGGCCTTTCATATTTGGGTGGATGATTTATTGTAATCATCCCCAGAGACGAGGGTCATAACTGTCACACTTCATTGATTCCTTCATGCTTGATTGAGCATTGGAGAAAAACTTCGGAGTGGCATTATTTCAGTAACTACACTACATACGCCTTTCATATTTGAGTGGAAGATTTATTGTAATCATCCCTAGAGACGAGGGTCATCACTGTCACACTTCATTGATTACTTCATGCTTGATTGAGCATTGGAGAAAAACTTTGGAGTGGCATTATTTCAGTAAGTAGACTACATAAGCCTTTCATATTTGGGTACATGATTTAATGTAATCATCCCTAGAGATGAGGGTCATCACTGTCACACTTCATTGATTACTTCATGCTTGATTGAGCATTGGAGAAAAACTTCGGAGTGGCATTATTTCACTAACTAGACTACATAGGCCTTTCATATTTGGGTGGATGACTTATTGTAATCATCCCTAGAGATGAGGGTCATCACTGTCACACTTCACTGATTACTTTATGCTTGATTGAGCATTGGAGAAAAACTTCTGAGTGGCATTATTTCACTAACTAGACTAGGAAAGGCTTTCATGCTTGGGTGGATGATTCATTGTAATCATCCCTAGAGATGAGGGTCATCACTGTCACACTTAGAAGCTTCAGAAGCCTGTTGAAATTGGATGACCTCAACTGATTTCAACGACCTAAATGTATTTTCATGGGTGAAATGCAAAACTTGGCGTTACCACTGCAACTTTTGACGAATTCAAGCCAAGTTTACCAAACTTACACCACCTTTGCTTCTTAGGAAAGCTTTAGAAGTCTATTGAAAGTGGGTGGCCTTGATGTATTTTTGACCTACTTTGGAGGTCAGATGCATTGCATCCTCGAATGTACAATGCTATTCATGGCCAAGAGTCAAACCAAGTTCACCAAATTTATACTAGCTTTGCATCTTACAAAACGTCAGAAATCTCTTGAAAGTGGATGACTTTGACCTACTTTTGACTCGACAAATCTTATTTTCCTTGTGTGTCTTGGGTATAGGTGATTGTAGGTCCCTAGTTACTATTTAACATGAATAGCAAAGTACCTATGCTTTATTTTTGGTGTTCTTAAATTTATCTTGAAGTGTCCTTTGAAGGTCAAACTTAGGTAACTGAACATATGAAGTCATGTTGGCCAAGGGGTATTAAGTGCTTTACATGACATCTATCACTACGAAGCTTGAAACTGGCATGTCAAGCTCTGATTTGTATTAAGATGTTATATACTTTATTGGCCATTTTGTTTTAAAAAAAAAAAAAAGTGGTATATTCTGAGTAAATATATTGAGATTTACTTGATACATTCAACATCTACTAAATACCATTATAATGTTTGGTCTTACAATTACATTGCTACTGAATGCTGGCGAGACATTCATGCCCCCTGGGCATGGCTCTGGTTTATTTTGATCTCATTCACAGTGACTGTTCAAATGAGTCTGTTAACCCTTTCCAGCTTAAAATGCCCAAAAGCGCCTGGAGGTAAATTGTCTTTTGCCTTAACATTTTTACTTCAGTTTCTTGTTACACGAAAACATTTTGGCTGCGATTTGCATATAAGACCATTCATGATGGTACACCCTGGGTCAATAGGATTCCTTGGTGTGGGTTGGGCGTAATGCACCCAACCCACACCAAGGAAAGCTATTGACTCAGTGATACTTTGACTAGTAGTGGGCGAATGATAAACTTCATGACAAACGATAGCATTCAAGTATACCACATTGATGGCTAAAGGGAAGAGGGTTAAAATCCTCCTCTAGGATCAGTGTGCACCACTTACATTCAGCGAGTAGGATGAACTATGCATTTAGGCTGCTGCTCTAGCATATATGAACATGTGGAACTTTGCTGATTTGGGGAATTACTTATTCAACCGTCCATTGGCGTTTTTGCTCTGTCATGTTTTTCTATTGTATATTGATATTGTGGTTTCTTGTAAGTTGTATGCTTGGAGTACAATTGCAAATACGGTGTAATTTTATCATGGCTGATTTGTATGAGCACTACATAGACATGTACAGTGGAATCCCCGTTAAGACCAAGGAGAGATTGAAAAATGAGGTCTTAATAGGCATATAATTTGAACATGAACAAAAGTGGGATGGTAAATTGGTTTTAGTTCGAAGATGGTCTCTTTGCAGAGATGTTCTCAATTGTGAGATTTTATGTGAGGTGTTGTGCTTTAAAAAAAAATGGAAAAAAGTGTGTATCACTAAGAAACACCGAAAACTACATTGTTTGTGTATTAAAGTGGTTTATGCCTTGATGGCTACCAACACCACAACTACATTTCTTGTGTGTTGGCTTTTTAGAGTGTCCCACCAAAGATTGTGAACATTTTCTGGTAGCAATCAAACTGTTGTGTAATGGTATAAATTTATTGTGAACATATTCTATATGTAAATTTGTAGACTTGTATGCTATTCTTGTATTGTACAGTAAAAATATGAACTTTTTAACCCTTAAAGTGCCAATCACTGCTATAGTCATTTTCTGAGTACTGTTAAACATATAATGGTTAAAAGATTCAAATTCCTTGTGAAGATACCTTTCATTCAAATTCCAGCAAGCCTAGTCCCAAGCAAGAAGTAGTCTTAGTCAACAGCTTTCCTTGGAACACTTTGCGTGCAAAGTATTCCAAGGAAAGCTGTTGACTTAGTTTTTCATCAGTGCTTTAAGGGTTAATTCCTGATCATGGGCCAGGACTGTATCAGTGCTGTTACATAGCAGATTGTTGTGGTAATATAAGCGTCCAAGGTGGACTGCTCACTGTTGTTGACACGAACTTCTTATATACACATAGGGACTTCCTTTCATGTATGTTCTTTTCACTCTTTTCATGAAAGAACAACATTTATGAGCAAAAAACAAACATTTATTATTATAAGTGATCATTATCAACTGGTGGACCAGCAAAGTGTTAATGCCTTGCATTGTGCTAGTAGGAATGAATCCATAAAATGGGAAGATTAACTGACAGATGAACAAATCTTTTACTGTTGATGAAAAATTGCATGTATACTTAGCCTGACCAAGGAGCCTGATGCCTATGGTGTGTTGTTTGTTTCACATGGAATTTACAGTGGATGGACGCAGATGGAGGTGATTTGTAAAAAAAAAAAAAACTTTTTTGAGCATGTTGAAATACAGGGAAAACTCGTTATAATGACACCATCTGTTCCCTAAGAAATGTGTCGGATAACTAAATATGTGATATAAATGAGTCAAATAACAAAGAAAATAAACCTTTTCCCTTGACAATCTGTGTCATTATATTGAATATGTCAGATATGTCAGTGTCAATATGATAAGGTTTCACTATACATGTATAGACATCTACATTTTCTGCTATTGAATCTGGAAAGTGACAGGGACGGGTTCGTTATTGCATCCATAGGCAACTCAAACGTTGTCACTGGTCAAACATGTTATTTAAAACTTCTTTAGTTGGTTTCCCATTTGGTTGGGATATAGGTTTACCCTTAGCTAGAAAACCCTGGTGACAGTATCAAACTAGAAGCCTGCCCTTGTTCCCATAGAAACATCATAAGTAGCCAATGCTTGACCTGTCAGTTTGTATATTTCTTGTATCACTTTATTTGTCAGTCTGTTCCACCAGTGTGAACACTCGCACAATGTAGTAGTATTGTTTATTGCTTTACGTTTGTATTTTTATTTATCTCAAGATTATTACCCCCAGTAGAACCAGAGCTGATCTATTGTTAATAAAGTGTAAAGTTTTGGTGTCCAAAAATTCAGTCACATGTCAAAGGTACATGCAACAATGTGTATTTTGGAAGTTTGGGTCATGTTTATGAATCTGTGTGTTTACAAAGGGCCTCAAATACATAATATCGCATAATGCAGGGAAAAGTGTGTACAAGTGTGACTAATAAAGTACAGAAGAATGAAACAATGTTATTAAACCACACCCACAGGCCCTCTTTGGACCGCTCATAAGATGAATTCTCATGGAATGTCCCATTACTAGTCATGGTGGTCATATTCATTATGTCACATGGCCCTTTTCACAAGAAAATTCTCTTCATATCAGGTAGAATTTATCACCAGGTTAAAAAACACATTTGCATGTATCTGTGACACCAAAGTATATGTATCAAATAAAATTTGGGATGGCTTTGGCTTTGGTTCTGCTGGGATATACCAGCAGGGTAGGCACTCAGTTGCCATTCCTGCTACATCTCATGCCACAGTCTTTCAATTTGGTGTGTGGGATTTGTCAGGTTGTATCACATATACACTGGTGGATTGGTGATGTAAATATAGCTTGCATCATATGGATGGAAAGGTTGAGGATAGGGTTCAGACAACCACAAGTAGGTGCTGCCACCTGGTTCATAGCCACTGACTCTGCCCAGACTATCCCTCAAGTGGGTGATACTGTCTGTTGCCCAGTCACTGACGTGGCCCAGCCTGGTTCACCATTGTTCACAGGTTTATCAAAGAGGGTTCAAGGAGCTGGCATTTTGTCTTGTTTGACTCATATCATTGTCTTTTTTTTTTTTTTTACATTTTTCATGTTTTATTTATTTATTAGTAAGTGCAAAAATACCATGTATAGTGCAAAAACATCATGTATAACATCAAATTCCTTTTTAAATCAAATGAAAAATGAAAACAAAGTTCCAAGACATTTGGTATTGCTTGAGGTGAGTTTTCCAGAATATATGCATATATCCACAAAGTTTGGGAGATATTTAAGTGAATATATATTGGTTCTGTAATTAGTAAATTAGTTTGTTGAGTGGATGGAGATAGTGTAAAAAAAATTGTATGGTTCAGGTGGACATAGACTTCCCGATTGTCACCTGTCTGGAGTTTGTATGAAAGAAGTGAATGGTTCAGGTGGACTTGGACTTCTAGATTCTCATGCCTTGAGTTTGTATGAAAGGAGTGCATGGCTCAGGTGGATATAGACGTCTAGATTGTGTCATGCCTGGAGATGGTATGAAAAGAGTGCATGACTCAGGACATAGACATCTAGATTGTGTCATGCCTGGAGATGGTATAAAAGGAGTTCACAGCTCAGGTGGACATAGACTTCTAGATTGTGTCATGCTTGGAGATGGTATGCAAGGAGTGCACAGCTCAGGTTGACATAGACTTCTGGATTGTGTCATGCCTGGAGATGGTATGAAAGGAGTGCACAGCTCAGGTGGACATAGACTTCTAGATTGTCTCATGCCTTTAGTGTGGATTTAACTGCTTAGTCATTGTGACAGTTTCATGTGAATAATCCAAAGCAAAGATGTGACTACAATGAAGAGTATATTATTGACTGTTTTTGCATGTTTGATACTGCTTGTAGTCATCATTAACGATGTTGATGAAGTTTAAATGCAGATTAGAGTCCAATGTATGGTACATTCAGCTGGTGCCCTCTACTGGCTTGCCATAGTTTATACTGGCAACTTTCTACATGCAAAAAGGATATAGTGTTGGGGGAGGGCTGCTTGGCCGGTATGTGTGCTTGTTTATGTATCAGCATTGTGTATTTTAGGACTTGAATGTGATGCATTCATTGACCTGAACAACTTTGTACATAGATATTTGTGATATATGGTCGTCAGATCTGTGCTCTGTTATATGTATTGCTGAATAAACTACCAATATATGGTCTGTGGTTAGATGATTTTCTTCATTTTTAGCTCAGCTGACTTGTCAGTTGCCTGACCTTATAGGAGGGGTCTGCATCTGTCCACAATTCCATTTATAACTTCCAAAACTGCTGGCCAGATCACACTTGGTGGGCATATACCATGGGTGGGTCTGCAGCAAGATTTCTCAATGGTCATGCTCCAGTGATTTTTGGATTTTTAGCTCAGCAGACTTCTCAGTCAGCTGAGCTTATGTGGTGGTTAGGCAGCCGTCTTCCATCCATCTGTCCCTGTGTTGTCCATCGGCGTCCACAATTCACATTTTCGACTGCTGCTCCAAAACCACTGCTCAGATTCAACTCAAACTTGGTGGGAAAGTACCTTGAGTGGGTCTCTACCAAATTCTTCAAATGGTCAGGCTCCAGTGAATTTTAGCTCAGCTGACTTGTCAGCTGAGCTTATGTCATGGCTAGCCATCCGCCTCCGTCTGTAGTTGGGCCTGTACATATTGGAAACACTATAGTGTTTAATCAAGAGTATTTAAAAGGTTGCAAGGACCAGTTTAAGACCACCGGTAGCCTTTTGTAGGTGACTGCGTGTCTCAAGTCAGGAGTGAAATTTGTTTCTTTGCATCAGTATTGGAAGATGAATGTTGATGCTTTGGTAACTCTGGAATCTCTTTGCTGTCATTGTTGGGTTTGATATTTATGAATATGTGTCATGTTTTTTTACATAAGTGTATCATACTAGAGAGGTCCATCTGTAGAACTTCAATTGTATAGTGAGCGACTTGTAAAAGTCTGCTCCTTGCATTTGATGCTGTATAAGTTGGTTTAAATGGTCACGCTCCAGTGATTTTTGGTGAATTTATTTGTTCTTTTTAGGGGCAAATCTTAAAAAATCTACACAGGTACACTCCTAGAGACTCCTAGTTCTGAATTTGTTCAACAAGTGGTGCTGCAATTTGTTTCTAATTTTTTATGATTTTTTGTGTGTTTTTGCTATTTCTGACTTCTCCAGAAATGTCACTCAGATTAAACTGAAACTTGGAGGATATGTTCCTTGCGGAAGAGTCAAACAAAGTTGTTCACTAGGTGGCACTGCTGTGGATTCCTGATTTTTAACATTTTTTTTTCAATATGGGTACTTGTTGGTCAATGCAGCTTTCCTATTGATTACTATGTAAGTCAATAGGCATTCTAATGCTAATTCACATCTTTGACTTGTACTCCAAAACCGTCACCCAGATATTCTTCAAACGTGGTGGCAATGCACTTTGGGTGGGTTTTGACCATGCTTGTTCAAATTTTGAATGAATATTTTCGTGTTTTTTTTTTGACAAATCTTGCAAAATCTTCTCCACTACGGCTCACCCAGTTGCTCTGATATTACATAAGAACACTCCTAGGACTCCTAGTTCTTAATTTGTTCACCAGGTGGTGCTGCAAATTTTTTTTTAATTTATAAGGAATTTTTGTGTGTTTTCGTTACTGGTCACTTATCAAGAACATCACTCCGATTAAGTTGAAACTCAGTGGATATGTTCCTTGTGAAAGGGTCAAGCAAAGATATTTGCTAGGTAGCACTGCTGTGGATTCCTGATTTTTAATAATTTTTTTTTTCAATTTGGGTACTTATCGGTAAATGCACATTTTCTATTGCTTACTATTCAAGTCAATGGGCATTCTAATGGTAATTCATATTTTGGACTTCTCTGACGAAACTGTGTGTCAGATTTATTTCAAACTTGGTGGCAATGTATCCACGGTAGGTCTCTCTATAAAGTGTGTTCAAATGGTCACACTCCAGTGACTTGGAATTTTTTTTTTTTTTTTTTTTTTCAAAAAGCTTTGATAAGAAAGTTTAGCATGGGAATTTCTTGGAATGGTTACAACTTAAGTAATTTTGGCCAGATTTGTGCCAAACTTGGTAGGGATTTACCTCCTATAAGTGTCCACCTATTTGGTGCACATGATCATGCTCCAGTGATGTTTGGACCTTGACCTCATTCCCAAGGTCACAGGACAACTGACACAAAATTTACTGTTCACTTGATAACTTGAGATTTGTTTTGAGTTAGGACCTTGATGTTGCACATGTTAATGTTTCTATATGAAAGTCCTGCTTAGACAGTTATACGAGTGACCTTGAGTTAGTTTCTGCAGTCAGTGCAACATACATGAATTTTACTCTTCACTATAACTTGAGAGCTGCTGGAACTGGGACCTTGATGTTGCGCATGTTAATGTTCTTCTATAAAGGTCAGACTTACTCAGTACATGGGTGACCTTGATCCTATCCCAAGTTCACAGAGCTGCAAGTGTGATGAATGTCTAGGTCTGCTGAGCATGGGCTGTTAACACAGCCCTCTTGTTGGATTTTTTTTGTGAATATTTTTGTTCTTTTTTTGGGCAAACCTTAAAAGATTTTCGTTAAAACTGCTGACCCAGTTGCTTTGATATCACACAGGAACACCCCTTGTTCTGAATTTGTGCACCAGGTGGTGCTGCAATTTTTAAATTTTGTTTATGATTTTTTGTATGTTTTTGCTGTTTTCGACTTCTCCAGAACCATCTCTGAGATCATGCTGAAACTTAGTGGATATGTTCTTTGTGAAAGGGTAAAATAAAGGTGTTCACTAAGTGGGACTGCTGTGGATATTTGATTTTTAGCTCATTTTTTTGCGAATTTTTATTATTTTTTGGTGTGTTTTTGCCATTTTTGACTTCTCTGGTACTGTCACTCATATTAAGCTCGGTGGATATGTTCCTTGTGAAAAGGTCAAAGTTGTTCACCAGGTGGAACTGCTGTGGATTTTTGATTTTTGATGACTTTTTCAATTCGCGTACTTATTGGTAAATTCACCTTTCATGTTGATTACTATGTAAACCAATGGGCTTTCTAATGCTAATTCACATTTTAGACTTCTTTTCGCAGAAACTGGCAGTCCGATTGATTTCAAACTTGGTGGCCATGTAACTTGGGTGGGTCTCTGCCAGTTTTGTTCAAATGGTCGCACTCCAGTGATTTTTGGATTTTTTATGATTTTATTTTTGAAAAATTTTAAAACAGTTTTATTAGGAAAGTTTGACATGAGAATTTCTTGTAATTTGTTATAACCCAAATAATTTTGGCCAGATTTGTGTCGAACTTGGTAGGGCTGTAGCTTTGATAAGTGTCTACCTATTTAAGTGGTCATGCACCAGTGATTTTTGGACCTTGACCTCATTCCCAAGGTCACAGGACAACTGACATGAAATTTACTGTTCACTTTATAACTTGAGATCTTTTTTTGAGTTAGGACTTAATGTTGCCATTGTTAATTTTTTTCTTTGAAGGTTATGCTTAGACAGTACATAAGTGACCTTGACCTCAATTTTGGGGTGGCAGTGCAACATTACATACATGAATTTTGCTCTTCAGTTTGACTTGAGAACTACTTGAACTGGGACCTTGATGTTGCACATATCAATTACGTAACTACCCCTCGACCACCATTTGCCTAGACTTCTGTGTCTAGGTCAAATGCACATGAAGAGAGTTGAGTTTTGACTCCCTTGATCTGAAAACCTGACGGTCCCATTGCACCATCTCTTGGTTCTTGTGGAAGTGATGGTGACTCCTGGTGTATAGGTTCCCCATCTTATCCTTCCTTTTTTGGGCGCCATTCCTGGCTTGCCTTTTCGAGTTGAAGGTCTGTGGACTTTAGTTCACACCACTGCAATTGTGCTTTATGCATGCCTTAATCTGGGGAAAATCTTTTCTCAGCAGTCCGGGGATCTACTGAGACTTAGATAGCTGATTTCTGTGATTGGATACCACTGAAATAGTAAGTGCAGAGCTCGTAGTTTGGCTTGGCACTTAGATTTTCAAGATGGCGTCCCAGCAAACAGAAAGCAAACAGAGGGAAAGCAGTGCATGCCAGGTATTTTGCTCCATTCGGAGGCAGTCCATGGGTGTTGATCCAGTGACCACTTTGTCTGCAATCTCGTCTTTGTTGGATTGCAGACAAAAGCCGGACTCACGGAACCACCACATGGCAGCTTGGGCTGACAATCCTCACTGCTATGGTTGTAGCCTACAGTTGGGTCGAGTTTGCTCTCAGGATCGAATTTGCAGATACTGCCAGGATTGGGGAGAGGACAAATGGCTGCTCTGTGAGCAGACACAGAGAAAGTCTGAGCATGCATGGTGTAGGCGGCAGGTCACCAAAGCTGCCAAACGCCAAACTGAGATGACTGACTCCACTGATTCCTCAGCACAGACCCCCCATGAGAAAAAACGTAGGCTTACTTTGGTTTGTCCACAGTCTCATGTGGCTGATGGGAAAGAGCGTAGGCTTGCTTCGGCTCGTCTGCAGTCCCAAATGATGGATGTCTCTATGCCTGATACCCCTTTGGAAAAGGTGAACAGACATTGGAGTCATACGTCAAGTAGCAAGAGATCACCACATGGGATTCTGGTGCAAAACACTGTGCCCCAAACGACCACCACGTTGCTCCTTCTGCCTTGGCCACCACTGCTGTTGCCTAGTATGAGCAGAATCTGTCTGGGGAGCAACTCACCGCTCCCCCTTTAGCCAGCCCTTGCTCGGACCTCAGGCCTGAGAGTTCTCAGAACTCCGTTTGGACCACTCCTGCCTGCAGACTTCTCAGTCGGCAGTGGCCAAGGCCCAGGATAGTGGCCTCGCAGAGACTCAGCTAGATCACTCCGGCCAGCAGACTTCGCAGTGGCAGCTGACGAGACTCAGGGCATGAGCCTCCCTGTCTGTCCCCACATGGGAAGACCAGGTTGAGGCAGCATCTGTGGCGGTGACCACTTCTCTGGAGGTGCTCGCTACCACTACGCCCTGCATGGTGACAGATCCCAGGCTGCTCCATTGCCCTTGTACAATGCATTGTTTGATGAGGCTTTGGCTTTTACCACCCCCACCCCCACCCCCCATGAGTCCAGAGTCTTTGGGCCTGGACACTGAGGTCGAGGACAAGCTTTTGTTGTCAGATCCGTCCATTAGCAGATCTTGACCAAGGTCAAGGGCTCCCTGCACATGCTGTTCACACTGATAGGTGCAGAGAGTCAGTTACCATGGGTTCTGCAGAGGGTTGGGTCCCTGCTCCGATGGACATGTCACCTGCCCCTGCCAGGGGCTTTGACCATGGCAAAGCTCTTATTCAGAGCCTGGTCTGTGACAAAGCTGTGGTTTCACCATTGGAGGAGGACTGGTGCTGTTGTGGTGTTGTGCTGGGGCTTAATGTCACTGGAGGACATGGCAATGCACACCTCAACCATTTTTCGCCCTTTGTAACAAAGTTTTACGACCAGCTCATGGCCAAGACTCGTAGCACATGGGTTTCCATGTAGCCACCAATGTCTGACTACCTGAAGCAGGGGTAACTCCTCCCTGAGCCAGATGTCCAGGGGAGGTGGTAGTGTGTGCCTGAGCAGATCTTCCTGTTGGGTCCACTGCCAGTGAACTTTGACTGGGAAAACTTTGATGCTCAGCAGCTGAGAACCATTTCAGCATCTGCAGAGGCCTTCACGTGATTGGAGAAAGATGCTCAAGTATCTGTCCTTGCGGTGTCCTACTATGTCCAGATCATGTAGTCAGTGCAATACTGGTTCGACCAGGCGACACTTCTCACAACTTCATTGTCTTGGGTTGTTGATCACCAGGTGTGGACTGCTTACATGCTGGAGGAAAACCTTCATTTGTTGCAGAGTGAAGCCTACCTCCACAATCAGAAGTTGCTCGACCCAAGCACAGGGCCACTCTGCTCAGGAACTCTGTTCAGAGGAGAGATGGTGGAAGTGGTCCACAAGGCGCAGGACTTTAGGGCCGGCTCAGCCAACCAGGCATACTCCAAGGTTCTGACTGACTCTGCTTGGTTGTTGTCATCCTTGGCTGCCTCGGCCCTGAAGCACAGTAAATCAGATCACATGTAGCCGCCCCTAGACTTGTGCTCCTTCTGGGATGTGATGACCTGGTAAGGGCAAGCATTCTGGTAGAGGCAAGAAGTCGGGAAAGCCTCAGCTTTCCTGACACTTGTATCCTGGAGGAGAACATCTCAGGATTGCCAACCGCCACATTGTTAGACTTTGCACAGCACTTGTCGAGAGCAGCCGCACAGCATATCGTGCAAGGAGAGTCTATCACAGATAACTGTTCATTCTCAATAGCCTGAGACAGAGCTATACGCTGCCTTTTGACAAACACAGGCCTTTGTTAAGCCAAGAACCATGGTGGTTTGTTCCACCCCCCCCCCCCCAACCCAAATCATCGGCATTCCTGGAGGCAGTTCATACTCTTCCGAACAAGTGCGCCATAGAGCCAGTAGAGGATCAAGGTTCTTCCAGCTTCTGCAACTTACTATTCCTGGTCCCAAGAGGAACGGAGGATGGTGCGCGGTCATAGACCTCTAACTCTGAACACCATCCCGGAAGTCCAGTCCTTTCCGATGGAGACCTGCCAGTCGTTGGCAGCAGTATTATAGCCCATAGAGCGGATGACATCCCTTAATCCCAAGGATGTGTTATTCCACGTGCCAATCATGGAGACTTCACAGAAGTATCTGTGGTTCGCATTTCCGGGCCAAGTCTACCAATTCAGGGTGCTTCCATTCAGCCTAGCCATGCACCACTGGTATTTACCAGGTTTGTGCAAACAGTTGCTGCTTACCTTCACTGCTCAGCCATTTGCATTCATGTGTACCTGAAAGATTGGCTTATCTGAGCACTTCGGCACTTGGATTGGCAGCGTCACACATGACCGTTCTGGAACTTTGCCTATACTTGGGCCTGATAGTGAACCTGCCCAAGCCCAGTCTTCTGCCAGAGCAGATTTTTTCTTTCTCAGCATCCAGTTCTATTTGATTGCTTACATCTGTTGCCCTTTTCAAGACAGGTGGGACAGACTTCAGCTAATGCTCAGGTCCTTTTTGACTGGCAAGGTCTGCTCATCACAACAATGGCTCATCCTGTTGGGCTCCATGTCCTCAACATACTCCCAGGGTCCACTCGGTTATTTCCACCGTGGTCCATTGCAGCACACCCTGCGGGGCAGATGGATGAGAAAGCAGGGCTATCAGGCTCTGGTGCCAATTCTCCACAAGGATCCCCCACACCTTCAGTGGTAGACTGTGAGGGACAACATCATGAAGGGACAAATGCTGGAGCCTTTTTGGGCCCAGCTCACCATGTACATGGACTCTTCTCAGTCCGGGTGGGGTGCTCATGTGGAGAGCCGGACATGCAGTGTCGGGCCTTTGGCCAATGTTGTTGGCATGTCACCACAAAAACCGGAAGTGGAGGTGA
This sequence comes from Hermodice carunculata, assembly GCA_964020975.1. Taxonomy (NCBI): domain Eukaryota; kingdom Metazoa; phylum Annelida; class Polychaeta; order Eunicida; family Amphinomidae; genus Hermodice; species Hermodice carunculata. The sequence continues at coordinate 62,329,020 of OZ026612.1, forward strand.
TACATTAAGAGCTCCTCCATTTCCAAGACCTGGTGGACCAAAAACATGTCCTCATAATGTGTGGCAACAGGACTGCAAAAGTCTTCCTCAACAGGCAGGGTGGGATACAGTCCAAGACACTGACGGAGTTGGCCAGACACATCACCAGAAGATGCTACGACCAAGGTGTCGGCATGCATGCAAGGCACGTCCCCAGACATTGGAATGTCCTGGCTGACCAACTCTCGAAAAAGGGTCGGACAGTAAGTATGGAGTAGTCGCTCTACCCCAGGGTCATTCAGGCCATGTGGGCAAGATAGGTAACTCCACAGGTGGATCTGTTTGAGACTCATGAGAATGCGAAAATGCTGGTTTTGGTCTCGCTTGTCCCAGACCCCCAAGCCCTAGTGGTGAAAGCCATGGACTGGAACAACCTGTGGGTGTATGTCTTTCTGTCTTGCTAGATCCTTCCATGGGTACTGTGCAGGGTTATATCCCAGGATTGCAATCTGATCCTGGTCACCCAGTGGTGGCCCTGGACCGATTGCTCCGTAGACCTACTGGAATTAAACGTCAAGCCTCTGCTACAATTACCAGCATTGAAGAATCTTGTGGTGCAGCTGTGGACTTAATTGTTCCATTGGAACCCTGAAGTGATCAACCTCCATGGTTATCTCATCCACAACAGAGGTTTCGTGGAATTGGTCTCTGATAGAATTGCCAGAGGAGGGCTTTGATCTTTTACTTTAACTGTTTACTTGGCTTGGTGGAAGAAGTTTTCAGACTGGTACGACAGTAAGAGAATTCACATTTCACATCACAGAATTCCTGTTGTATCAATTGGAACTTTTAGGCAAGATCTTGAAAACGGTGGAGGGTTTCCAATCAGCCATCTCTTCAACCGTTGGCAACGTCCTAGATATTTGCATTGAGAGTGATTCTTATCTGTCAGCACTTATTGCATCCCTCTACACTGACATGCCAGCGACGTGACACATCCTGCCCAGGTGGGACTTACTGCTGGTTTTAGTCATGTTGAAGAAGTGGCCATTTGAATGCCTTGAGGACCCCAGGTGGGTTTCCCTCAAGTAGTGGACATGGAAAACTTGTTTTCTTTTAATGCTAGCTTCAGGGGCTAGGAGAAGTTAGATGTGACCATCTCCAATGGTTACCTGACCACTCCCATGTGTCACTGAGGCCTCACTTGGGCTTCCTTGCAAGGAACCAAGTGGCTCGAGATCCAGCTATGGCCTTTAAGGGTTTTACCCTCTATGTGATGGATGCCACTCTTCCTTGCAAGGAGAGAGCCCTGGCCCAGGGAGAGCTCTTTGCTGGTACTTTTCCTGCATGCAGAGGATGGATGTCTGATCTCCTTCTACCACTGATTAACCTGAGAAAGAAGCAAGTTTGCAGAAACACAATTTTATTGTGGATAAAGCAGACAATCCTTAAGGCCTATGAGATCTTGCTGGAAAGGCCTGGTGCTTTGCAGCTTTCCTCAGCCAGAGCTTATGAGATACGAGCCTTCAATGCCTCCTGGTGCACCCTGTGGAATGTTGCGGTTGTTGACATTCAGCTGGCCTGCTGCTGCAGATCTTCTATGACTTTTGTGCCTAGCAGACCTAATTTCAAACAGTATCAGGCAGTTTGTCCTGTCATCCCAGCCCATTTGCTGGTTTGACACCGGAACCCACTGCCCATGGAACCATATTCTGCCCACCCCCTCCTCCCAGCACCTGCCAGTTTCACGACTAGGACCTGTAAAGATGGAGCTGAAACAAATAACATCTACCTATGAGGGAGATAGTTGTCATGTTGGCGGGCGAGCACCGGTGGGGGGGGGGGGGTGCAGTGCAGTAGTCCCATGCTGGTTGGTAAGGAAGGTTTCCATTTTTGGCTGGATTCTGCTGTTGCTGGCCCCACCTCCACATAGCTCTCAGGTTTTCCCTTCAGACATTGCCTCCTGACATGGAACGATTGTTACCCCTAAGCTGCTGGTCCAGGCGGTCAATTGAGGTCAGTGTACCAGTGATATTACACTAACTGCCTGTACAATTATATATTGTTAAATCGTGGTTTAGAGGTAATGTTACATAACTGATGCAAGATATTTGTAGTAATATCAGTATTATTAAGCACACTTACCTAGGCAAATAGTGGTTGAGAGGTAAGTGTATACTTACTAATACTGATATTCTCCAAATATCTCGTGTCAGTGTACTCCCATAAAGGTCAGACTTACTCAGTACATGGGTGACCATGATCCTAAGTTCACAGGGTCACACGTGTGATGAATCTGTAAGACAGCTGAGCATGGGCTGTCCACATAGGGCTCTTCTTAATGAATTTTTTAATTCATTTTTTTGGCAAATCTTAAAAAGTGTCCAAAAACCATCAAGCCAGTCACTTACCAGTTGCACAAGGACACTTTCATGGATCCCCCAGACCTTAATTTGTTCAGGTGGAGCTGTAACTTTTTAGCTCTACTGACCAAATGTCCAAGAGCTCATGTCTGTCCGTCATTCTTTTCGTCCATAAATGTTTGCTTGTGAGTGAGATACAGTCCAGAGTTTTCAATAGCCCCATGTTACTTTCAGGAATTACCAATTGTATAAAAATCTAGGCCAAGGTTGATATTTCTGGGGCCACCTACCATATTATGTTTAATCGATGTTTATGATTTTCATTGGGATTGTGGAGGAGGTCAAAATATCAGTGGCTTACCATGCTAATGGTGCCACGTATAACTTGGGAATTATGAGCTAAAAGATGGTGAAAGATGTAAAATTCCACCCCTCGAAAAATTATTTAATTAGACTTGCCAAATTTACAGCATATATAGAACATGTCCAATGCTAATATGTTATATAATATCAGTGACCTTGATCTATTTGTGTTGGATCACCAGGCCTGTAAAGTTGGAAGAGGTTATTTTGTTATGGCAGGGTATAGCTTGGACATCTATCGGAAAGAAAATTGAGTCTCCAGGTCAAAATTGCACTTGAATGTATTACATAAAACTGTACTTGGACCCACTTTTTCAGTCACCATGACCCAAAAATTATGGAGTTGGTGTTTGTCCAAGTTCATTGTTTTTCTTCAGTAACTCAAAATGTTATTATCCTATTTGAGCAAACACACCATGAATGAAAAGCTGGAAGCCCGGGCACACATTTTGAATGTAACAGTTTTGTAATACAAGTTGAAGGTCAAGGTCTAATGGCCAGTTAGAATGTGGGAGTTAGCTTGTGAAGGTTCTGCACCCCACCCCAGGTGTTTTAGTTGCACCCATATAACTTTCAGGACTTGTCAAGTGTATGGAAATCTACATGGTTTTTAATCTTGGTGGCACCATCTACGTTATGTAACATATGATTCAAAATGTGAAAATCTTGTGACCGGTCCAGTGCCCTTATTATGTACTTGTTATGGATATTCGTGAAATTTAATGAGATTGTGGAGGAGGTGAAAATCTGGATTGCATATGATATTAGTGTTGCCACCTATATTCTGATGAAAATTATGTGTCAAAGTGTCTTGAAAGAGAAAATTCCATTCCGAAAAATAATTGAATTAGACATGCCAAATTTATAGGATATATATAGATCATGTCAGTGACCTTGACATATTTTTTGTAAGTCATTATGCATGTAAAGTTCAAAGAGGTGATTTTGTAATGACAGCTAGGGTGTAGCTTGGACATCAATGACAAAGACAATTTTTTTTTGGTGATGGGCCTCTCGTGTCCTATTTTTTTTTCTCTGAATTTGTGTGTGTTTTCATTATTTTCAACTTCTCCAAAACAATCACATAAAATCTTCTGAAACTCAGGGAAAATGTAGCTTGCGGATGGGTTAAAGAAAGTTGTTCACCAGGTGAATATATTCTTTTTCTCTGATTTTTGACGCATTCTCCAGTTTGGGTACTTACTTTTTGATTAATGCATGAAAATTTTGTAATTTCAGTACTAGTAAGTATACTTGCCTCTGGACCACCATTGCTAAGACCACCATGCCTTGGGAATGGTATATATATGATATACAAATGCATTTGAAGAGGGTGTGACACTACAGGCACACCGACCAACGACCACCGGGACTGACAGCCTTGGGGTGACCATCGGTCCGAGTGAGGAGGTTACGTCTGATGAGAACACCTCAGAGGTATCGAACCATGGATTTGAGGCCACAAACAGCAGAATCCTAGCTGAAGACTGGAAATCCTCCTTACCAACCAGCATGGGACCCCTGGGAAGCTGCCCCCCCCCCTCAAGCTGAGAGCAGTCTGCCGTAAGGTAGACGCTGTCTATTTCCACTCTTTGGGTCCTGGAGATCTGGCAAGACCAGTGAATTGGGGAAAACATGGCTGGCAAAGATGGGGGCAGTTATATGGTCCTGTAAGGCAGTGTCCATTGAAAAAGGGTCTGCTAGCTCTCAGCCTAGTAGACGCCAGGCTTCTTCTAGCCCCCAAAAAAGGGTTAAGAGAAAATAAGTTTTCCACGTTCAGGACTTGAGGTCCACTCAATGGGAGTCCTCTAGGCACTCAAAGAGGCAATTCTTCATTATGACCAGCTGGAGATCCCACCATGGTAGGACCTGGCTATCAGTGGGTCTGTCTGTGTACAAGGATGCTATGATCATTAACAGATAGGGATAGCTACCTGTAAAAATGTCCAAGACTTTCACCAGGGTTGGGGGGATGGCCAACCAAAACCCTCCACAGTTCTGGAGCTATTACCGAGACCTCCCACTGGAACAGCAGGAACATCACAATACATGGAGACCATGGGTGAATTTCTGACCAGTGCACCAGTCTGAAAACAACTTCCATCGAGTAAACTGCCAGAGAAGAGTCTTGAAGCCACCCTCTGGCAATTCTATCTGCAACCGATTCCAAACAGTGTCTGTTGCAGAAGTGCTGCGCGACAACCACCAAGCATGGGGGAGGTTAAGCACCTGTGGGTTCCTGTGGAATATGCTTCTCCACAGTTGCACTTGAAGTTTTGGCCATGCTGGTAAATGTAGCAGAGGCTATACGCTTAATTCCAGAAGGTCCAGGGACCAGTCTGTCCTCGGTTGCCAGGAGGTGCCCAAGATCAGGTTGCAGTCATGGGACCAAGCTTTCTGCAGGACCCTTGAGAGGATCTGTGGAGGCAGAAAGGTGTAAGCCCAGATGTGAGCTCAATTCCATAGCTAGAGGATACACCGCTAGGGCCTGGAGATCCTGTGGGTAGGTGTCCCTGTATAGCAAACGCAAGTTCACCTCTAAGGTGCAGCCATCCTGATCAGGTGGTCAATTGCCCAGGACAATGAGGTCTTGAGCAAGGCTGTTTGACCAAGATAATCCTGGACCCCCTCTAAAATCTGCGCTAAGTGCTAAAGGTCATAGGACAGAACCTCTAGCATCCTGTTCCAATCTCTTGAAGGTGTCTGAGGGTGCAGAAATTGCCTTTGGCGCTGTAGCATTATATCCCTCCCAATCAAAGTCCATTGGAAGTGACTGACAAGAATGAGTTTACTTTGGGGCAGATTCCCATTTCCCTTGGATGTCCAGCCATGGGGAGAACTCACCTTCGCTTCAGATAGCCAGAAGTTAGTGGCTCCATGGGAACCCAGGTGTGTTGACTCCTGGCCATCAACTGGCTATACAACTCAGCAACAAGGGGCAAGAAAGGAATCAGGGACTTATGTCATGCATGTTCCAAGGACAAGTCCTGGCCCTACATTGCAACAGCCACTTTCCTAATCTCCAGCTGAGCGACCACAGCTCGATCACCCACTAGACCCCGAATGAGAGCTTTGACATACCCAAAGCCCTGAGTTGGTGCCAGAGTAGAATCCATGAGAGTGGAAACAGGTTCTGCCTGCACCATGGTTGCTATGGAAGTGATGTTAGCATAAGCACTGACTGCTAGCCAGTGGCCTGGGCCTGCTGACAGATGCATCTGAAAGCAACAACTTCTCCTCCTTGGTGTTGATGTTCAAAGACTCATCACCAGGAATTGGAGTCAGATGCCTCAAAGCCTTGTTGAATGGCAGTTTGTCAGGCAGATTGGGTGGCCACTTGTGACAGAAGCAGGCCTGTCACCACACCTGGTGATAGGGGAACCATAATATCGGCAGAAGTTGTCACTGACACCTCTGCAGCCTACAGCTGCTTTTCCCATGAAGAGCGGGGGAGATGGACTTCATTGAGGCTCCACACAGGAGCCACAGCTGTCACCAGCCCAGGGGTCAGCTGGCCAGAGGGCACCTGCTGGAGTTGTGAGAACTCAGTAGCCTGCGGGCTGAGCAAGATCTGGCTCTGAATGGAGGCAGCAAGCTGCTCATCTGAAATGGCAGACTTTGACATGGCAGGGGGTACCAGCAAGGGAAGATGGAGAGAGAGTCTCCGTATGCAACTGCTGCTTCTCGTAGAGCTTGTTTCCCATCTGCCTCTCAAAGGAGGGAGATAGGGTACCCAGCTCAAACAAAGGAGCCAAAGGCTAGCTACAGGTAGGAACCACCGCATGCAGACTTGGGTACATTACATAGTGCTCTGATATACCTGGACGTTCAACCCAATCTCTCCGACCTGGAAGCTTTGGAAATTGGCCAGAGTTCCAGAATACCTGGACATCAACCCACAGGTCTCCATCATGGCTTCACCAGTTTGGCTGCCTTTGTTTCTGAGTGTGCAGATCAAGGGGTTTAGGCCTGAAGATCCAGATGGCACTTAGCCTGCCTCTTAGGATGAGAATTTGAAGTGGTGGACCTTGGGGGAGGAACAGTTGCCAGATGAGATCCATTTGGATCTGTTGGTTCCTGGCCATTGTCTCCAAGACTGCTGAGACTCATGGATCATTGCCGAGGAGCCTCTGGTCATCACCTTAGGTGGCTCCAAGCAATTAGGATCCCCAGGAGGCGATCTCTGCTGCCCAACTACACTGCCTCTTCGTGCTATTCGGGGGAGGTGGGTTGGAGTAGCAGCCACTTTAACCTGTGGGCAAGCTTCATGGGTTCGCTTCTGCTTCTCAAGTGTCATCACTGAGGAAGAAGACTGTGCAGTCAGACTGGATGGCCTGGCATTTAGCAACAGCATGCTTACACGTAACCTTTCTCTATTCCTTTGGGACTGCTCGTACAGCAGCCACTTGTTGTATCCCCACCTGACACAAAACCTACATGTATACTTTCTAGAACACACTGTCAAGTTGTTGGTGATGGACAGGCATAACAGTGCGCATGGTAGTCCCAGGCTGCTGTGAAGTGGTTCCTGGATTCCATCTTCTGCCCTCTACACAACAAGGGAGAAGAAGTGGTCTTTGATCGACACCCATAGCACTCTGTCAAGCAGCGATTGTCTGACTGCCACTGTCCTCCCTCTTTCTGTGATTTAACCTGCCAGACACCATCTTGAAAAAGATTGGTTTTGAGCCAGAATGACCAGCCCTCCTTCAACCATTTTCTCTGGGATCTGTAGGTCAAATTTAAGCCATCCTACCTCAGAAGAGACTAGGACAGCCCATCTCCGAGACGCTTAACGGAAAGCATAAACATGAGTTGGTTATAGACATGGCTCAAGTTTTGATAATTTTAGACGAAAACTGTGTGCTAGGAGCAAAATTTCCGTTTGACAAACTGATGGTATCTAACTTGAAATTAAGATATGCTAGAAAATGTAAACATAGGAGTTCACAACAGTCACATGGGAAGACGAGAACTTTGCCAAAAGATGTATAGTATAGAGATACAGATTGTTTCAATGGCAATGTTTATTTTAGTTGAAAAAGGCATTGCCGTGACTGTCCGTCCATTGCCTTGATTAGTTTCATTGTTGTCATATTATTTTATTCATACATTAATAAGATGCAACGAAAATTCCTTTCTCGGCAATGTGATAATCCTTAGACATATTTTAACAGCTGAATAGTGATAAGATCCGGTTGATAAAACTGTATCACAATCGTGGCCGGGAAACGCCCATCATATTGGATTTTTATGAATGCATGGTGATTATATTATATAAGCACTGATAAGTACTAAAATGAATTGGGGTTTTTTTTGGTTTTTTTTTTGAAAATTTTTTTATGAACATGAAGACTGTATTGATAAAATTTTCAGCCTCTTGTTCTGCCAAATTGTGGGTTTTCAGTTGTAATCTAGACAGGGTTCTTCGTGCTCGTTTTGGTGTGGGTTTGTGGGGGTGCTGATTTAGTTGGCGTGGGTAGCTTTAGAGGCCTTGGTTTTTAGCTCAGCTGACTTGTCAGTCATCTGAGCTTTTGTGAGGGTCCGTTGTTTGTTGTCTGTCTGTCCTTTCATCGTCGGTCCACAATTCATATTTTCAACTTCTCAAAAACTGTCTGCCAGATTCACTTCAAAGTTGGCAGGGATGTGCCTTGGATGGGTCTCATCAGTTGGGGCCACAATTTTATTCTACTTTGAATGATTTTCTGTATGTTTTCACTATTTTCGACTTCTTCTCCAGAACCGTCACTCAGATTAAGCTGAAACGTGGTGGATATGTTCCTTGTGAAAGGGTCAAACAAAAATGTTCACTGAGTGGCACTGCTGTGAATTTGTGATTTTTAACGATTTTTGAAATGTGAGTAATTATAGGTAAATGCTCCTTTCCTATTGGTTACTCTGTATGTCAATGGGCATTCTGATGCTACGTTACATTTTGGACTTCTCCAAAGAAACTGTCCGCCAGATTGATTTCAAACTTGGTGACAATGTACCTTGGGTGGGTCTCTACCAGGTTTGTACAAATAGTTACTCTCCAGTGATTTTTGGATTTTCTATGATTTTTTTTTTTTTGAAAACTTTTAAGTTTTAATAAGAAAGTTTAACATTGGAAATGCATGTAATGATTATAACTTGAATAATTTTGGCCAGACTTGTGTCAAACTTGGTAGGGCTGTAGCTTTGATAAGCGTCTGCCTATTTTGTGCAAGTGGTCATGCTCCAGTGATTTTTGGACCTTGGCCTCATTCCCAGGGTCACAAGATAATAGACGTAAAATTTACTGTTCACTTGATAACGTGAGATCTATTTAGAGTCAGGACCTTGATGCACGTTAATGTTTCTCTGTGGTCATGCGTAGACAGTACATGAGTGACCTTGACCTCATTTCTTGAGTCAGAGTGCAACAGACATGAATTTTACTCTTCACAATACATATAACTTGAGAACTAGAAAAGAAAATTTGCTTCACAGCAAATCTGTCTGGGTGCCTTCAAAATGAGAACAGTTTGAATTGTTACACTTTGCCATTGTTCAACATAATCTAAATTTCGCGTATTAGCCTAATTGTTATAAAGAAAAATGCTACAGCTTTGATTCTGGTTTATGGATGTGGCCATGTCACAAACTTATATAGGAAGTTTGAATGTAAAACTTGTATAATAGTTTTGGAGATATCCAACTTTCAAATTTTTCAAAGCCCCTCATTAGATTAATTTGAAATTCTACTTAACTTATACTGTCCATCATATTGGCAGGTGTCACAAACCAATATATGCACATTGAAATTTTGAGTATCTGCAACATTTTGGAAGATATGGAGCTTTTAAAAAATTAATTACCCCTACATTCGCATACCTTTTAAGTATCATGACTTTTCCAAATGAGATGCACAATTTCACAGGTTAGGTCAGCCACCATTGCAAATTTGGTGGTTTTCGGAAAAATAGTGCTTGAGAAAATCTCCAGAACAACTTGGTCATGAAGAAGAAAGAAACGAAAGAAAGAAGGAAGTAAGGAAAGAAAAAGATAGAGGAGATAAAAAGGAAAGAAAGAAAAAGACAGAAAAAAGAAAAAAAGAAAAAGAAAGAAAAAGAAAGAAAAAAGAAAGAAAGAAAGAAATTTCCAGTGTTTACTAACTCAGTGAAACCTCTCTACACTGGGCCCCCTTGGGACCAGAGAAAAGTCACACATGGGACCAGAGAAAAGTGCCCACTCCTGAGGGGGTCAGCCCTTCTGGGGAGTATGGGTGAGTATGTGTGCATGTATATGTACATTATTCATACATGCACATATACATGTATAGTTCAAGGGGATGTGTATACATGCAATACAAAACTGTCTTTCTTCCTTTATTACATAAACAAATTTTAACAGAAGCTGTCAAGAAACTACATATACATGTACCTGTGAACCAAGACCGCGATAGGCACTATACTCTCAGTATTAGCTATGAAGAACAGGCTTCATCTCACTGGTTACAAGAAAACAAAGACATGAAAGTGTCCACTGAGATGACACAAATTCTACCCTCCTTGGTCTGGCCGACTCAGCTCTGTATGTAATTTTTAACAGAAGGTACACTCAGGCTTGTTCTGCCTAGAAGTCTGGACCCTGTGTTCCTTGGGACTGATACGCTCAGCAGATTGACATTGCCTCAGGCAAAAACATGCCAGCTTGAACACCAGTTTCAGTCATGGTGCACTGACAGGTCTGTGCAGCTCTAGTGGAAGCTATGGCCTGCCTGGTACATGTGGCAGTATGGAGTCGATCTGTTCTTGCATCAACAGAAATAGATTCTCTATATTTTATTGAGAGCTTCATTACACAGTTGTTGGGAATCTCCCCCCCCCCCCTTTTTTTTTTTTTTTTTATTTTGTTTTTTTGTTTTTGCTGCAAGACCCAAACCTTCCAAAGCATACACCTAGCATGCATGGATAGAAAGCTGCCTGTGAGACAGGTTCAAGTTAATTAATTATGAATGCAAAATTGTTGTATGGCACCGTAGAGCTCAAGCAATAGGTCATACAGTAAGCAGTTGAAGGCTTGCAGCAGATTGGGAAGTAATTTGGTGAATTTAGCATACATTAAAATTCCCCAAGTTTTGTTTGTATGCTGTTTGATGTACCAATTGTCTCAAACCTATATGTGTAAGTTAATTAGAACTTTGTGTCTATCTGCAATAGTTTGGAAGATATGGAGTTTTCAAAATTTTAATTGCCCCTAATTAGCATAATTTTAAACATCATGACTATTCCAACGTAGGTGCTTAATTTCACTGGTAGGTGAGTCACATGGGAAGTTTGGTGATTGTCAAAAGAATAGTGTCAGCGAAAAACTCTGGACAAATCTGGTCGGAAAGAAAGAAAGAAAGAAAGAAAGAAAGAAAGAAAGAAAAAAAAAGAAAAAAAGAAAGAAAGAAAGAAAGAAAGAAAGAAAGAAAGAAAGAAAGAAAGAAAGAAAGAAAGAAAGAAAGAAAGAAAAGAATTCGTGGAAAAACAAAATGTCTGGACTTGCACCCAGACACAACTACTTGAACTGGGACCTTGATGTTGTTCATGTTAGTGTTCTTCCATAAAGCTCAGACTTACTCAGCACACGGGCGACCTTGATCCTATCCAAAATTCACAGAGCCACAAGAGTGATAGATCTCTTGGCCAGCTGAGCATTTGCTGTTCACACAGCCCTCTTGTTGTACTTTTTGGTGTTTCCCCATGAAAACTGTGCAAAGTTCTTATTATTTAGTTATATCACACTCTCCCCCCCCCCTTTTTTTGACCCCGGGAATATGCTTGCTTTTTTGTTCATGTAATGTTGATGTGCAACGAACATTTGCGTTTGGAGTCAAGCTGTATGCTACTGTTTCTAATCAACTTTCCCAATTTTTGTCTTTCGTTTTTGTCGACGGTCCGCATTCTGTGGAAACTTTGTCCCGTTTTTTTTGTTTTGTTTTGTTGTTTTTTTTGTTTTTTTTTTTTTTGTTTTTTGTTTTTGTTTGTTTTTTTTGTTTGTTTGTTTGTTTGTTTGTGTTTTTTTTTTGAGCTGAAGCACACAGCACTGGACTTTAGGCATTCTGATCGTACACTAATAACCAAGTTGAGAGTTGTCTACATGGGCGCTGAGTGTTCGCTGTCTACGTGTGTATTTGTTTGGTACAATTAAGTAAGTAAGTAATGATTTTATTGACATGAAATACAGATGTCAGTACTGACCTATATGCCATACAGTAACATAAACAAGATGTAAATGAGTACTGTTACATTTACATGCTAATAAATCACCTCGTAATACAATCAGTATGGCAATCTACATTCTACATCAAATCAGAGCCAAACACCAAGATGGTTGACTATGACTACGTATACATACAAATTCAATCTAATATCACAATCTATCTACACAAATACTACACACCGATATGGAGGCTGTGTTGTATACATACCTTGCAAAAGGGTGTATAAAGTCTAGAATCTTGAAACTGTGTAAGTAAATCAGTCATTTGACACATCAAATCCAAGCCATAGTACATCAAGATGGTTGACTATGACTATGACAAACTCAATCTACATCATAATCTATCTACATAAATACAATACACCAAAAATGGACGGCTGTGTCGTATACATTACATACATTGCAAAGGGGTATATTGCAAATCTTTGGTATAGCAAAAAGTAATATGCATTAAAACATGCCAGGATAGCACCAGATAGCACCTGGAGATTCAGTGACCTAGATGGTTTCTTTACCTTTTCTTATGAATATATTTATGTACAATAATGCTTCATCAAATAACTTAATTTGCATGCACCATAATAATTGGGGACCAAAGGCTTTTTAACTACTCATATCGTGTACTGGATTTCGGAAGGCATTTCTGTAGAAACTTGCCTAACTGGAAGTTTACCTCAGGGCTTTTGCTTGACATGATTGAAATAAATTTACCGGGAAGATCAAGACTATTGAAGCCATGCAGATAACTGCAAATTTTTTAGAATAATACGACCCTTTCTGCAGCAAAAGCAGGACATCTCAAAAGAAAATGTATCTCATCATCTACTTCACCCAAATTGCATCTACATCAGATACGATCGACAACTTGAAGCTTAGGTCTAGTATGCCGCCCCAATTCAATATTTAGATTATGAGAGCTCAGTCGCAATCTAGCTACACATTGGATGTAGGTTACACTGGGAACACATAAAAGGTATGACTCCATACTGAATTCATGCTTAAACATCTTATATGCACGTAATTTTTTATCATTCTCAAGCAGGTTAAGTTTAGTTTCACTGTCTTTCATTCGCCGAGCCAGATGAGTAGCTCCCCACCCCCGATGTACCCACAAGCCTTTGCGATAAACACGCGCTGATACGCCATAAGGTGATAGATCCACTGTGGTGTTACGCTACTATTTCAACTCGCAAAAAATGTAAACACCCCAGGTTGCAGTCTGTACCTTCCAAACTAACTTATAAACCCAAACATGTCCTATGCCAAATTGTTTCTTACAATATTCTGAATCATCTGAGAACAAGAAAACCTGGTCATCATTGGGAAAATTTTAAAATATTACCGTTTGCTGCAGCCAAAGTACTGACACTTTATTGACATTAGTCACGCCGCCTTGCGCGGTGACTCGGGAGTACTCACATTGTGGCCATGTGTATTCAGTCACTACGCTGGGTATATTGAAAACTGCCCTGTCAATAAATACTGCACACTGTACCTGTCATTTTCGAAAAACAAATATGTCACTGTGGTCAGAATTATGTAAGAGACAGCCCCCTATACCTTTAAGGGTCATTTCTAATATGCACTCTATAATCTTCTACCCGGAAGCCGGCCGAATTACTCACGTAATACCTTGTGTCGGTCCATGTGGCCAGACACGGAGGTTTCGGCAATGGTGGGTGAAAGATAACGTTACGTAACTGTTAGTGCGGAAGGGTCAAGGTTGTTCACTTGGTGATATTCTTCATCTGATCTTTAACATGTTTTTTAGTTTGGCAGCTAATGCATACATTTCCATTGATTACAATGCAAGCTTATGGGGATTGCAACAGTAAATCACATTTTTGACTTCTTCTCCAACGCCGTCAAACAGATTCACTTCAAACTTAGTGGGGATGTGCCTTCGGTGGGTGAATACCAGTTGTGTTCAAATAGTTATGCTCCAATGATTTTTGGAATGTTTAAGATTTTTTTTCTTGATTTTTTTTGGCAATATCTTCTCTGAAACAGCCGAGCCAATTGTTTCAAAGTTGCATAGGGCCTACATCAGGCCCACAGAACCTTAATTTGTTCACCAGGTGGTGCTAGTTTTTTTTATTGATTTGTTTGTTTGTTTGTTCGTTTGTTTGTATGTATGTATGTCTGTCTATCTATCGGTTTATCTATTTTACGAATTTTTGTGTTTACACTATTTTTTACTTCTCCAAAGCCATCACCTAGCTTGTCCTAAAACTACGTGAAAGTGTAGCTTTTGGAAGGATTAAAATAAACTGTTCAATCGGTGCTTATATTCCACATCTCTGATTTTTAACGAATTTTTCAATTTGGTTATTTACTGGTAAATGCATACATTCCCATTGATCACAATACAATTCCAGCACCAGTGATTTAATATATTTTATATTATTAATGTTTCTTTCATATTTGACGAAATCCTAAAAAGAAAAAAAAAACATTCTCTGAAAGCGCTTGGCCATTTCCTTCTGGGTCCCCTTCACAAAATTGGTCAACAGGTGACGCTGTTTTTTTTTTCTCTCTCTCTCTTAAGAGTTTGCGATTAGATTATCCTGAACCTTGGTGAAAATGTAGCTTGTGGAAGGGTCAAACATAGTTGTTCACTAGGTGGTAATAGTCGGCATCTCTGATTTGTAACAAATCATGCAATTTCGGTACTTATTGGTAAATGCATACACTCCTTTTTATTACCATACTTATCAACACAGGGATTTGCATCAGAAAAATAAAAATGTGTCAATATCAATTATCGTTGTTTGTCTTGCTCTCTGATCGAGGGCGCCGGACTGTGGGCTAAGTGACTCGCGCCCACAGTCCAGCGCCCTCGATCAGAGAGCAAGACAAACAACGATAATTGATATTGACACATTTTTATTTTTATGATGCAAATCCCTGTGCTTATCCATGGGGATAGCGATCTACTCCAAAACCGTCTGCCGGATCTACTGTAATTTTAGGAGCAGTATACCCTTGGTGAGTCTCTATCACATTGGAACAAATTATCACGCTCTAATTGTTTTTGGATTTTTAATGATTTTTTTCACTTTTTGGAAAAAATCTTTAAAAATATTCGCCAAAGTCACATTGCTAGTTGCTTTGAAATTGCATAGGGACACTTGTTGGTACTCCTGGACCTTACTTTGATCCATAAATGGCACCGTGATTATTTTCTTATGGCCAGTTGCACACACAGGGATTTGCATCAGAAAAATAAAAAAGTGTCAATATCAATTATCGTTGTTTGTCTTGCTCTCTGATCGAGGGCGCCGGACTGTGGGCGCGAGTCACTTTAGTGAATGAAAAGTTTTGTCCCTTTTGCGCCATTCTGGTAGTGTGCACTAATACACCAGTACAAGCGTGAACATATTTCTTTTCATTTGCGTAAAGCATGGTTGGAAAAGTGAACTATGCAACGTTGGAAATAGAAACACTTTCGGAATTAGTGGAGTAACACAAAGATATAATTGAAAACAAAATAATTAAGGCAGAATGGTGGAAAAGAAGAGAAAGTGTGGGACACAAAAACAAGCATATTCAGAGCAAGGCATAGCGTGTCAAGAAGAACGAAAAAGCAGTTGAGAGATGCTTGGAAAAACAAAAAATAAGGCAAAGGAAGCGTTTGGCGATGAAAAAAAGAGAGAAAAAAACGAAAGGAAGAACTCAGTCTGTTTGGATGTCATCCAGGTCCCAAAATGTGGTCAATCTTCTTCCACAACAAATGCCCGTTTCACAAATGAACAAATGTTGGTTGGTGTATGTTTTTCTGTTGATTACCGTGTAAGGCTATGGGGATTGCCATAACAATTCACATTTTGGACCTTTGCAAAAAGCGTAAACCAGATTTACTTCAAAGTCGGCTGGCATATGCCATGGGTGTCTCTCTACCAATTTTGTTCAAATTGTCATGCTCCAGTGATTTTTAACGATTTTTTGTTAATTTCTCTTAAAATCTTTAAAAAGAATCTCCAAAACCGCTTATCCAATTGTTTTTAAATTACATAGGGACACTTCTACCCCAAGATCTTAATTTATTCAACAGGTAGTGCTGCAATTTCCTATTACATGTCTCAAAAATGATTTTATGTGTGTTTTCACTTTTTGTCAACTTCTCCCAAAGCTTCGATGAAATTTTCCTAAAACTTCATAGAAATGTAGTTTGTGGAAGGGTCAAACAAAGTTATTTACTGGGTGGTGATGTTGCAAATCGTTGATTTTTTTACGAAGTTTTTACAGTTTAGGTTCCTGTTGATTGATGCATGCTTTCTTGCTGATTGCTAATTACTATGTGAGTCAATGGGGATTGCAACGGTAATTCACATTTTTGACGTCTTCTCCAAAATCGTCAACCACCTCAAACTTGGTTTAAAAAAGTCACGCTCTAGTGATTTATTTTAATTTATTGTTCATTTTGGGGGATAAAATCTTTAAACGCTTCAAAACTGCCGGGTTAATTGCTTTAAAATTGCATGGCAACACTTTTTGGGATCTCCCTAGTCTTTCTTAGGTCAACGATTGGTGCTGCAATTCCTTGTGCCTCACTCACGTCTCGTATGTACCCTGACAGCCTGATTGAGAAATCGTTCTGACGGCTGGTTTCGTTCATACTACCCATGTTGAGCCAAAACGGATCTGTTCCAATCCGTTTTGCCCTTGTTATATTTTTTTTTATCTTTCTTGTCCATGTGGCAAATTTTGACTCAAAAAACCATCTTGACCTGGTTATAAAGAAATCCTGTATAATATTCAATATAGGAATTTCACTCGATTGACATCTGTGCTTACCCTTTCTCCTCTGATAAACTGTATTATGATTTGGTGCAGTATTATTTCAAATTTTGAAACGTGACCCTTTTTGCCCTGCTTAACCATTGTGGTCATTGACAGGGAAAGTCAAATAGCGGACATAAAGGAGCAGGTATATTCTTTAAAATGGAACAGTTTGGATACATTTATTTCATTTGTTTGCTTGGATACCGGTACAAATTTTTTTTTAACTCAATCAGAAAAAGATTTCAGTAAACATTCAGGATGAAAAAAAATCAGAAAGTAAATAGTTGCTTTTTTATACCTTGTATGCTTTTGGTGGAGAGTAAAGCCTTTATAGCCCCACTGTGACTGTCTATATCTTCATTTAAATTGGCAAGCAACTGATAGAGAATTATAGTGGCATGAATTTTTATTATGTAGTTTCTACTAGCGATTTGATCCGATTCCTACCATATCGGTTTTTTTTAATTCGTCTTCAGTGATGTACAACAGGTTGTGGCAGTCCATTTTGCCTTCTTGTCCGAAGATACTAATACTTTGAGATGCTTTTTAATCTGACCAGGGAAGTACATCTCCATCCATCTCCCTAATCTGACAAACGATATGTTTGTGACAAAAAAGATTTTTTTATTAGCCTGTATTTTCTGAAATTGAAACAGCTATTCCTTTCTTATTCATATATTCAAGTGTTCATCAGGGAGTTTAAAAAGAACTATATAGGGTGATCCTTTTTGCCAAGGCAAACGGGATAAATGGGTAAGATTATCTAAAAATTGAAATACCTCCTTGTGGTTTCTTTATAATTCCCACTGGCAAATTTGGATTAAAAATCAACAATTGAACACAACATATATTCACAGAACCTTAAATAAATACACGTTGGCAATTAAGTTTGAAATTATCAGAGCTTTTAATTAAGAGATCCGTTTTGCCCGCGCTTTTCACATGCCGTGAAACCGTCCTAAGCTGAACGCCCTTGGAACTGAAGGAAAGTGTTCGGTTAAAAGAAAGGTTCTGCTTAGATAGGTTCATGCAGTATCCAGAGAGGAAATTGGGACCAAGAAAAATGTTAAGAAAGTGCTCGGCTATAAAGGTTTTACTTTACTCTGCCCCACTCAATTTCTCTCTCTCTCTCTCTCTCTCTCTCTCTCTCTCTCTCTCTCTCTCTCTCTCTCTCTCTCTCTCTCTCTCTCTCTCTCTCTCTCTCTCTCTCTCTCTCTCTCTCCCTCCCTCCCTCCCTCCCTCAAAAGCTTTTCTTCTAAATTAAATTCCATAAGGATAATAACAATAGGATAAAATACAGCGAGATGAAAACCAACATTTCTCCATCATGTTAAAAGTTTACACTTGGGATTAAAAACCCTCCCCCCCCCCTAATAGATATACATGTAGATTCATTCAGATTAGCAAGGAGTCATGTCTCTGTGAGCCTTGATGATAATATTTGATGAATCACTTTCATGTTTCAAATATACCAATACTCATTGCGCATTTAGTTGAGTTAGTTTGAAATGAATGTAAATGAAATCGGAGGGTAGAAAAGCTTAAAACATATATGCCTGTTCTCTTGCAGCTTTGGCATTTCCTTGAAAAATTCCTTAGATACTAAAAACAAAACAAAAACACCCCCCCCCACCAGAAGTATTTACGTATGTCATTGTTCCAAAGTGACACAGATGCAGTCGTGAAATCAAAGTTGAATTTACCGGTTTAAAAACTCATAATCACAAGAAAAAGTCGAAATTACGACTAAATTGTATGAAATTGGTATTTTAAAATGCAAATTTTTCTTACCTTGTAGTCTGATAGAGGTCAGTGCAAAATTAAAGTATATGAATGTGAAATCAGCAATTTCTTAAAACAGCGGAAAGTATGTCGTAAATTCACTATATGTATGCTAAACTCAGCCGCGTTAACTCTTCCAATGCCAACTGCGACTAAAGTCAAACCACTAAAGAAAAACTGTTCATAATATTAACAAGGGTGCCAGATTCATAATCGTTGTGCAAAGGCTATGTATTCGAGTACCAGCATGCATATAGTTCGCTTTTATTTTCTTAAAACAAAGCGGTAAATCATAAAAGTAGTTGATAATTCACTTTTTTTTTCGTTTATAAAACTTTTGTTAAGTTGGCCAGTCATTTTTCTTTCAAATTCCAAATGCAGGAAAGGGGTTCATATATAGGCTATGCTACTCTCCAATCGTTTTTCAAGAAATGAAATATGTGAAATATTTTTAACCAAATGTTTATCAATTATATATATATATATATATATATATATATATATATATATATATATATATATATATATATATATATATATATATATATCAGCTTTCTTCCTTAAACGGAATTAAAACAAAACGTGTTTATGACAGTTACTTACCTCTTATTTTCAATGTCGCATGTCATTTGAATACACATTTATATATATATATATATATATATATATATATATATATATATATATATATATATATATATATATATATATGTACACATATATCATCTTTCTTCCTTAAACTTACATGAAACGACACGTGTTGATGACATAGTCACGGACCTCTCAATTTCTAAGTCGCGTGTCATCTGAATACACATTTAGCCGGTCTAATCTGTAGTTTTCTAATTTTGCGCGCCACCTTGCAGTAAAGCAGACCTTCAACTGAAAGCCATTTCATGCATGTGGTTACCCCGAACTAACTCAAATTACGGCCCATTAAAAGGCAACATAACATATTGGACAAAGTATCATGATTACAAGAAATTTCTGGCTTCAAATTCTCTTGAAGATATCGCAGCCAATCAAAATTGTGACTGTATGTCTAACAATAAATATTCCAATTTTGTTGATACATATCACAAACATATAGTTGCAGGTAATTTGGATATAATACAAAATTCAGTTTTAAAGGAATTGATGAAAAAAGGTACAAAATTTCGGACATGTCCTAAGTTGAAGATTGACATTGTTTTTTCAGAATACATGTGATGCTTTTGATTCCTACTGTATGGAATGGGCAAAGAAAGAAAAAGTAGAATTTCAGAAATTTGAAGGATGATTATCAAACTTGTAAAGAGTCTTTAGAGGTAGAATTTATCATTACAAATCCCACATTAAGAATTTTAGTATGGTACTTTCAAAGCAGCGTAAAGTTTCATAAGCAGTCAAAGTACTAAAAGAAAGATTTGTAATCACTGACATTAATAAGGCAGATAATGATTTTGGGATCATCTGCAAAAAAATACTATCTGGATGTTTTGAAAAATGGACTTGGGATATACAATATATCAGACATAAGAGAAAATGACGCATGCAAATTACACCAAAAACCCATTGTTAATTTGACAGATACACATAAGGATGAGATGAAAGGAAATTTTAATATCAAAATTTATGAAGAGAACTCCTCTATTCCACTTTTGTTCTGGATACCTAAATTACATAAAACCCCTTTTAAATGAAGATTTATAGCAGATGCTTCAAAATGTACAACAAAACAACTGTCAAAGGAAGTAACACTGTGTTTGACTGCAATTAGGAATCATTTCCGTAAATACTGTAATGCAATTTCTAGAAACTGTAATTGTATTTGGAGTATTATCAATTATTCTGAGTTTGTATCTAAAATCAGA
Organism: Hermodice carunculata; assembly: GCA_964020975.1. Taxonomy (NCBI): domain Eukaryota; kingdom Metazoa; phylum Annelida; class Polychaeta; order Eunicida; family Amphinomidae; genus Hermodice; species Hermodice carunculata. Next base: position 62,349,376 of record OZ026612.1, read on the forward strand.
TTTAAAACAAAGAGTATCAAATGTTTTGATTTTCTAACAGAAATCTACCCCTAGACGCAGTCACAAGTTCACGTACAGAATTAATCAGCAAAATGTTTAAACATAAGCGTAAACCACACATAAATATTAATCCATATTCAAGCATATTGGTCGCACAATAAATATTCAAAACGTAACATGTAATCTTACACTGTTGAAACTTAGAGCGATGCTAAAAAATTTCTTTTAGATAATACTTTTGTTCAATTTGGACCATTGCTTTTCAACAAATAAAAGGTATTCCAATGGGTAGCAACTGCTTCCCGTTACTCGCTGATTTATATTTAACCTGGGTTAAATTTAAATCAGTGAATAAATTGATGGAAACAAAATCATTTGGCCATACAATTATCAAACAATGCAAGGTATATTGATGACATTGCTTGTGTAAATGTGCAAACTTGTAATGAAATTGCTGAAGAAAATTACCCTGAAGATATCCCTCTGGAAGGTAAAAATTCAGATGATATCAGAGATATGTTCCTGGATTTGGATATTCGTATCTCAAATGACAGGTTTGGCATTAAAGTCTATCACAAAATTGATGAGTTTAACTTTGAAGTAGTCAATACCTTCTTCCCCGACAGCAATAGTTCAGAAACTATTGGATATAATACATTTTTGTCACAAATTTTGAGATTTGGTCATATTTGTTCTAAATTTCAGAACTTTGCACCCAAATAAAATTTATTTACAATAAACTTGGGCAAGAGGATTCTAGAACGTATTTTTGATCAAATACTTTTACAAACTTTGCTGTAAATATCCAGTGATTGTTAGAAAATTTGGTTTCAAGAATTTTTAACATTTCAGACTTGCACTAGCCTTTTTTGCTACTTAATTTTATCTTTTGGCATCATTGTGTGTTAATATTCACCTTTCTGACATTTTAGGCTAACATGTAAGTGTACATTTACTCAATGTAACAAATTACTCAATTTGGCCGTCCCACACTAGGGCCGGGAGTCATTCATGGGCTGCCCTGAGCACTTGGCCAGAAATTGGCAGTATTTACTCAATTGTCACAAACTTAAGCCATTCTTTTGAAACATTAACTCCAAGGCCGGGATTAGTCATAGGCTGCCCAAGCACTTAGCCAGAAATTGGCAAGATTTACTCTATTATTAAAAATTTGATTCATACTTTTGAAACATAAACTAAGAGTTTACAACTAAATAGAACTTGATTTTTTTTGGAGACTTTCATAGTGAGGAGTAGGTGTCATCATGGAGTTTGTTTTACATTTCTGGCACAGGATGTCCATTGTTACAGTACTTGTTAGGAATTCCCCAGGTTTATACAGGTGTCTGGCTGTGACGCTTTATTTTGCAATCACCGGGATTGAATATATAACCCCAGTTTGTTTCTACCTCAATATACACTGTCACTGGTTGGACTAATGTATCCTATTCAGCTTGAAAGAGTACATACTAGTTCAGGGGTAAGTCACATTATTCTTATCTGAACTTATTCTTTACTATTTAGTAATTATGTTTGATAGGTATTCTGCATTCATGTTGAAGCTTTGCATTTGTAAGCGAAACATCACTCCTTTAGCTAATTCATCATTTGCGACGTTCATATTTATTCATTATTATGTGGGTTGTCTTTGCTGAATATTTAGCTTAGACCGGGAGCCGCTACTCAGAGAGACATGTACGGGTACAGGCTCCGAAACATGTTCTGAGTAGTAACCCGCTGAAGACCCTTAAATTTATTTGGGCTACTACAGTCTATGTCAGAATTCTACAGACGAACGCGACAAAATTACTTCCATATGTATACAGGTTAGACAGTGACAGGTTAGCTCGTGGAGTGTAGAGTGTTCAGACAACGGAATGGGATAATGACTACCAGGAAGTGGTTCTGGACAAAAAGACACATATACAATAACCAGACCCCCAAGTGCTAGTTTGAAGAAGCAGTTTATGCTGTCAATTAATTCAGCTGTTTCTCTGATTTGAAATTTGTATGTTCAACTTGCAGCCACGTTCTACAAAAGAAGCATGGAAAAATAATGCCTCGTCAAAATTTTCACCTAAAGGCTAAAAGGTAAAATACTGCATGCTCATTTTATGTCATGATTTATTCACTCCTGTTCTTGTACATACTAGAAATTTAAGACCCAGGACATGCTAATAACAAGCCAAATTGAAAGAAAAAATACAAAATAAAGATATATATATATAATTAGAAAGTATAGGATACCTTATTGCTTCGATTGTGCGTGCCAAATGTAATATTTGGTCAATACATGAGAGTATTTCGATCCGATTGTCCGAACTGATATTCAGCTTACGGTTCATGAATGGGAGACAAGGGACACGGCAGTCATGTAGTATTGATAGCCTGTATTCATGTGGTTATTCAAGGTTTTCAAATAAATCATCTTCCCTTCAAATGTCGTCTATATTGGACCTTTTGCTTTATGTCAGATATCGGGCACGGAGAGCATCGTATATCTGATATGGAACTTTGTCAAAACGTCTGAACTACATGTGCAAATAAATGACAAGATTGGCGAATAGAACATGCTGCAAAGCTCATTACTCCCCTTACGTATACTGTAGCACATTTAATTCAACATGATTACAGTCAGACAGTCTGATTTAAAATGAATAAGTTGCATAACTACGATGCATATTAAACACGTACATCAACAGGCTTGCTAAAGTGAATATCCTGAAATGGAAAGAGCCGTGTGACATTTGCTCTCCCTGCCCATGTTTGTCTCGCATACGTGCACTCCATGCAATTGAAAAAGAAATGAATACAGAGACTCCATAATTACAGTCTCATTGGTATACTGAGTTGCACACCTTGTTGTTCAAGACTCAAAATGCAGCAAAGTTCCTTTGCTCTTGTCATTCAATAAGCGCAACAGCCTATAAAAACCAGTGACCAGATTTACATATGTTGGAACGCTTTCCCTCGTGTTGGGTGTTTAATCAATCAAAGGAATAAATATCGCGAAATAATTACCGCAGGGACCACCTTTGAGGAATAAATGCCGCAGCCAAATGTTTTTCATGAAACCATGAATGAAGGATCCAGAAGCATGTGCATGCATATCATCTGTGGCAGGAAATTTGACATTATACCCATACAATAAACTTTGGAATTTATTGGAATATTGATTTCGGTGACAGGATTTCCCCTCCAAGGTGTGTATTTTATGCCAACCGATACATGACTCAGAACTCCACGGTAACTGCATTACGGCCCATGCTGGGATCAAATTGGACCGCCTCTGTAGTACACTGTCACAATATATTTCATTTAAAATCCCAACGACCTCTCAATTCACAGCCGCAAGACTGTCACAGAGAAAAAACATTCTGATCAGGGATTGACAATGCAAGATGAAATATTAACTTGAGTTGCATTATATATATATATATATATATATATATATATATATATATATATATATATATATATATATATATATATATATATATATATATATATATATATATATATATATATTGTATAATATACCATGAGACAACAGTACTTGGTATATCGTCTCCGGATAAGCCGTCAAGGGGCCAACAAGTTCAGCCGATAAGGAGGCACTACAAATTTTATTACAGTTTAGTGATGCCTATGTATCATATGCTTCATTATACTTTTATTCTGACTTTATGATCTATGGCAATATCCTACACAATGATACCCACGAAAGATTAGCCTGATCTAATGTATTCTTGGACTCGTTTTCGCAATGTTGGGTAGTGTATTAAAGATATTTTAAATCAGTTTGATGTTCGTGTGTTCATCAGGAGGTGCAAACAAAAACAGTGCAACCATTTGTTTTGTATATTTCCCTGTCCTTTTTATGCTTTTATTGATTTATAAGGTTATCAGTTGATTTGTTTATCATCCATTCAACCGTTTGCCTGTTTTATTCAATCATTTATTGTGTCATTCATTTATTTATTCCTTTGAGTGTTTATAATGCCATTCCAGGTATCTATATGAAATTATGATCAACAGGACAGACATTATTGACATGCCTACAACGAGGCCAAACTCCATGTCGCAGAATCAGATGGAGACTGACAAAGTTTGGCAAAGATAGCTTTTGTAGGATGCTGCAAACAACATATGAAGAATAACGGGATCATAGAACTAAAGTCAAATATAAATATGGTATGAAATCAAATGTGTATGCGTAAGGCCAAACACACTGATCACTTGGCATTTTGTGTCTATTGGCTCTTGCAAGTTTGCGATACAGTCCCCAGTGACACAAACCTAAAACACGATTGGAAAGTGTGAGCTTCAATCTGTTCGACATCAACATTTTACATTGGATATTTGGATTATATCATTTCACAACAGGTCAAATATTGGCAAATATTTTGTGCGAACTACTATGGGATACATTTTATGAAATATATTCAAACGGTAGGTATCTTTTTATTATTTACCGTTCGGCATGTGTCGCTGCATAGGGGATTGGCATTGTTTATATATGTACTTCTGACGCTATACATCTATTAAAGGACACAATATCAAAGTACACACAACAAATTTCTGAATTTTAATTTTACACCATAAACTGAGATACAGTGTTTTATAGATGTCAGGCAATAATAACAAGATCAAAAATAGAATCTATTTCTCCGGTCACTGCAAAATTAAAGTTCAAGTATCGAATTACATCGAACTCTGTTTTGTGAACGGACAAAACATTGGAATTCTGTCGTCTTATAATAATATTGTATTGAACCACTAGAATTGAAGAGTACATATCTATATACAGTCAATCTTCAGTTCTTTCTTTCTTTCTTTCTTTGTTAGCTGTTTTTCTGTTCTTATTGTAAAGCGAAGTCGCTATGAACCAAACATCACAGGTCTATCCACCATGATACCTGAAACACTGACACTTGTGATTTCGTATTTTAAAAGTAGAATACAGAAATCAAAATGTTTCAAGTGACTGTACATGACAGTATCTTGTTGCGAGTGAAATAGTGGCCCGTTTCACAATTCCACATTTTAGGGATTTCTAATTCCTCGAGCAAGCGTGAATGGCAACGGGGTTTACTAAGACCTAATTGAATTTTTTTATCATTGCACCTTGGTCTTATTTGAGATCCCGCTATATTGCTCTTTCAAAGCTTACTGCGTTCTAGCCTGAAAATTGCACCAGGAAGACCAACTGAATTCCATAAAAGGGGGCTTAACATAACTGAGTAAGCCAGGGGTAAGACCAGCCAGCCTTTGTGTATGTGTACATTGAGCGCCTGTCAACAACAGTCCTGTAGGAAACATGATAGTCACTTGACCCATTGTCTATATAGTAAGCCCTTAAAACATACAGCTCTCCGACACAGTTCATTTTGTTTCGAGTAACCAAGACCATAGGGTCCAAGCTGAACAACTCTGATCTTGTTCACAGTGTTTTAAACCCTTAAAACTCAACGAAAATCTGAATTGATTTCCATACGTCTCTGTACTTTGTAGGGACTATTTGCAAACATTTGGTGACATGATGAAAGAACGAGTGGGTGTGAAAAAAATCAAAACAGACAATAGCATGTAAACAAAGTAATCATCGTCTAACCAGCTGAATAATGGATACACATCATCTATGTACTTAAATCCTCTGAAAAAATTCATGGGATTTTAATAATTTTGTCGTGGATTGATTTTAAAACTTTCTTATGAACGGTGTGCTTCGCGCAATCGTATGGGTTGATATTTGAGCAAAGCTGCAGTCCAGCCATACACTCAATTTCGGCGTCAAAATCCACGGATGAATGAAGTGAACCGGGAACGAAATGGTTACAAATTACAATTTCCATCCTACAAAGCTTGTGTGCTGATTCAAAACTTAGTCCATTTTCGTTACTCAACGCAAGATATGGAGAAAACCGAATTTGGTTACAACTTTTGAAACCAGTTGACATACCACTGAATACATTGATCTGTACACACATATTCCAAAAGCGATGCGATGTAAACGTTCAAAACGAACAGAAATACTATTAGGTGAAGGACCATTACTTGATTTCATGCCGGTGTAAATTCTTTGTGCATGCATTGAAAGATTATCCGGAGCATAAATATCAAGTTTCTTACAATTTGGCGTGGACTGTATGTTCCTTTATTTTGCGACAGCAATTTTATATTCAGTGGTACATGTACCAAGGTTTGGGTGTTCGTAAGTACTGCTTCAGCTTGGAGGACTCTCTGCCAAATACACCGCTAGATCTTGACCGCCTTTATCCCTAAAAAACTGACAATGATATCGACAAAAAATATTACAATGGCAAGTGCAATACACGAATGAGTAATATTGCCAGAATTTTTGCCATCTGTGTGTTTTGTTTTGCTCATAGTGTAACAGCTATTGCTTTTCTGTTTGCAATGAATATAATTTGAAAATTAATCGAACAATCTCCCCCCCCCCCCCGGCAAAAATGGCTATTTCTTTTGTGTTTGCTGTAAATTTAGCAGTGTCCAACGTTTGGATGCAAGATCTCAGAAAGCGCGCCGCCAGATGGTTATTTGCTGACCTCTCCTATGTCCTGGATAAATTACTTTATTATGCATGCACGATTTGATGATTTTGCATTATAAACAGACATTTGTCCTGATGTCATTGTTGCATATTCCCGTATATTGTAATTTCCCAGAGTGAATGGCAGTCATGATGCCGGTGACGTCATGTTTTGTGCTGGGAGCATCTTGAATCAGGCCCACTGAACTGATTAAAGGGCCTTTTATTGTTTAAAAATTGCGACCTGTTTGCGAACTGAGGTTTTGGGTGGCTTCGTTTACAGTTACGGATCTGGTAACCAACGCTTACTTGGAAATATAATTTCTACGAAGATATCATAGAATAAACGGAACTACACGATGAGATCAAATCAAGTGTGCCCTGTCAAAAGAGGACGTTACTTCAAAACATCAAACATTAATTCAATAACCTATGCACTATGTTTAAAGCTCCTTTGGCTGGAAAGCACACAAAATATACCGTGTTTTTATTTATTGTTTTCGAATTTATTCACGTGGGGAACTAGAGCACCTGATCAGTCTGTCTGGCAACCGGCCTCCATTTTGTATTTAATAAAAAGAAAATGAATGACTTGAGACAGGGTTAAAATTGCATGAAGCACAGACATTGCCTCAATATGTTATATTTAGTGAATTACGACACAAAGATTGTATTTAAGCTTATCTGGTTCAGGGAGGCAATGTGCAATGTAGAGTCCTGAGCATGCAAACCATTGACCGTAAAATGCGTATTATCTTATTCAAATATGTATAAAGGCTGAAAGATTGCTTTGGTGCTGCTTAGAATAAAGGCTCAGTCAATACATTGCGAGGAACAGTTATATGATGTAATAAGGACTACGACCGATGTTCTGTGAAAATCGGTCAAAGCACAGTTAACAACCACTGAAGTATTTCAAGTGGATTAATCGTCAGCGCGAGTAGTCCAATGGTTGCTGTAATTTTTTTAACGATTTAATATTGCACTTGGATACCTAAACAACCGATCAAAAGAAGCGCAAATGAACCTACATATGCGATATAACCTACGGGATATAGGATCATGACTTTGACAAAGCAATAGTTGACATGAATGAATGAGTTTACCTATAATGTCGGGTTTATTAATACCATCTTTTAGTTTGATTTAAGTAATTTTAGGAAGAATTTAAAATCATTTCAAGATCAACATACTGGGGGTCGTTTTCGTGATTTTTTTGGTCATATGTCACGCGGTGATTTTATTTCATTGTTTCTAAATTTTCCAAGAACAAGAGGTCACTTTGCAGGCATCATGTGGGTTTATCTTTTCAAATGATAAATGCTATTGAATCACCATAACAGGCGAATTTTACATCAATGCCAGTCTTTGCTATTAACTTAGGGCAGTCACTTGTGTGTGTCCCACATGTGCATTTTACATTAGTGGTGTAGACAAATAAAATTAAACATACAAAGGTAAGGTTGCTATTCAAAAGTACTGACAATGTTCTTGGAACTATGCAAAAATGTCAAATGTATGTAAGTAGTCTAAACCTGAAGACTATCAATATTTATTCTGCCGTGTAATCTAAAGACTTTAACCTTGCTTATCCGAAAGAGCAACATGATTCCGAGCACCAGTCACCAGACCATTGTCTATTATTTAAAGTAAATACCCGGCTATCAGATATTCGGGTATTGTAATATCCGGGTACCCGGTTGAGTATTAGTCGGTCTGGGGAAAATGTGCAAGAGCTATCATTCAAGTGACCATCCACTCGATCAATCAGACGGTGAACACACAATAAACTGTCACTAAACAAAAAGAACGAATTCGTTCGTTTTGAATATTCATTATCACATACACTTTCACAGGCGACATAACATTGTGATCAGGTTGTAGAGACCGTTTTACATTGCAGTTATTGGCAAGCGTGTTATTACATTCTTCATTATGATACTTGAGGATTACTCAACAGAGGGAGCATTTTTTTTAGTCTTAATGCAGAAATGTGTTCACCTCTGCCATATCCGACTCCATACCTGTTAAAACAGGAGATAAAATGTACAAAAACCGATCACAGCTTATCACCCAATAGATCATCTACCAATGTTATACTAATTTTAAATGAACAAAGTTCTGGAGTAACAGGGTAATTCACCTGTCGAATTGACTTTTCGATTTGAAGACTTAGTATTAAAACACACACACACACACACACACACACACACACACACACACACACACACACACACACACACACACACATTGAAAAGCCATCATAGAAATGATTGTCCACGAGAACCGTCATTAAAAAGAAAAACTCTTAAAGAATAAGTGGTAATTTATCTTTCAAGGGGTCCGCAATCTATGCAAGATGATTCAAAGACAAGACAGCGTGAAGTTTTTTGCATGAGGCGATATGAGAGGACAAAGTTGGAGTGTCCCTATATGTGTGGTAGTTCTTGTCACGCTGGCCTCACCTCCCGGGCTGAACTCACAGCCTTGGTCTGGGCACGGTTACTGGAACGGCCGTTATGGCTCCGACGGAATCAACTATGTTACAGGTGGGTCATTATGAATCTTAGTGCCGTGAATGGGATTAGACGAGAACCCTCAATCACTTGAGGGCATTGCTAATCAGGAGGGCCATCTTACATATTCCAACCCATTGTAACTGTTAAGGGTGTAAAGTAATCTTTGCTTACCAGTGATGCCCCTGGTGATTTATGTTTACAAAGTGTACCGTTTGAAAGTTAATGTTGTCCCATGATACATGCATACCAATAGCTGCATTTGTTCTTATTTTTAAAATCGCACAAAAAGTTCACAAGTTCTATTAACGTTTCTGATATGAAAATGTTTCGTTGGTTGCTGTTGCGGTTCCTAAGGGTGTGTAGTTGTGGGAGCGTAGATTTGATTTATGACCAATCTAAGGTGTACATTTGCTTATATATGCTCGGAACTTTTTAATAGAAATGTATTAAGTGTTATCAAGATCTGTTATTGATCGATTTTGACATATAGCTCGTCCATAAGACGTGAAGAGTCTGCTGACAGAACTTGTGAGGATTAATATCTTTGCTCATATAGCCATATAATTTTACTGTGAAATACTTAAATATCGTGAAAACACTTTCAGAGGTAAATTATGAGCAGCAGAACGTCTGGTGAAATGTAGCACCAAATGACATATTCACGGCCAATTACCAAAAGAACAAAACGATGTTATGTTTGGGTGCAAACCCAGATATTTTGTTTTTCCAATTCTTTCTTTTTTTTTTTTTTTTTTCGTTCTTCTTTAAGACCAAATTTGTCCGGAGTTTTTCTCGGACACTATTATTCCGAAAATCACCAAACTTGCCATGGTGACCGACCTACCAGTAAAATTGAGCACCTGGTTTGGAATAGTTATGATGTTTAAAATCATGCAAATTAGGGGCAATCACAATTTTAAAAGCTCCATGTCTTCCAAACTATAGCAGATTGACACAAAATTTCATGGTGCATATATGGGTTTGTGACACCTATCAATATAATGGAGAGTAAATGAAATATGTAGAATTTTAAATTTTGCGAATTAGGGGCATTCAAAAATTAACAACTTGAATATCTCTAAAACTGTTGCAGATAGAGATGCCATTCCAACTTCAATTTGTAAATTTGTGACAAAGCCGCATCCAATGAACCATGAACCAAAGCTGTAGGATTTTAATTCATACTTCTTAGGTGAATGTGCAAAATTTAAATCTCGAATAGCCTCAAAACTATTATAGATAGAAGTGCCATTCCAACTTCATTTTATGGATATGTGACATAGCTGCATCCAATGAACTATGATCCAAAATTGTACAATTTTAATTTATGCAAATAAGATAATACACTAAATTTAAGTCTTCAATAACTTCAAAACTATTATACATAGATGTGCCATTCTAGCTTCAATTTGTAGGTATCTGACATAGCCACATCCAATGAACCATAAACTAAAGTTACAGGCTTTTAATTCGTGCAAATTAGGCAAATACACAAAATTTAAATGTTGAATAGCTTCAAAACTATTTAGATAGTAGTGTCATTCAAACATCATTTTATAAGTTTGTGACATGGGCACATCTAATGAACCAGGAACCAAAGTAGTAGCATCTTAATTTATGCAAATTAGGCTAATGCACAAATTTTAAATTATGTTGAACAATGGCTCTCTCTTTTTTGTGTGCATTTTCTTGTTACATGTTATGTTACCATGCTACCCTCAACGACGTTCATAAAACGCCTGACTCTTGTCAGTCCATGCAAAGCTTACATGCAAATGACACATTGTGAAACAATTATTTGGTGTTGCGTGCTTCTTTACACCATCCGTTGACTTTGCTGGTATTCTGCAAAACATCACATTGACAAGCACCTGTATCTTGGCCGTTTTTACGTTTTCTTGTTTTATAAACAATGGGCATTAGTATAGATCAATACCGAATGGCCATTGGTCTCTTCTCGAATAATTATACCCCTTTTATGGTACACTTCCATCCAGGACTTGTCGAAAATCAAATTATATGCTCCTAATCCTCATTGGCTTTTCCACACATAAACACACTTCCTTGTGTTTTTCCCTGTGTAAAATACATTATATTGTTCCTTTACACGTTCTTCCTGTCTTCAATCGACGTTCACGCGAACCCCAGTCCAACACTTAACTCAAACAACCACCTGAAGTTCTTTCATTCTGACGTTCACAGCATACGAAGTACCGGTAAACTTGACCAAATTCATCTCTTGGCCCAGTCAGGTAACTTTAACATTATTGCTTTATCTGAAACCTGGCTGGATGAACATTACCCCGATCAGCTCCTCCTCATCGATGATTTCCAACCTCCTTATCGTACAGACCGCACAACGGGAAGAGGCGGCGGGGCTCTGACGTTTATTCACGCTTCTCTACCGTGCACAAGACGCCCGGATCTTGAAAGCATAGATTGCGAATGCGTCTGGGTTGAAATTTCGACCAAGCGCGGGAATGTATTATTTGGTAACTACTATCGTCCACCTGGCCAGTCTGTAGAAATCCGTGATGCATTTCGCAGGTCTTTGGCATCTTCCATTTCCTCTGCCATTGAATGCAGTCCTCACATTTTAATTGTAACTGGCGATTTCAACGACAGGTGCGCTGATTGGAACTCCCACCATGAGAACAGCGACTTAGGTTTATCTCTGGTCAACCTTGTGAATCAGTGCAATCTCTTTCAACTTATAGATGGACCCACTAGGATAAGTGAATACTCGAATGATTTGTAAGGCCTTATCATTACTGATTCTCCAGGTCTTGTTCTGGACTCTGGAACCCTTGCCCCAATCTCAAATTCTGACCACTGTGTAATCTTTTGTTTTTTCTCCCTTTCCATTCATAAGGACAAGCCTTTCAAAAGATCGGCATTGGACTTCAATAAAGCTAATTTTTGTGACCTCTATACTGCCCTTTCTACAGCCGCTTGGAACATTGCTCATGATGTCATTGATTCTTTTGATGATGCCTTATCATACTGGTCTAATCTCTTTCTATCTACTGCAAAGGACTTTATTCCCTTTAAAGAAGTTACCATTAGCCCCAAGGACAAACCTTGGATAACTGCAGACATTAAAAACATATTCGACGTCGAAATCGTGCATGGAAACGCTTTAAGAGAGCATCCAACAAACCCCGCCCCCGTAATTACGACCTTCACCTAAAGATTGACAGGTTATACCAATTCTACAAAAAAATATCGCAATAAGGTTATAACCATAATAAGAAAATCTGTCTCCTTTTATTTTTCAAATCTGCAGCTTCGACTTGATGAGAAAGACACTAATCCTAAACAATGGTGGAGCTTGTCCAAGTCTGTCCTGGGATGCAAAATTCACCAAGATATACCCCCAATCCTTGACGATAACACAATCGTATCATGCATCACGGAAAAATGTGAATTTTTTACCTCATACTTTGCCAGCCAGTGTAAAACACACCCTGGTGTTGCTGCGCCACCCCTACCTGATTTTGCGTTCCGAACTGAACCACGTTTACGCAATATTACCATTACTGAAGACAGTGTTAAGCAGGTTCTATCTTCCCTGAGACTATCCTCTCGATCATGCCCAGATAATATAGGGAATATCCTACTTAAGAACACAGTAGATTTCATCTGTAAACCACTTACAAAAATCTTCCAACTTTCTCTCAGTGTTTCTCTTTTTCCCGATGCATAGAAGAGATCTTACACCTGTCCCGTCTTCAAAAAGGCCAACAGACAGATTAAAAACAATTATCGCCCTATTTCATTGCTCTGTAATGTTTCAAAGGTGTTTAAACGACTGGTCTTAAATGCACTCTATGAATATTTGGCACAAAATAACCTACTCAATTCCAAAAATTCTGGTTTTAAGGCCAATGACTCACTATCAATCAGCTTGTGTACGTCCTTCACAATTTCTACAACGGCCTAGAATAGTCCACAGAAGCCAGAATGGTGTTTCTAGATGTGTCCAAAGTGTTTGATAAGGTTTGGCATCCTAGTCTGCTTTTTAAACTTAGACTACTCGGCATCCCTGATAATCTTGTAGCACGGATTGATAGTTATCTCTCAAACCGATTCCAACGAGTGATTATTCATGGCCAATCTTCATCATGGCTACCTATTGAAGCTGGTGTGCCCCAGGGTTCCATTTTGGGCTCATTTCTCTTTCAGGTCTATGTTAATGACCTAGTTGACAATATTACATGTGATGTCAGACTTTTTGCTGACGACACCAGTCTACTTGAAGTTGTTAATAACCCCATAGAAACTTCTATTAGTTCTAATCATCTGAACATTAATCTCTCCATTATACATAACTGGGGAAAGTTGTGGCGTGTTGTCTTTAATGCTTTAAAGTCTCTTTCTGTCATATTTTCAACCAAACTTGTTAAACCACATCATCCTCCCGTTCGTCTTGAAGACTCTGAAATTCCTGCGGCAGACTCACACACTGATCTTGGTTTTACTCTCAGTAGCACTTTACGCTGGCATTCTCATATTACTCGTATTACCACCAAAGCGAGCCAGCAAAATGCCCTTCTGCGTAGATTTAAATATAAACTTTCCAGCAAAGATCTGATTATACTGTATTTAACTATGATTCTACAAATTCTTGAATATGGTTGCGTGCTCTGTGACAACTGTGGTCACGGACTTTCTGATCTTATTGAATCCATACAGTTTGAAGCTGCCAAAATATGCACAGGTGCATTAAGACACACATCACATGCCAATCTCTTACGTGAACTTGGTTGGACAACACTCACCAGCAGAAGGAAGTACTTTAAGTTACTTCTTTACAAAACGTATCACAACTTAACACCCTCCCATCTCTCTCAACTAATTCCTCCAACTATTAATGCTCGAAACCTCCGCCACACTAGCTCCATACGTCTCATTAATTGCAAAGATAATTGCTAGGACAAATCCTTCATGACACTATAGTATTAGGCTGTGGAACAATCTTCCCTCCGATACAAAAGACTCAATTTCCCTTCAAATATTCAAATCAAAACTGAAAGCAACTCTAAAAGCAGTGGATCACGTTCCTGTTTACTATACTGAAGGACACAGATTTGCCAACATTTGTCATACCCAGCTTCGTCTTGGATTCTCGAGACTTTGATCTCTTTAAGGTCAACATCATCCCACAACCTTCATGTTCTTGTTCCTATCCCACTGAAGATCTGCAACATTTTCTGTTCTTTTGTCCAAAGTATTCCACTTATAGAATTAAACTTCTCAACTCCATCGTCCCTATTATTTCTCCCGGCGTCCACCCGAATCTGATTATACACACAGCGAGTGACAGAATAGCTCATATTTCTCTCGTTGGCAACGACGAATTGTCCATTCCCTTCAACATACAAATTTATGATGATGTCCACAGATACATCGTAGATACAAGACGCTTCATATTTTAGTTCTGTCATGCATAAGCAGTAATTTCAATTGAGTTAGTCGTTGATTTACATAAACTTATTTCTTAAGTGTCCTTAATGAAATTTCCTACCGCTAGTCAGTATTGTGAACAGGGACGTATATGTGTACATTCTACCTGTAGTGAACTATTTTGCTTTGTTCTGCATTTTGGTGATTTTAACTATTTTGATTTTTGTATGCATGGTACCATGAAACATGTGTACAGCTTCTCTGTTTATTGGGTAACTTTATTCTTGTTGTGTCCTGTGTGTTTTGTAATGTACATTTTGTGTGTTACTCCATGTTCTGGAGAACCCCTCGATTAGTGACATCTCGATCTACTATAGGGCGATCCAGTTGAAATATATATGTATAAACTAAACTTAATTGTAGCATTTCAAACTGTTCTCATTTTGAATGCACCCAGACAGACTTGCTGTGAAGCAAATCTTCTTTTCTGATTGTGTACTGTATGTACTTTGAGCAGGAAAGCCTTTTTAAAACATACGAGTTTGGTTTGGCTTTAGGATACCTTGGTTAAAAATTAACAAAATGATTTACAGAGAATAAATGCATAATTTTGTCTATTCATTGTTTTATTGTTTTCTGGATCAGATGATACTCGTAACGGTCTGTGGTCACATGACGGCCAGCTAAGAGGTCCGTACCTGTACAGTAGTACAAGTTACAATGGGAAAACTTGCAGTGGCTGTAGCTGTGACGACAAGACAAATATGGTCAAGTCCTGCACGGGATCTACAGTGTATCAACCTTACGTTTTATACTTTACCTGTTAATCTGCCAACACAAGTCGAGACGTAGGGAGAACCATGCCATAAACCCTTTTCAAAAATGCAGTTGGACTATTATTATTTCTCGACAGCTTATAGCAGAAGTCTATTTGCCTGTCATTTTACTAGATAGATTAATTTAGTGAAGATAAATACAGCATGTCCATACAAAGGAGTTTGTTCAAAGATGATACTTCTTTTACAAATATTGTATATCATTTCTTCAGAAATTACCTTGTATTCACTGCAGTTTATAAAAGGAATAACATCTATCTGGCATTAAAGCATTCATCATTCCAACTTATCAACATTTCTCCCATTCATGGAGTTGGCCTTATAGTATCCATTGTGTTATTCATGTGCCTGTGAACACAGGATCTAAATGGGCGATATAACTATACCACAAAGGATATCAAACCATACAAATCCTATCGTCAAACAAGATTCATTGAGCGCTTTGTAAAAATTGATACCATTACATGCCATCAGAGCACGTCCCTTGTACAAACAATAAAAACCGCAGTGTGCGACTTACAGAAACCTTTGGCATGAGAAATGAAAATACGGTTTAATGACAGCTTGTTAGTTTTTCTTATAAAATGACTGTGTCCACAAAACAGAACAGCATTTGAACGTTCATCTGACATCGATATATGGAAATGCTCGAGCGCAGTTAGTCTTGGTATATCTGGGGATTCGCTAGCGGCATTCGTTTATACATAGGCGTGCCGTATATATATATATATATATATATATATATATATATATATATATATATATATATATATATATTGTTTATGTATGCATCTGTGTGTGTGAGTGTGAACAGAGACAGGCACAGAGAGAAAGAAAGGTGGAAAAAGATGGATGGATGGATTTAGATGTACCCATGTGTATATTTTGTACCGGTAGTCAGGCCGCCTCAATATTCATATAATTGTCAAAAACCTTAGTTCTATTACATTAATGAGCAACGAAACTTCAAATGGGATTCCTCTGTGTATGGAATACCGGTAAGACACATGTTTCAAACATTTAAAAAAAGGACCTTTGCCGAAATTCTCAACATCATACGGGTGGGGCCAGTGGCATTTATGAATGAAATAGGCCTATAAGCTGTGACAGGGGAGACAAAAATGTACACGTTTCGTTAATTTCAACAAAATGTCCAATAAAGAGGTAACAAAATAATCGTCCCACGCGCGCACACGCGCGCGCACCCTCCAATATATATTGACTGCTTTAACAGTGCAAATTGCTTCCTGATATTAATAGCCGTGTTTTTCTGCTGCTGCACCTTAAGTGTGTGTGTGGGGGGGTGGGGAATGGAGCTACATTCTGTTCAGCAGGCAAGATGATAGGTAATTTTAAGAGAAGGGCAGAAATTAAAGTAGAATTTGCATTAATGACAAGCTATTCCTTCGTCAATGACTGACAATGTATTCTTCACACATTAATCTCTCGTACCAGTTAAAAGTTGCATGTACATTGTCTTCTACTTGTGTGCTTTTCTTATTGGTATATATAATACTGAATACTGCCTTTTACATAGAACGCTAAGACACCAGAATTTCCACAACATCACAGCAGAGACATTCAAAAGTACTGGTATACAGGAAATGTAAGTGCCATTTTAAAATTTGAATATTGTTGACCAACATGTGTCTGTTATGAACAGAAATGTTTGCGACGTGCTTCAAAGATCGCTTCTAAATTCATTCTTTACTGGTTCTTGATTTTCCGGTTTGTATGCATATATTTACGATAAACGCCCATCCAATTTCACGCTGTGCTTGCCACCAGGGCAGCTGGATCAGGATTTGCTAGGCAAAACAAAAATCGAAAGATTAAAAAAATAAAATTGCCATTTGGTTTTATAAAATAACGTTATCTTGTTCAAAGTCGTACATTATTTGAGGCAATTAAAGTATCACCGGGATAAAACCAGGTATATTAAAATTTCGCGATTCTTTATTCTAATGTTGCCTCCAAAGCAGACCCAAGCTGCGTATTTTGTTTACTCCGCTGGTAACACGGAACTTGGTCTGCTTTGCAGGCAAATTCAAATGTAGTGGCAGCAGTTTTATACTTTGGAGATGCCCCCGCTGCAAGCGTACGGTCTGAGTTTCATGACCCGTATGCCCTCTTGCGTCGAGCGAGCTGCACTTATCTGAAAAGAAAACTGTACTTATTCGTTTGTTTGCTAGTTTACAGTGTGTAGTCTAGCACCAGAATACGCTCTCTGTCGCGTTGTTTGTACAAAACCAATTGTTAACCTCACGATCTTATAAGTCTTGTTAACGCCTTAAAATGGCGACTATGTTGTTCAGTCAATTTTGGACCATGGTTTGAAAATATTGTATTGTACCATTGTTGTTTCATGTTATTTTAAAGCAAAATTTGAGTTACCATAGCTATAATAAATGTGGTACGTTAATGGACATTATAATCCACAGTGTTGGTATTTTATTGAAGTGCTGTAGCAATTAAGATCAAATATTACATACCATGATAGTTTGAAACATTGAGCGGCAGTTGCATTCTTAAAATGTTTTAATGAGATGTTGAAGACAGAAACAAACTTATTTTTCCAGTACCATCACAGATTGTCCTAATTTTAAATTGATCGGAAATAACACATTTGATCACCTGACAAGTCTGAGGAAATTGTAAGTACACAAGTCTCATTATGTGACAACTATAATCTAATTTTGCGCTAAAGTGGCAAGCTATGTTCAAAAGATACAGCATTAACATACAACATGTAGAGAATGTTGAGAACAGATAATATATTCCTGGCTTTTTATTCTGCTAAATACTGTCTTCTGTCCCAATTTAGTGTACAATATAGACATATCATCACCATTGTGGTCGTCGAAGTCATCAATATCATCTATTTTCGCTGCTTTTACTCTCCTCCTTTTTCCTCCTCCTGTCGTTTTTCTTCTTCCTTTTTCTCACCTCCCCTATTAATACTATCCTCTTCCTCCTCCTCCTCCTCCTCCTCCTCCTCCTCCTCCTCCTTCTTCTTCTTCTTCTTCTTCTTCTTCTTCTTCTTCTTCTTCTTCTTCTTCTTCTTCTTCTTCTTCTTCTTCTTCTTCTTCTTCTCCTCACCATTGTTGGGGAGGGCAAGATATATATACACCAATATTTTGTTCAGACCTGGCTGTGACGCAGCTTTTAGACCATAAAATATGGAGCCAACATTCGCCCATTGTAAATAAGATATTACGAGCACTTTATAACCTAGACTTGTTATGACCTGTTTCAACTTGCAAAGCTTGTCCTTTAAGGCAAAGTTTCTTGATGTAGGTGTTGAGATTTTATTGAGATTATATGTCCAATGTACATGTCGATTGACAACTCACCTACAGAAAGCAACACTGTTGAATTTTTAACATATTCCGAAAGTATTATACATGGCCAGTCTGGCATAACAGCCACGTACATTTAGACACAGTGTCCGCGAGCTTATCAAGGTGTGTGTGTGTGTGAAGGGGGGGGGGGGGCAGTGTAAGGCTTTGGTGGAACCCGTTGGACCAATGACACTGTCCGTTATCTGCAAACAAACTCTTGACAACCGAACAGACTGACCCCAAACAGGAAGTTTTCATAAACCACTGATACAAGTGGTCATACGTACACATCTTCATCCTTCTTGTTTGAACGTTAGATTGCAACAAACACTTAAGTTGAGATATTTCATTTTGCGTCGTAGCTTTGGAACTTTGGGGGTAGTTTTATAAGCAGGGGTGTATATTTTGTGCTGGAAAGTGTGCAGAATGAAAAACAATGCAGAGTTTCTGTTCTTTAAAACATTCATTTCAATATATGTACCATTGAAACTCCTGTTTTGCTTACCAACATGTTTTTCTGTGTAATTTGACACATCGATTACACAATTAGACCTTTTTTCTGTGTTAGGCGAATACAGTTTACAGGAATTCACCAGTTCCCTGATGTCTCCAAGACAAGCATGCAGATAATGTAAGTGCACCGTATGTGAGCTCGACAAATGCGTTGTTCATAGCTGAACTCGTCACGCCTGTAATTCGAACTAAATGGTTAAACATCTCCCGTGGGCCAAAAGAATGAAATGAACAGCCTGTCGAGTGATATATAATAACTTAGGTATACTAAGTGCCGCTTCAGATCATATTTCCGACCCAGTTTTGTTGGCTCTTTATACATCTTAATTTGACTCAATACGGTTTTACCTGGGGGATGAATATCTAGCCTTGGTTAGGTAAAAGCCAAGGAGGCTAGAAGAGACGAGATAACTATATAAAACTGAAACTTAGTAAAACAGAAACGTACAGTACACTTGATAGATCGAATTTAACTGGAAAACTGGTTTACATGTGTAATTATTTCTTTGCATTAGTTTTTGAAAGTACAAGGAACGATTATTCCAATATATGAAGTTCCTCACTAAATGCTGTATCATTATATATGACTTTTTAAACAAATTCTGTGCAAATAAAAATATTTTGAGAGAGTATTATATTAGAATAGTGTGTCTTTTTGAGATTAATGCTATCTGTCAAAAATTGCGATCTAAGAGTTTTGAAAATATGCCATTGTTTTTTCATCTACCCAGGAATCTGGCCAATAATAAGATCCAGTTTTTTACGGCCAATCACAGCAATCAGATATTTCCCACATCTCTGACACATGTGTAAGTATACCGTAAGTTTATTATATTTATGTTTATGCGCGTGCTATCAACAGTTTTGCTCAAATGACCATATCTCTAACATTTGCCGGGCTAAAACGCCCAATTTGCGCAAGGAAATTTTGTTAGCCTCCAATATGCTATGTTGATAGATTTCAGCTAAAATCCTCATACAAAAGATCATTCTACAAGACAGTTACAAAGTTAACGAGCACATGCATTGATACAGACGACTATGGCACGCTGATTTGATGCAAAAATATTGAAACTTACAATCTCGTTTTCCTAAATCGTGTCTTTATCGTTTAAAAAGCATGCAATGCCGAACCTTTCCGTATTTCGTTTATTTCAACATTTTGTAAAATAGACACAAATAATGTAACAATGAGGGTCTGCATGTATTTGTAGGGCTCTGATGAACAATAAGATATACTGGGTTCCCGACGGACTATTTAATGGCGCAAGTAGTATAAAGGTTTTGTGAGTATACTTCAGGCCATTTGGCTTGAACATATTTTATTTCAACCTCACTAGTAATCAAGGCAAACCAGTAAGCCTGTATGGCAACTTTGTTTAGTTTTGTTCAGATGTACCATCAAATATCATTTCCAAGACACACACCAAACACACACACACACACACACGCATGTGTGTGTGTATATATACACACATATATATATATACATACATATATATATATATATACATATACATATATGACATTCCTTTCGTGTTTCTTCGTATGGAAATAAAAAGAAACCAGTGAGAGTAGCATGCACAAAATTATGTCAGAAAACTCCCCAAACACAACGGAAAACATAGCGCTTTGAAAGAAGTTCCTATACATATAACGGCGTAGGAATAAAAATTTGCGTGGAACTAGTGTTTGACAGACCTATCATGTAGTCAGCAATGGTGTCCTCCAAATTCTTGGCAGCCGTGATGACGTGAAAATATACATAAATGTAAAGTATGAAATTTCCCTCATATACTGTCAAGCACGTGTAAACTTCAAGGCATGTTTTGCCCACTGATTTTGTCGTTACACAAATTTAGGAAGAAGGATCAAGATTATTCCATTCGACTGTAATTTGAAGATTTTTTTAACTCTTTAAACCCACGCTGGAATTATTCAAGCACGTCACGAGGTATTGAAAAAATTAACAGTCTTTGTTGGCAATTAGAAGGGCAATGTTTATTATGTTCTTGCATTTGAATGTCGACATTGACACAAAGTTTATGCAATTGCATTTGAATGTCGACACTGACAAAGTGATTTTTGCTATGTATATATTTGCAGGAGCTTGAGTGGCAATGACATCGAGTTCTTTCCAACCAATGCTGTACAGAATATGGCCAATCTACAGTTCCTGTATGTTGAATTACGTACATGATATTGATTTCTATCGGCTACTTAAACACATGTTACACAACATCTTTATTCTGCTTATTTCAAGAGCCTAGAATTGAAAGGATTCCATGAAGTTCTAAAAATGAAGAAAACTCTCAGAAAGATACAGATAATTGTCGAATGAAAAAATCTATAGAATACATAACCTGATTCGAGGTTTGTTGTGAATTAGAGCAAAGAACCCTGCTCATGTTGTTTGTGCCTATATTTCATACAAGAAAGACTCGTATAGAATTTTATCACCTTGTATTTCTGATGCAAATGATTTTGTTCTAATCTTTTCAGCCCAAAAAATGCTACTTGCTTCACTTCTTTAAAAATAATGGCATGCAATGATATGTAAAGTGCCAACAACGTTTATAATGTTGATCAGGTATTGGTAACCACTAAATATTTTTTAAAAATCCAATTAAACGGAAACAGTATTTTGATTTTAGGTTCGCAAACTTGTTTTACCACAATAAGAAATATTTAGTGCTTATTGAATACTTACTGGCTTGATTCACGTCCACTTGATTATCAGAGGTCTAGATGGCAACAAGATCAAGTCCATATCGAGAAGAAATCTAGCAGCATTATCAACCAGCAAGCTGCAACATCTGTAAGTACAGTACTCGTTTTAAAATGATTAGGGTTTAAAGCGATAGGTATTAAAGGAACCAAGTCTTGACACCGACTTCTGTTTTGGGGACTATACATCCGTGCACCATTTAGCTGTAACAAATATGCGACTCGGCCCACCTGGGTTTAAAACACAGATTTTTTTGCTTGGCCAGTAGGGGTGAAAGGCCTCAACATTCCTCTAAATATCCAAGCAATTTCAATGATGCATAGTGAGGTAACGGTACGTTTCTTCCCTGGTTCCGTCAGAGGCCACTTCTTTCTCAAAGCTTTTGTTTTGCGGCCTGGCATAGTAGTTAAAATTATTCAGAGGCTCCTCCATCATCTTGCTATAAATGCCTTGATACCAGTGTGTGCTGTATTGAGTCTAGTAAACCAAGTATTTCACAATTATAATTTTTGGTGACAGGAAATAATAACAAAATGAAATTACAAGCTCGCTTGGGTAGCAACTTTAGAATTGACGTTTTTGTTCCTGTTTTGATGGGTGAGAAGCGGAGTCATGAATTTATATCGATAGGAAAGACCAACATGGAATACATGTACTTAATAAAAGAGGAACCCTTTAACTTATCATTAAAATTAAAAATGCAATAGTTACAATGTCATGTACTTTGGAACTACGACGCACCTAAAATTAACGATGGTTTTTGGGAACACATATCGTTAAACAATGGTCTTAGACAAGTATGCACTCTTAGTCTCACTCTTTTCAACGTGTTTATTAACGACCTTCCAAATATATTTGACTCAGAATGCCACTCAATAAAATTATATAATAAAAACATTAATTGCCTTTCATACGCTGATGATTTAATTATACTACCAGAGAATGAATTTGGACCACAAAGATGTCTTGACAAAGTGAACAAATATTGGATTGACTGGAATATGACAATTAACATCCAAAAATAAAAAATACTTATCTTTGATCAAGTTAGCAGAAAATTGAAAGGGACATATACTATAGGAAACGAGGCAATAGAAGTAACTCATAAATAATGTTATTTAGGTGTAGAAATAAAAGCAGATGACCCTTTTGCAAATTCCATAAGAATACTCAGTAATAAAGCAACGAAAGCTCTAGGCAGGCTCAAAAGACTATTCTTTAACACACAAATAAGTGAACCAATATTGTTATTTTTATTTGATACCCTGATATCACCTATTTTGTTATATGCAAGTGAAGTCTGGGGACCATACATGCTGTCGAATAACAAAGGTTTATTTAGTAACAGAATAGAAGAGTATTTAATGCTCCCATTTCAAAAAAAAAAATAGATTTCTTGGATTTTTGCTTTGGAGTACACAAAAAATCGACAAATATTGCAGTGTTAAGTGAGGTCGGGAGATACTCACTCACGTTAAAAATACTAAATTCAATGTGTAAAAATTGGCTCAGAATAGTACATATGAAACCTGATTCACTTCTTCAGGATTGTTTTCTCTGTAATGCAGAAAATATGCACACGGGGGAATTCCATTGGATAACATGTTAGAGATACGTTATGCAACCCAGACTTCACAATGATATGGGAAAATATCGGCTTACTCACAGACGACTTTCCAACATCAAACTTTGTCGAAAATATTAGAAAGCATTGCATAAACCAATGGCAGACAGAGATGGATATCAATTCAGGCGCTAATAAAAAATTACGAACCTATACGAAATTTAAGAGAAAATTTGAAATTGAAAATTAATTTCTTACTGTCAAAGATCGGTCTATAAAGAAAAACATAACAAGATTTAGGATCAGTGCACATAACCTAAAAATTGAAACGGGGAGACATAGGAGACCACAAAAAACACCTTTGGAAGAAAGAGTTTATGAAATTTGTAATAAAGTTGAAGATCAAAGACATATAATGTTACACTGTAAAATATATGATTCTGGAAGAACTGTTTTATTTAATGAGATAACCGATATTTTCCCTACATTTACCACACTTGACGATCAAGAAAATTTATATTATTTTTTATGAATTTGGATGATACAGAAAAAATTTAAATAGTAGAAACATATTTTGTGAATATATTTTTAAGAAAAGAGGATCGCTTTAACCTATTATAAAAAGTTAAAATGCAATAGTGACAATGTCATTTAACATATATATATATATATATATATATATATATATATATACATATATATATATATATATATATATATATATATATATATATATATATATATATATATATATATATATTTAATATTGGTTAATTGTAGGTTTTTTATGATTTTGTAAGTGTGTGTTTGATATATGTGATATGTTCGTTTTCGTAATGTGTAGTCCGGTTTTGTAACTTTTGTGCGTATGTATTGTGTATTAACAAATTAGTACAGTTGTATTTGTGTGGTAGAGTTAATAAAGTTTCATTCATTCATGTGTCATGAAATACAATACCGATTTTTTTGCAAATGCCTGGCTAATAGAGTTTGAATTATTTGTTGTGTAAGTAATATAAAACCATTAAAATTAACTATTTTCATCACCCTATATCTTTTTCCTGTCTATTCCTTTCCAGTAATTTAAGCAACAATGAAGTTGAATTCATCGAACCAAATGGATTAAGCCAGCTATCTGATTTGAAAATTCTGTAAGTATGATAGCATTAACTTAGACAAAGTGCGTAAAATAAGATTTTATACAGCTTCATCAGCAACGATTAATGTGAGTATAATTCTTATATGATAATGGAGCCTGGAGTTTTGTTCTAATATCTTCCGATTATATAAGCTATTCAACAAAACTGCTTGTGCTGCTAACTCAGGACCTCATTCATAGTACACTTACTTGCGAAAAAACGCGTTCCGGTTTACCAATATATTAAATACATATGCATGTTAGGGACGGTTTATGTTTTTTAATATATTACACAAAGTACTCTTTTTCAGAACTCCTCAACCAAAAGAAAATGTTTTGTAAAGCTTTACAGCAATGATTTCCCAGCTCGGCCGACAATTATACAATCATCCAGTCATGAAAACTTGGCTTAGTTTTGTGTTTTATTTCAAGTAGAAATGCATCAATTAAATTCAACGTATTTGTCTCACAACTTTGATATTACAGTCTTTTTTAAAGTATCCAGAGACAAATACAACGGAATTTTGTGTTTTTTCAAGCATTATTTGATTGCGTTTTGAAAAATGTAGTGCACCACGATGTGCCTGACCAGCACACAGTTTGTATGCTTGTTGAATGAAGAACCAACTTTGAATAAAAAAATCGGCTTATCGCTTGAATCCGTGTGTAGCCTAGCCGGTCATCCATTTTTTTCACTATGGCTGGCGAGTTTGAAATTGATCGTAAATAACTGTGTTACAATTGTAGCATCAGGTTTTATTTATTCCGAAGGAATTTGTCTTTAAAAAGCGAATGAAAAACACTTTGTCTACGATCTCACGCTGAATTTTTTTTTAAACGCATAGTTGAATAGGACTGCAATGATTGAAATAGTTATTCAGTAATATAAAAGGGTGTTAATGTGACAATTTATTAAAACCATGTATTTTAGTCTTTGAGTTGGCTTAAAAGGGAGATTCATATATATATATATATATATATATATATATATATATATATATATATATATATTCCGTTTGTAGAAAGAGTAAATCATATATTTTCAGAGAGCTTCACCAGAATAAGTTCAAGGACTTGCCGGTGAATACAATGCACAATGTACCTAAGCTACTCCATATGTGAGCATTTTTTATATCTGTACTTTTATTTGTATCGAAATCTGTTCATCCGAAGGAGCAGAGGATATCCTGCTCTTGTTCTATGTGCATCCTATGTAAAACCAGGGTTTAGGAAGATTATAATTCTTCCAAATTTAAGGAAACCTTGTTAGACCGGCTGTATATAGTCTCATTGTGAGTTCATTGTATATACCATCTCATCACTTGTCACTTTTTCCTCTTTTCATGGTCGAACAATAGTGCTGTTGCGCTAATGTTTTTTTATTTGTACAATTCGACTTGAAATAAAGATTATTACATAGGAAAACACTCTGAGTCAACAGGTATCAAATTTTCGTTGACTTGACATGTAGTAAGGAAAAGGGCACCACTGCCTGTCTCAACAACCTCTATTTTATATAATCGCAGTCGCCGCCAAAATAGCAAAATACACTTGCCATCTTACGCAACTGGAAAATAAATCATATTGATCTTTTATAACTAAAACTGCAGGTGTATGTTTGTGTAATGCAAAAATTACTGTTATTCATTTACAAACTGGGTGAATGTAAACACAATTTTGTGGATTTGTTAAGTAGATGGTTGTTTACTTCCGATCTGTTGACACACGATAGATAAATAAGCATGCAGAGATATAAATACTCTGCACACATTGGTATAAATACATGATTAAGAATAGAAAACATGCGAACATTACAGGCACTTTTTGTCCCCAGTCACGGTCTGGTGAATGCATTGAGCATTAAAGAAAGTGTGAACTGTCGACAGAAAATGTTTTTAGTTTGTTTTTGTTTTTTTGTTTTTTTTGGTCTTATTTTTGATATATTTCACCTGTCAAAATAGAACGATACATGTATAAAAGCTTTCATTCCTTGAGACCGGAAGGGGCCATGGGGTAAAAAAAAATGAAACAAATATCTTGTCATCACAAGAAACTACGTCGCAGTAAGTGGGTCGTAACGAGATAATGAGCCGCCGTGGTCAGGAAGCACTGAGATAACAAGTCGCAGCCACAAGATGGGAGTTTGTGGCCGCAATGTAATAAGTCGTTGCCAAAAGATACTGGATCCAGACCACGATTTACTCGTCTTTTGTCACCCGACTTATATGCCTCTTAAATTTCCGAGCTCCATTAGTGCATGCTGCTCAAGCACACCAAACCCTTATTCGCGAAGTCAAGATACGATTCATCTTTAGAGCGGAAATAGTAAGCATTAAAAAATCATCAAAATCTGACATAAAATATTAGATAATCGATTCTAGCCGACTGAACGTACCATTTAAAGAAGACACACACAGACACACACACAACCGAGCGAGACATCAAAACCAAGCAAAATTTGCAATCATTCAATGTTAAAATGTCTGTCAGAAACTAGAGCTGTACACCTTTATGCTCTATTTTATTAACTGAGTCAACAACTTTCCTCGATCCGCTTTGGGCGCTATGCTCGTAAAGCGGGCTGAGGAAATATGTTGACTTGAACAATTATGATGGTCTCTGCAAATGTCGGCATATGATGGCACTTGAGTGAAAGTTGAATTTGCAAGAAATACGAATCTGGTACCGTTATGTTAATTCAGAGCAGACGACTTTTGTCGAAACACTGACACTGAGTCACCAGGTTTTTCTCGGTGCACTCTCGGCGGATTATGCAAAAAGGAGTGCGCCGAGGATAGCTGTTGCTTGATGGCATATTATTCTTAATACCAAAAAAAAAAAAAAAAAGGAAACGGCATATACTGTATCATACGATCATACGCTTGCTGGTATTTTAATGACAAACGGTGCACGTCGATGTAAAGGTACCCATCATTTAATGTGTCCCAAACTACGAGTCTAAGATTACAGAGCATTATGATATGCAAAAATTCATAGAACGACATGCACATATCTGCCACACCCACACGCCTCTTCACTTGAAAATCGTGGAAGGCTAGCTACAACATGTCACAAGCAGCACATGTGAATTACCGATTTTGAGGTAAAAGTTCCCAACTTCTTTTTTGTGGAAATACACCGCCATCTGGTGTTCACACTCAGTAAACATGTTTAGTAATCAGATAAGTGAAAGAATTCATATTCTGGACATATGCCATATTGGATTTGCAAGCGTGACAAAATTTCCAGTGAACGCCAGGTCTACAGTCATGCATCTGACAAAAAGGCGAAAGGGGTCAAATATCATCGTCCTATTTGACTCAAAATATTAAGTTCTACACAAGTAATATTTTAAATATCAGGTCTACAATAATGCACCGTAAAAAAACGGGAAAGTATGAAAATCAATTTTCCTTTGTGATTCAAAGGAAGAAATTTTACGCTGTAGCATTCTGAAGTGCAGCTGCACGCATATGGATCACACTTGAAGCAATCAGTATCCATGTTGTAAAGTCAAGCTGTTTGCATAGGATATAGACTATGGTGAACGTGAGATATGCTGCTATGACCATGTGCCACAAGCTTGAAAGGGTCAGTATCTACCTCATCGATTTCTGCTCAAAACATGTGCAATATATTTGAAAAGCTACAGTTGTTTAACTATTTCTGCATGTGAAAGTGTCTTAACTCCAAGGATGAAGACACTTTTAGGATAGCATATCCTCATTAACTTGACCATTGTCATGACAAAAAGACCAAGCTGGGTCAGATATGTTAACTAGCGAACACAGTGCCTTTTGCGTCCTGGAGAAAAATGATCAATCATCCCAGGGACTTTTAATATCGTATGCGTACCTCTATGAATGCACTAACTTCAAACGGTGTATTGCAGTGATTTGAACAATAACTACCTGAAAGTCCTGCCACGGAAATCTTTCACTGACCTACCGGAGTTGTTAACACTCCGCCTACATTCCCAAAAAGACAAGATGACAGCCATTATGTATGATGCTTTCGAGAACATAGGCACCAAACTGAAGTATTTGTAAGTATTTGGGTTCACATTGTTGTTTTTTTTTTTTTTATAAAACAATCGTTTGACAAAACGGTATGTATGAATGTGATAATAAAGATTCAAGAAAACTAAATATTAAAGTGAAAAGGAATTTAAAACGTGGTGTAAATAAGCGTCTATATGTGAATGTAAAGAATGGGGGGGGGGAGGGTGCTTAATCATTGAATATATATGAGCCAAAGTTTCTTTTACTGTTGTAAACATTTTGAAAGCTTCTCCTGGCCTTAGTGTATAAGCAAAAAACCATAAACTTGATAATTTTAAACATTTTCCCGAGGTCACATTAGGAACATTTGCTACTTCAGTCTATTATAAGAAATATATATTGTTTTTCATATTGAAAATATTTGCGCATCCTTAAAAATTCCCCTGTAACTCTTACTTACACCGTCACGACCAAGCTAGTCGAGTGATAACTTGATAAAATTCACTGAGGAAGTCCTGTATTTGCATTAGATTAGATGTGATATTGATATTTTAATGCATACTATGATTAATGAGTATTTTCATGGTTATTGGGGGCAGATGGGTCAGTGACAATGCATTGGTTACCTTCCCGCACCAGGTGCTGGGTGAGGGCAGCTACCTTGCCATGGATACCATGTGAGTCCCGATAAAGCTTCTCTTGTTGTTGATATCCGTTACTGAGGGTAAAAAGTGGTATAAATTTCATAGGAACAACGATCGAGAAAATGCAATCGTTGCCTACGTTTGGCGTATCAAATCACTACACACTTCCAGGTCCAAAACAAAACATTTTTCTCTTCTCTATTCTCTTCTTTTTCTTTCCTTTTCCCTCTCCTCTTCTTTCTATTTTTTCGAAATATTTTGGTTATGTCTGTTTTTTCTCCACTGGTTCTTTGCTTCTTTCTTTCCGTCCATCGAGGTTTGCACAGTTTTTTGCAACGTCTTTAGCTACAATTTCCATATTTGGTGTCAATATAATTCTAACAACGAAGTTGGTCCGCTGATATTGACAGTTGTATGAAATTCAGGATAATAACAATTTTAAACGTCAGGTAAGTTAATGGTCGTATTGGTGAAAATGAAAATACAAGGTTTCTTTTTTAAACTAGAAGATGCCACAATCTGGTGATTATTTCACTTGTATTTCGTCTTGTTGCTGATCTTCCAAGCACTTTGGCTTTGTAAAGCACACAGATTTGCTGCGTTGCAAATCATCGTTTTTTTAATGTATTACATTACACAGTGACATCTTCACAATGAAGCATAATTTTCAAGTAAACACACACACACACACACACACACATAGACGACCTGATATATACATGTGTAGGTAGTCCAGTTTAATGTTAATGTACTTCATCTGTGATTGACAAACTACCTGACCTGGAACTTCACCCTTTTCATGCTAATCGCAAAAAAGGTCTAGCTTGATTTGTAATAATGATTCAAGATTCATTTTTTTCCTCCAAGTACATATACTAACATGCTAGTCTGATAGCAACGGTCCCTACGTCGATTCAGATCTATAGCTTTCCTTGGCGCATTGTTTTCCATAATGCGCCTAAAAGAGTTGTTGCCTTGGTCTGCAAGGTGGCACCGAGACGTTTATGCGATATTTACGTTGATACCGATACATCCGCCCGTAAGCGTCCTTCTTATACATTTACATGTGCAGCTGGGCTGACCACAATAGCATCCGCTCTACTGTGGAATTTGGAGAGGAGGCCTTCCCAATCTACATGAAAACTTATTATGCAAGCAAGCTGTTGGCGCACAAGCCATACTATCCTGTCAGGAATCTGAAGATCTTGTAAGTCATCCCTCATTTTTTTCCCCTTTTTTCTACAAAAGTTATTTTGAAAAAAAAAATAGAAATTGTGGACGAATGTTGTTTCTGTAGATTGCCTTTTAAAAACCCATGGAATGGGAAAAGAGTAGCATAGTTAAAGCTTTTGCGAAGGCCAGGATGGATTACCTGACAGCGTCTGACCAATCAGGTGTGGTAGGTAGTGTTACATGATCCTCTTCAACGTTGGTGCCCCCTTGTAATTTATTTTTTTCAAGCATATGTCATTGATGCAAAGGTACTCTATAATATACAGTGCTAAAAGCGCCCAATGGTCCGACTGCTTAATATGGGGGTCACTGGGTTTACCACTACCGCAGGCAAGTGCTCAAACTAAAGTGATTAAATTCTTGGTAAAATTCCGTCACCAAGAGAATTTAATAGCTCTCTATGTCATATGGAGTGTAAAACGATCACAGTGAATTATAGTCAGCAGTCAAGTTCTGGAAAATGCACATAGTGTTTGCAATGTACATACAAGTCTAAGACACCTATACATCCATACAGGTGCTTATCATGCATGTTTGTATGTTTGCAGCAAGTCCTTTAGCACAATGTATTTAAATCACAATTACAATTCAAATGACCATGTGCACGGGAAATAGAAAAAGGACAGAAGATATTGTGCTCAAATTTGTACGATAATTAAACGTAATATTATTTTTCAGACACTTAGGAGCCAACAGCATACCCAAAGTGGAAGAAATCGACTTCTGCAATATGACTGTCTTACAGCAGTTGCATTTGGATAGCAATGTACTGACCGACTTGACGATACATGATGATGCTTTTAAGTGTCTCACTGTTCTTAATTACCTGTAAGTGTCCAAAAGAAACAAAGTGTATTTAATGAAGCTCTGAGCGTCCAACATAATCAAACCATTAAAACTAATAGAGGAAAAACTAGGTTGCGTGTGTCTCGATAAGTCTCGTTTGAATTAAGCATAAACGTGTTGATATGATTCGAATTGACTGATACGCAAATGTGTGTTTTTCGTGGGCAGTAGAGAATATTACAATGACCCTGACTGTATCTAATGTTAATGTGAAAAAAGGCCGTTCATAAAATTTCTGCCCGAGTCAAAGAAGATTTATTCAATACCGTATACATATGTTTTAGAGTCAATGGACCCGCAGAAGCATATTATATTCACCAATGAAAGGTTGACTTTTTACATTAAGACTCTCATTCAAATGTTACTTCTGGGTCTAAAAGCAAATGTCAAAATAGAACGGATGATAATTTACATTTCAACATTTGCTTGAGCTGAGTAGGGCTTGTGGTGTGTTTACAGAGATCTGTCGGGTAACAGGTGTCAGTATGTGCCGGAAGCAGTGAAGTACGCGGAGCGGTTGCCGTCTATCGTTACCCTGCACCTCGGTTCCAACCGTATTACCTTCCTCGAGAAAGATTCATTTACAAATCTGACCACCCTCAGACATCTGTGAGTATGCAAAGTACTTTTTTTGGAGGGGGGGGGGGGAGGTGATTGCTAACAGGAGAATATGCATGTTCTGTTTCGTTATTTAGAAATCAACTGGCAAGATACCATTATACAGAACTAGTTACAGAAGAAATGAAAGCTGGATGAAGCCACCGATTTACTTTAGCAGCAGTGAGAAGCAGTCTTGTGATTTTGCTCTTTGTTACAATGTTGGATAAAATACTGAACGAATTAAAGAAATAGAAGACTCTTAATTTCGGAGGTAAGAATGCCTTTTTATGGCACGGAAACACAAAACAAAGGTATATCACGTGTTCTTAAATATGCAGATCTATCGTTATTTTACGTCTATAAATAAGGTCTTCTTGCACTATTATCATCCTTCACGCTTGGCACATACAGTGGGCTCTGAAGCTTTTGAGAAAGGCATATTGCCTCCAACTGTCCAATGCAGACCCCAAGTTCTGCGTTATATCTATCACACCCGGCAAAGTAGACATAACTCTAGAACTATAACATTTCCAAGTGAGCAAAACAAAAGCCCATAAAGGTTTACCGATTTAAACATGATGAATTGGATTTTGCTTTGGTTACAATAAATTGCTGTTAAGACCACAAATGTCAAAAATAATCTGCAGTGTATGCAAAAAATCTGAAAAAAAAATGCGATCACTCGTGATGTTTCCTTCCAACAACGATCCCTCGTGAAAGAAAAATAGTAACTGATTCTCAGCCATGTAAGATCAATATGTAATCACCATATGTGATGGAATATGCAATATAAGAACATAAACAGAATCTTGGTCATTGACTTATGTACTATGTGATACGTATCTACGCATGTGGTTTTATATTGAAAAAAAATTCATAGATGTCCAGCAAAGAAGATAATTTGGTCTTGTGGTGGCAGTACGCTTTGTCCTGATTTATTGTAAATGTAGCTTAATCAACCAGAGCACTATCAGATGAAGGACGGGTCGACAGCTTTTCTATGCCTCGGCTTGCTAAAGCTGACCACGACCCTACGCCATTTCCTGATAGGTTTCCCAAACGTAATACATAATATCTATGTGCAAAGACAAAACATTCTTTTTCTCTCTGTCTGTCTCTCTGTCTCTGTCTCTCTCTCTGTGTCTCTCTCTCTCTTTCACACACACATTCTCTCTCGCTCACATTCTCTCTCGCTCACATTCTCTCTCTCTCTCTCTCTCTCTCTCTCTCTCTCTCTCTCTCTCTCTCTCTCTCTCTCCATTTCCCCACCTACACGTTTTCTACAGCTTTTCTCGGAGACCCCTAGCTAGCTAGCAATCCAAACAGATGCATGACCGTAACCCTATATTTGAAATAATTAAAATTTTTAAGTTAATACACAAGTGACAGACAACTGAAGATTTAAATCATCCATATATCCAAAACTATTGTAGATGGAAGTACCATTATCAGTTCAAGATATTGGTTTTCTTATGGACAATTTCATTATTGAAGCAGACGACATTATTTCGACATTTAATATTCTCTGTTGTTTTTGAGCCAGAATATGAAAAGACCAATGGAAGAAGAACAATTCATAAACTTTGAAACTGCAGATGGGCATATCTGGGATATACCGTCCGGAAGGTTGCATAGCGCAATATGATTCTGCCGCAATGATCCAACGAGCCAGAGATCGCTTTAGATATGATGAGGCATAATTGGAGTTGTGTAGTTACTTGAAAGAAACAAAACAATACAAAAAACAAAAAGCAAAGCAAAAGTACAAAAGAAGCAAACAAAACCAATAACACACAAAACAAGCAAACAAGCAATTAACTTTTGGAAATTGTTTCAGGTATATGTCAAGCAACAGGATTGTTTCGATCGAAAATGGAGCTTTTCCAACAAGTATTCAAACATTGTAAGTACACGAGCAAAGGAGTAGTGGTTCCAACGGTTTCTTCCGGATATTCTTCAAACAACTGTGCAACGAGATAGATATCAGTCACCTTTGTTTGTCATGCATTATTGCTGTAGCACTATTATATCAGAGTATACGATATTTATCGGGCCAAAATAAAACAAATTTGGTCATAAAATAATGACATGTGTGTCTGTTTGTTAATTTTTAATCCCGTCCGATCTAATTTTTTTTTTTTTTTTTGTCTTTTGAAAATTCATTTTTTCCGGGGGGAGGGGGTTTTCAATGTGTTTGTGCACCGTCAAAGAAAAGATTTGTGCTTCGTGTGCAAAGTTTCATCTATAGCATGCACAATGCACGTAAGCATGTGAAACATGAAGGAACGAATTGAACTTGAAAAATTTAGATACATGCTTTAATTTCTGGTAAAACCAGTTAATTAAATATTAAAATAGTCATCATCCCTTTTTAGAACACTTGCATACAACGATTTTCGGTTCTTGCACGATAATCCATTCACCGGCCTGTCAAATCTGAACCACCTGAGACTGGACAACAATCACATCACTGTCATTCCAGACACCGCCTTCCACAACTGTACGGCTCTGAACAGGATGTGAGTAGTAAGATTTAGCCGGGTTTAACAACGTGTCTAGATCCATCATTTCAGTTTTCACAAAATTGGCTTATAAGTTATGGAATTCTCTTCACATGTAGAACTGAATGGATTATGTTTGAGAATCGTGAATAGCTTGTGTCCTTCAAATCAAAAGTGAAGTAAACATCACAGGTAAGCGTTGCCGTGCCTAGATTTGTTTATGATGGTAATGGTCTGACAGACTCATTGTCAAAACCATTTAATTGGAGGACCACTGATCTGCCAAGTGTTAAGCATCATGCTTTCTGAGCAGGTAGGTCCAGGTGGAACACTTGTGGTTGCCAGTATAATTTTGTGCTACGTCTCCTCTTGAACTTTAACCCCCAATTGAACTGAGTCAATAACTTTCCTCGGCTTTGGTTTCGGGTGCCCAACCCATGCTAAGGAAAGGCTTGGGGGTATGTTATTTTGACAGGTCTCACGTACAATTCTCATTTAAATTGTTTTCGTACTGTTGAAATTAGTAAAGAACATTGAACCAGACGACATTTGACCACCAGCAGCTTATGGCCGCTTTAAGGGGTAAACGTTGACATATGGAATATTTAAACTTACAGGTCACTGTTGGTCGAGAAAGTGGTTAGTTCTCCTTGCGTTAAAAGCATACGCTTTGTTTCCTTTCTGACAGTCAGTTGCAAGGTAACAAGATTGGTCGACTCATGAAGACTCATATGCGAGACTGCCCACTCACAAGCGGCTTCCAAATAAACAACAACGATCTGGCTTATATTGAAGATGGAGCCTTGAATCACATGACAACCGTGTACTACTTGTGAGTAACACGAAAGCTGGCCATTTATATTACCGAGAAAATGGATTGAAAAAAGCTTAAAATTCGAAAACAATGGGTGGATCTTGTTCCTTTTTGTTACAGTAGTTCTGTATGTCCGACAGGTACTGCACAAGCATAATTTTCCGGCGAGCATTAGTTTTTGCATTATTTTCTCGTATCGCTGATTTAGAATTTTAAACCCCCCACAGTGCATTGAGCATTAATTTATTGATCTCCCGTGATTAACCCACGTTCATTTTTACTTTTAATAAAGAAGAATCTAACGTGAGGTTGCAGAATGTAACAAATATTCAAGTGGGCATCAGTGACGATGCTGTAAGTAGATATTAATCAGGTGAGACCAAGTGGATGTATGCAGCAGAATGCGTTCATATCTTGAAACGATTCTCAACAAAAAAATATTTAGCTGAATGTTACGACTCCTGAGAATAATTACAAGGGGAAATTTTGAACCTACACATCATTTTATTTTCACATTAAACGGTATGCTAAAATATATCATTATTTAGTATTTTCAACCTCGTGGTTAATTGGCACTACGATGCTTTAAACTTTTAAGTGTGACGCTTTAATACATAACATAAGTACGGAGAACAAAAGGGTGAAAGTATGTTGAAGTATTTGGTCGTGTTTTGATGTAAGCATGGCAATATAAGTACACACACACACACACACACACACACACACACATATATATATATATATACATGACCTACTGATCTTATCAGTGGACAATGGAAAAGTTTCTGCACTCTTACAACAACAATTCAATGTTTTATCAATCGGTCTATCTAATTCCAGTGATTTCAGCAACAACAAACTGACTTCACTGCCCATGGGTGGAGATTTCCAGGACTTGACGGCCAGACTTGACTTCTCTTTACAAAATAATCGAATCACATCACTGCCTCCTGGAGTCTTCAGGAATCTCCAAGTTTCAAGAAATTTGTATGTTCCACGTGTTGTTGTTGTTTTGAATGATATATTTCGTTGGAAGTGAATAATGAAATTGGTCTATATTGAAAATGACAGGCGGTCCGAGTTGTGATGATGTCAGCTTTCAGTTACAAGGCTCTGTGGCCTTTCCTCCTTTGTTGTTTCTCATAGATGCCTGCACACAATAATATTTGACCACAAACAAATAGACGATGTGATTGTATTTTTTAAAAAATTCAAGTACGCTTTTTAAAATTTAAAATTACATTCGTGTAAATCAACTGACCCTGACACAGCTTTACTAAATGCATCATTCATGAAACTTTTGTTCTGACTTTTTGTGAAACTTAGTTAACATCAGAAAAAATGCAGATTTGGCAGATTATTATTCGAAGATGTCCCCCGGACACTGAAAGGTAGGGAATTTTACCTACACATATGCTGCTTACGTGACGTCTTTTCCGCAACATACATTGACATGTCATTTGCAGCAATCTTCAAAACAACAAGATCTCGAAAATAGACTCCAATGCTCTTTACAAAGTGACGAGCCAGGACCTCCTTCTGACTGGCAATCCACTGCGAGAATTAGCGGCTGGATCTTTCAATGACACATCTCACTGGTGGGTCGAAATTCAACATATTGAGCTTTATTGTTTTCTTTTGTACACAGACTCAGGTTGCCCTGAGTATGTAAAACATGCAAATACTATTTTAGTGCTCTGTGTGTGTGTGTCTGTGTGTGTGTCTGTCTGTCTGTCTGTCTGTCTCTCTCTCTCTCTCTCTCTCTCTCTCTCACACACACACACACACACATACATACATACACACACATTCAACAATTCACTTCATTTCATTCCTCTCCAGTTAAATTGCAGAAGTCTATACCTTCTGTTATATTTTCTGGGGGTTTTTTGTTTTGTTAAGCTATGTATTAGTACTTTGTTTTAAATATTTCTTTATGTTTAGCAGGACAGCTTAATCTCTTGTCTTTCAAGCAATGCATTTAATATTTTTTCGATATACATTACTATGTAACATTGATTAATTTTTGTGTGCAAAACTACGAGTAAGTGCATTAGACTTTTTGATTTTGTTACAATTGCTTTCAGGGATTTGAACATGCAAGGTCTGTCTCTGACCACTATTCCTTCCAATGCTTTTACTGACGTGACCATTAGTCAGTCTTTCTACCTCAACCACAACCAGATCTCCTCCATAGCAGTCGACGCTTTCAACAATGTTCGTGTCACCAATAATATGTAAGTAAACTGCCAAACAAAGGTACCATTGGAATATCTTCATTTGCACACAACATCAACTGTTTAGGATAGTTTGCCTACAAGACATCCTGTCTTTATCTAAAATATTAATCCTTCCATTTCCATTTCGGCAAAGGTCGATGTGGTCAGAATTGACATAACGGTACTTAATTGATATACCCGCCACTTTGCCAGCCTACCCTTTGTTCAAGTTCTAATTAAGAATGCATTGGCCTTTTATCAAAATGCAACGAAATAGTTAAATGGTACAGATGGTTGTATTGTACGCTACAAGGAAAATATCTTTTCCTGATGTAGAAAGACCTTTATAGGACAAGGAAAAAAGTTATGTCTATTTATCAAAAACAATATTGGAATAATCAGAGAGACGTAAGACGTGATCCTGTTGACAAAGTGTGGGGAGATATGGTCGGTCCTGGAAGTGTGTAGGTGTGCGAGGAGTTAGCTGATAATAGTCCTGCTCTCAGATGCACGTGTATCAGTTTTTTTCTGCATTCATTTCATTGGCCATTCAGATTATCAGAAATTAAACAACAAATGGTGTGGATATATGCATTAACTTGTTGGTCATTATTATTATCCATTTAACTTCTTGACGTTGTCTACGGTATTAGTCATTTCTTCATCATTTTTGAATTAGTACCAACAGTGCATTATATGGAGGTAAGTAAAGTATGCAGCTGTGCAGGTGTTAGTTGATAATACTGATGCTCTCAGATGCACGCATGTCTGCGTTCTCTGAATTCATTTCAGTGGCTGTTAAGATTATAAGAAAAATTAAACAACAAATATTGTGATATATGCATTAATGTATTGGTCGTCACCATTGATTTAATCTGTTGAAATCGCCGAAGGTGTTAGTCATTTGTCTATCAGCTTTGAATTAATACCGACAGAGTACGAGATGGAGATAAATAGGTCTGTATGTTTTGTGAACAAAAGAAAATGATGGTCATTTTGACGCAAGGTCTGTGGTATATTGGGATGTGTGGTAGCAAAATGCATCATCCTGAGGTAGTAATTACGGAAAAGGGGTTACAAAAATAGCATTGTAAGTGCCAATTAAAAATGATGAGATTGTTGAACCATCCTGTAACATGTGATGTTGATACGCTGGCGTGTATTGAAATTTCATTGTCTATAATAGTAAAAGATGATCTGAAGACTTGCGATTTTCACAGTACTTACCTTTATCTATGTTCCGTCAGGCATTTAAACAACAATGGGCTGAGGGTGATAGCAGGTCGTATGTTTGCCCCGTCATCACATGTTAATGGCATCCTGTACATGAACCAGAACCAGATGCCCGTGCTGCCCAATGACTGCTTTGCCGGGGTTACCCTGCAAGAGCTGGAGCTGACAGACAACAAGCTCATAATGTATCCTAGTGGAGCCTTAAGCACACAGAATCTTGTGAAAGTGTGAGTAAACCTTTGGAGTGCATGAATTAAACGAATTTTAACTCTTTTATTGCTGCTTAAAAAACAGTTAATTGTGCTCTGAATTGACATAACGATGAAAGATTCAAATACATGTACTTTATAAACGGACTTTTCGTTCAAGTACCTGCGCGCTGACAGCATGTACAGTTGCAGAGACCATAAGAATGTTGCTAGTAACAACAAAAACCTTTGACTTAGTCAACATTTTGCACTGAAAGAATTAAGGTGCTATTTATCAGTCCCAATTCAGGTAGATTGTATTATTGTTTCATCTTAGAAAAGCAAGCATAATATTTTGAGAATAATTTTCACAAAGTGGAAAATACAACAAATCCATATTCACACAGCTTTTCATTGGTGGTATAAATCTTTTGATCCTACCAGCTTATACATATACCTGTACCAACATATTTTACTTTTGCTTAATAATTACATTGCATAACTTATTTTGATGATGCATGGCTTCATCGTGTAAAATGACATCGTTTTTGTCTCTTGTTTGTAGCGTACTGGCCAGGAACCTAATCCAGGAGATACCCACCGGGTCTTTCTTGCCTAGTCACACAGCGATGCTGGAGCTGGACTTGTCCAATAATAAGTTAGCAGAAGTACCCAGAGGGTTACTGGACAATCTGGTCAACTTACAGATACTGTAAGTATCAGTTCATCTTCTGTTAACTTAAATATACTCACTCTGTTGTTGACATAGAGAGTAAAAATCAATCGATTTTTATACCGTCAACTTACAGATACTTTATTATTATTATTATTATTATTATTATTATTATTATTATTATTATTATTATTATTATTATTATTATTATTATTATTATTATTATTAATAATAATAATAATAATAATAATAATAATAATAATATAACGAAAAAATAAAGATCAGTATAGCACTTCAAGGAATTGACGGATTTACGCATACAATTCAAGGAGATTCATTGAAGAGCAATCCCCCCCCCACACACACACACATACGCTATAGTGAGGACACGCCTGATTTAAATTACAGAACTGATAGTTATTACATTGCTTTCATGGCACTGAAAATAGCCTTCGTGTTATCGTTCTTCGAATTGAAAGATATTGTAATAGCATATACTGATCCACTACTGTCAAAGAGCAGTTCATAATCAATTTGTCAACACGACAGTCAATATTTTGATATAGTGTAACTGTGTGAACATACTAACAGTGGCGATACTTTTTTGGTATATGGAAAACAAAACATTCTATAATAAAACGTTCCTGGCTTTTTCACACAGTTTCAAAGAAAACGTAATGACAAATATCAGTTTCATTCATAATATGTCTTTCATGCTCAATGCAGAGATTTCAGCAACAATCTGATTGAATATGTACAAGAAGGAGCGTTCGATGGACTGGCAGACCTCAATGAACTCAAGCTACAGACTAACCGTATCCAGTACTTCCCCAAGATGCCAGGGCTGCCCCTGGTCAGCTACATAGATTTGAGCAATAACAGAATCGAATCTGTAGGCTATCTGGCATTCTCTCTCCTTAACTTAGACCAGCGGTTGTCTCATCTGTAAGTGTGTTTGCATATTGTCCATTACCTCCCTGTTTTCCAGTTCAGCTACTTCCGTTACACATTGTAGATTAAGACAGTATTGTCATTGATTGATACCGGCTTAGACCTTAAAAATTATTAATGGAGAACAACTTGCTTGGACTAACTATCATTTTTGCTGGCTTCTTGTGTGTGCTTTTAGTAGTGCTTGGGGTAGTTGTGGTCTTCTTTCTAGTTCCTATTCGTGTTTTTACCGCTGTGCGCGGTACTTATTTTAAAAAGACCAGTCAGTACATACCTTCATACCATAGGAATATGTTGAAGTGACTCGTCGATCATCATATTTTATGTCTGTATATTTGTTGGTTTTTCTTGCACTTTTGGGCAGGAATGCTGGGCATAAATTGTGTTTTTGAGGATGATGAATCACGCGCGGTAGCGCTGCCCCAAGAATTCGTGGGGACGGTGGTAGTCGCTGATCTCATGAAAAAGTAATCGACTGAGGGTGAGATTCAGCATCCTGAATTTTTGTAAATCTCATAGCGAATCTGCAGTTCACTGAATAGTTCAGTTAATAATTATTAGATTACACAACTGTTTACGCTTCATGTAATAAGGAACAACACTCTAACTGTGTATTTCATTATATACAATCTTATTTGCCCATAAACGTATGAAAAGTCACATTCTCACCTGAAATCAGAGCTTCGAATGCGTCTCTGATGGTTGACAAATATGGGAGCGCCGTTGTTTGCTTGAAAAAGCCATGATGTGCCAATAAAAGAATAGAAACCAGGAGCGCAATAGAAATCATCCAGCCAATGATGACGCATGCGTAGGGCCAATTCATTCATGACCTTGGCTTCGAATTAGACACCTCCCTCAATTGGTCAAAGCATGTTGCCAAGTGTTGCATTAAAGCTAACCGTGCCCTGGGTGTAATAATAAGAACACGCGGGTACAAAGCTCCCCCTGAAGTAACTAAAAGACTCTACATTGCTTTAGTGCGGAGTCATCTTGAATATGGCACGGTTGTGTGGAGTGTTACTAGCAAAAAAAATCTAATGACGCTGGAAAATATTCAAAGAAGATATATCTTAGGGTCTCCCTTCTCTGAATCTTACGAGTCCCGCCTTTCCAAATGTAATCTACTCCCATTATCCTATAGGCGTGAACAACTGGATCTTGTGTTCTTGCACAAATGTATTAATGGTTATTAAGAGGTAGATTTCTTCAGTATGTTCCCCATTTAAACAGACTTGAGAAATTTACGTACTTCCGACCATAGTCTACGTTTCTAAATAACCAAATGTAAAGCAGAAACTTTCCGTTCATCCTATGTAAATCGCTCTATTTACACTTGGAACATCTTACCCTCCCATATCCGTGATTCTCAGTCTATCCATATTTTGAAAAGTAGACTGAATACGTACTACAGCAAGTTGCAACAAGAGTATTTTGCTCGTCCAATTCGTGTACATGGCTGAGCAGGTGTTTCTGTCCAAAATTAAGGTAGCAGATTATTGTGATTGACTGCCGACGATTTTTGTAAAATTTTTAAGAGTATAAATGACACTAAGTATCTTAATTTGACGAATTATTTTACATGAGATAGTCTGCTCGAGCTCCTTATATTTGTATTTCAAATGCGGACATTTGTTTTATCGGCTTTGACCTTCTTAATCAATCATAACCATTATTATCCAGTGATAGCTGTGCTCATCTTTATCGCCAATCATAGATGGGGAGTCAACTTGTATAGGTGTAATCACCTGTTTGACTTTTCCAAGTCGGCAGTATTTGTTTTAATGTATTGTGATGTTTCATTTTCCTTTTATCTTGATGTACTGCTGATTGAAGCTCAAGAAATAAAAATATAAACAATTGAGCCAGTTTCCCAATTTAGCCATAGTTTACACGAGAATTGTTAAACCTGCTCGAATACTGCGATTACTAAACCGTGCACCCAATTTCTACTCAAAATTACGGTTCAGCATGCTCATTCGGCTTCAATCAAAATGAAGTTGGTCAACAGGGGACTTCACTGGGTTTTCTGCAAGTCTGGGGCAGAAGACATCAGTCTAGGAAGTGCGAGCAATTACAAAAAAAAACAAAACAAAACAAAACAAAAAAAACCCACAAAAAACAAAAACAAAAACAAAACAAAAAAACTTTGTCATATTTTGTTAGTGTTTATTTTATATATTTAAAAAGGCTCTGTTTAATAGTTGTAAGATGGGCATTTAACTTATGTTGACCAAACAATTAAAGAATGCTCGACTTTGCCACTGCATCATGTATAACGCGCTGACTTGTTTGCTCTGTTGTGAACTGGAAATAATGTTTGAGACATAGGCCAACTTGATTGAAAATTGGTGACAGTTGATGAGGCTTTTCTTTCCAACATCTTGGATTTTATGCTGACAAAATTCCAGGATTGCTTGTGGAAGGATTCTGTTCTAAGTAAATAAGTAGGTCTAGGCCTGTGGTATCATATGGACATTGAAATTACCAGACAATTAAAAATGCATCACTGCACGTTTTCTGAATTTAGTTGTATGATTAGAGTTCAATTCTATAAAGTTTTCTGCTTTGAATATGAAATACACTGTTACTATTTACAGTCTAAAAAGAGAAAAAGTTATGTTTATACCGATTTTCGCGTAAAAGAAAGGTAGTTAAACAAAATGAGTTGGGCACAAACAATCTGCACAGAAAAATCGCAAATTGTTTGTTTTTTAACAGGCATCACTGCAGTGATTCCGCTCGAATTTAACTCATATTTAGTGCATTGATTAAATCCAACAGTATCTTATTTGATGGTAAGTACACGATAAGCTTTTAGGAGACTCCTCAAAGGTGAAATATACTGTGTTAATGCAACAAATCCCTCTTAAACAAAGGATTTTTTAAAAATTCTCATTCTATTGTGTGATTTTATCGTTTGCCGTGATATACCATACTGTGTAAAATATTGGCAGGGACCTGGCAGGTAATCCTCTGGGATGTGATTGCAATATGTTCCACACCATGGAGGCTGTGCAGGCAGGTGCCGTGAAGGGCGGGGAATGCGATACACCCTCTGCTACCAAAGGATACACCTTCAAGGGCACCATGCAGGCTAACTCTAAGTACTTCCTTAGGGTTCCAAGGTGGCACTTCCAATGCTGTGAGTATACATGTACGGTGGATGATTGGAAGTCCACTCAAGCAGTAGAGCTGTTAACTGGGCAAATTACAGACTAATGCGCACCAAGTTTGAGTCAAAAGCTCTGAAGAGTACATGAAGTTCTCGGCACCAAAAAAGGGGTAATATTAAAGACCAATTTGCACGATTCTTATTTTTGAACTGGTAAAATCTCATCAAGGGGGCAGACAAATAAATCAAATGTGACACATTACAAATGTTCTCGATACAAGAATATCGCAACCAAATTTGTAGTCAAAGTCAGACCATAACTGTATTTAGTTTTTGAGACACAAGAAGTCATTCCAAAATGTTGTTTTTCATTTGTAGCGGCTTACAACTTGACAGCCAGTGCTCCAGGTGAATATCAACTAGAGGTGGAATGGTCTGCCGCACCTGAACTCTACCCACCAGGAACACCCCTCAGAAACAAAACGAAGAACCTAACCCCAACCCCTGCTCCGGCTACTGCGGCACCCTTGCCTGCTAACACTACATGGTTGGTACATTGATAAACAGCAGAAGACGTTGGATCCAGTTGTGCAAAGAATCTGATGTACTTCATGTAAAAATAGTATTCTAAAGCACACTAAACCAGACTGTTGCTTTAACAATGGCCGACCGTAGAACACCAACAGTAGACAATAACTCAACCACCGAGCGGTTCTCAAACATAACAACACGCCACAAGAGTATGTATGGTACTATGGGTGCATTCAATAGTTGACCATGAGGACATTCTTGTCAACTGTAGATCTAACACTTTGTCTACTTATGACCAGAAAAGTGTTGCTCATTGGAATGATATAATCCACACCCACATTTCTAAAAACAAAGGCATTTTGTTCAAG
Source organism: Hermodice carunculata (assembly GCA_964020975.1). Classification (NCBI taxonomy): domain Eukaryota; kingdom Metazoa; phylum Annelida; class Polychaeta; order Eunicida; family Amphinomidae; genus Hermodice; species Hermodice carunculata. The sequence goes on from OZ026612.1 coordinate 62,393,891, forward strand.
CACCAGCAAAGCTGGTTGAAAATTAATGGTTGCGAATTTGATCTTGGTTATCAGCACTCCTGTGTACTTCAGGCTACGAAAACTGTCGACTGACCCAACAAACTAGCACGGAAAGGGCCAACAGTTCTGGCTTAAAATAGTGTTGTTGGCTCATACAGATACATATTCATGCATGTGGTCTTTGCAGTTATTTATCTGAAACATGTACGTGCAAAACTAGATCTACAAATAAGCTCAATGGTAATGCACTAAGGTAAAAGCGTCTTTTCCAGACTATGGCTAATAATAGTCATGTATCTACAGTAAAGTGTCAGCTTACATGTACAATGTATGATTTCTACTTGTCTGCAGGGAATACTTTCTGGCCTGCACCAGCAAGTCTGCAGCCACCCTTTTGACCGTCATCACTAGCGCAGGTAGTGGAGGCCAGACTAACTTTACACACACGTTCACTCAGGTGGATGGTGTTCAACCAGGCACAGATTACGTATGCACTATTACACTTAAAGTACACGCCTATAACAGTTCTGCCAGTTACCCAGCCTTCATAACCACTACAACTGCCAAAGGTGAGTTTATGTTTTAAATATTCTTACAAGCTTTAAATTTCACTAACAGTGATATTGGCAAATTGATGTCAACCCTGGGCCTGGTAGCAAGTTTGTGTATTGTTTTATATATGACGAATTACTTTTTATGTATATCTTAACATCGACAAAAAATGGCCCTGGCTAATGTAAAACTTTCTCGTGGACGTGTTTTGTGGTGATTCACTTACGTAGGTAAAGTGGGACTTGAACGTAGATTCCACTCCGGTCGTGTAAATAACTGTTCCCTACTCACAAGCCCGTGTGGACATGAACAGGCTGGTGCATTATTATTTTCCCCTTTTCACACAACCTCTCACGGCGTCGTCTACTTTTGGTCTTGGACCAGTAAATCAAACGTAACCGAGTTACATGTTAAATTGGCCATATTCGCAGGCTTGTCTCTCGCATTTAAAAGTCTCGTTGAAACTGTACAGTGAATGCACAGGTGAATTACAGTGGGACCGGTGTGAGAAACGAGGCCTTTGCTGGCGGATGGCACATAAAATTTAAATGCTCTCAATGTACATATTCCACTGATCTTCATACCTAGTATGAGGAAATATGTTCCACGCAGGATGCTTCTCAGGATACAAGTGGGCATGGACGCCGAGCTGCTGCGCCAAGTGTTAGTGTCCAGATTGCATTGACCAGGAATTCTATGTCTGCCACTGTATTCCGCGATGTTCTTCTGGTTGCAAACTGTATTCCTCCTTCCAAATCCAGGCTGCAATACAAGGCAAACAGAGTAAATGATAACCTTGTACATGAAAATATGAAGGACATGGCCGGTATTATGCTGGACTTGAAAGACCTAAACAAACAGAAAGGTCTGGATCCTGGCAGTTCCATCACTGTGGAATGTGACTACACTTACAATAATAGACTTCAGACTGCTCGAGGACGCACACCTTTCCAGCCAGCAACACAAGCCAATTAATTGGTTGCTGAGAATGAAATCCAACTGAAAGAAATTGTGGCAGTGGGTACATTTAATAAACTATATCCTCGATGGCATGGGCCTGGAGAACCTCATGATGACTCTTGCTCTGCTAACCTGCCTGCAGATGCAACAATTGGTAATGAAGGCATGTACCTAACCCAGTGCAGCAAACAAATCAATGACGCGGGCCTATCAGTTGGCACTATTATATTGGATGGAGACTCCAATGCAAATGCAACAGTACAAAATATACGACAAAGACAGGGTCCAATCAATGTACAGAGATGTACTCGCCATTTCAGCAAGAGCCAGGAAAACGCAGTGAGAAATGCAACTTTCTCAAATCAAATGTTTGCTAGCCACAAGTGCAAAAACTACTGCACAAAACAGATTTTCGGATGACCTTGGCAATCGATGTCAAGGTGAATTTCACGTAGCACGTCATGAGAATTTTTGAAGACGACATCGACCTGTTGAAAAATAAACTGAGTTATGTGGCTGAGGCTGTGATCGAATGTTACCAAGGGAGCCATGACCTTTCTAAAAATTATTCATTTGTGTGTGCCTGCAGTCAACTTAGCATGTGAACCAGGCCATTTCTGCCTTCAGTACTAACTGAACCAGTCATTACACCTACAGAGGAAGACTGTCAAAGATTGAGCAACATAAATAAACATGAGATTAGGACATAAAGCAGTCAAAAAAACAAAAACAAAATTCAATTGCACATCAAACAAGCTCTGGGTGCACCACTGACAGCAGGCTCCAGTGTTGTGCAGCAGTTACACACGGGTGACAAACAATTAACGCGCGAGAAAGAGAGACGGAAGACTCGCAAATTTAAAACTAAATGCCCTGCTGTCAGAAATGAAAAAATTAAATGTCATGCATCAAAACAAACTGAAAAACAAAAACACACAATGCTACGGAAAAAGTATTGCTGATGAGCCCACATGTCACACAGGCCATCGTTTCACTGAACATAGTTATTCAACACGTTCAAAGGTGTATGCCAATGAGTACATGATTTCTGTAATTTACAGCTGAGCCGTGAACTGTTACTTTCATGCGTCTCCAAAACCAATGACTTGGCTCCACGCATCCATGATTGTAACATAAATGACTAACTCCCTTTGTTCTATCAATTTCAAAGGAAATGTGTGCCTATTTTTGTATGCAATTCTATGTAAGTATTCAACTTTTGATGGATAGCCAGGGTAATTTATTCGTTTTCTTCCATATTGGACAATACTGGGATCTGGGCCCCCTTGCCACAGTTTCCACCCTGCTGCATTCAAGCTACATTTGTCAAACATTGCCTGTAATTGTGCATGATACCACTCGTGAATCTGGGAAAATGTATAAAAACACAAAAATTATCATTTGGAAACACAAAATGACGATTTGGATTCATGTGTGTTAGTATATGTTTTTATAGTCAAAAGGCCATATATGCTCCTTTACGTCTTGGACCAGTAAATCAAACCTAATAGAGTTAATAACATGTTAAATTGGCTGCATTCGTAGGCTTGTTTCTCACATTTAAAAGTCTCGTTGAACCTGTTATTTTGCTCAAAGTTTACTTCATTGACTAATATTATCAATAGAAAATGGGGTCACATCCGATGAACTTTTTTGCTACTCGTGCAGTTGTTTATGCTTACCTCCATAGTCACAGTTCCGAGGCAAATCTCAATGAAATAATGACCCAACAATATTTTTCTGGTTCAAGGGTTGCTGGTTGAAGTGACACCCTTCACAAACCCACAAACAATCAGGCATATTTATTCCCTTGATATGACAAGATAAGCATAAGAATTTATGTGCTCCCTTATTTTCTATAACCTGTCACGTGAGGCCCGGTATTCATTACGTGACTAAAAGTTCTCTGACACACTTGCACGGTCATGCGCATTTATTGGCCCAAGACCTTTTGAGTTTCACGAGGAAATACTATTCTAACAAGTTTTGTCTTTTTGAAAAATAAGCCTAACTGCGCAATTCAAGATGATCGTTGAATTCAACAATTCATTTCATAATTCTGATAAACAAGTGAAAAAAAAGTTTTTAAACAATGAAATAATAAATAAATCATGGATTAGTAAATTTAAATTTTCGGTAACTGATTCATGTATCATGTAATAATAGAAAGGTAGAGTTGATAGTTCGTCTGCACTATGGATCCCCGTTGAATAAAATTGACCTTCATAGGTTGGAGAACATCCATGATCAAGCCTAGCAGGGAACCAGACTTAACTCGAGGTGCCTTGTGACAAGTTACTCATCAAGTATTCTATGTATAAAATAAACAGTCCTCGTTTGTTTCCTTCGCTAATTACTTTGAAATCATAAGTAAACTCATGATAAAAATTTGGACAATTGTAATTTCTATCTGTAAATTTACGTAGGGATAGTTCTTATGAAAATGTCAATAAATAAACCATGAGGGTTCAAAGGACACGAACAAATAAGGGCTCCGCCTGTCACAGGACTTGCTCTTGTCATATCGATACGCTTCGGGTAGGCCCAACGTTATTCCCGCGAGATTCGATATGGGGTCAACGAACTGCGCATGTCTGTCCTCATGATGAAATTCAATTTTACATATTCCGCATGACCCAAGTTGTGCGGAATAATAACTAGTGAAAGCAAGGCAATCCTTCTAATCTGCGACATAGCAAAGCAGGTAATCGTTTGCTAAGGTCCTGACTCAGCATCACTGGACACAGAAGAGTTCTCGTTGTCTGACCGGTTTTATACAGTTATAAAGTTTCATTTCTTCTACTCACAGTATACAAAAAGTGGCCATGGAAGCATTTGTGCACCTATAACGTGACTTGGTGTGTCCCACTCTCCCTAAACAATGTCATACTCAGTAATAAGTGGGACAGCCTGTTTTATGTAGCAAATGAGCAGATGTCTCACTTTATAACAGTGTAATAATATAATTTGGCCTAATATGTGAACGGCAAGCACCGTAAAAAGCGAGCGCAGATATAGCCCTCAGTGGAGGCAATATATATATATATATATATATATATATATATATATATATATATATATATATATATATATATATATATATATATATATATATATATATATATATATATGCACATTTTGTTGTCTCGTTGATTGTGAGGGAGAGGCGTGTTCATCACGCTTTGCACTTGGAAGCATTACTCTGAAGTATGAAATTTCAAACGTGTAGAACAACCAAACAAAAAATTGACGTAAGTGAATTTATTCTTCAATTTCGCAACTGAGAAAAATCTTACCTTTCTTCATCGATAAGGCGAGATTATGATAAAAAATATAATAATGGCCGCTCCTATTGTGTCTAGTCTCGTATTCTCTCGCTCACGAGATCACGACACGAGATTTAAAAGCATCCATTTACCGTAGAACCGAGCTTGTGCTCTGTAATGTGTGAACAGCAGGCACCGTAAAAAGCTTTGTTGTCATGTCGATTGTTGGCCAGAGGCGTGGCAATATCGCTTTGCGCCCTGAACTTAACAGCATTTACTCTGAAGTATGAATTAGGCCTAGTTGTATCTGCCTATGAACTTCAAACGTGTAACAAGAAAAAATTTTTTTTAAAAAATCCGTTCAAGAATTTGTTCTCCAGATTAGCGACTCAGAAAAATAACGTTCATCATCGATAAGACGAGATTATGATCCAAAATAGTGCAAATGGCCGCGCCCATGTTCTCTGGTCTCGTAGTCCTATTCTTTCGCTCGAGAGATTATGGCACGTGATTTGAATCCCCCCCCCCCATATCATAGGAGCGAGCTTGCGTTCGCTACCTAACTTAGGACACCAGATTAAAATCTTATTTATGAAAAATCCTTCCAATATGTATATGATGTTAAAAAATTAGTATTTATGCAGCAGAAAGGAATAGCTTGTGTATAGTATATTAACGTTTGCAAATAGTATTCTTGTACTTGTGTATATAAAAAAGCCAGCTTGTTTTCCCACAAGTGTATCATTTTACCTCAAGTCGCCCTACTTGTGTACAGAAAGCTCCATATCTCCCATATCTTTTACCGGCCATGATTTCTAAATGTCATATTTTCCGTACCTTTCTGTTGTACCAGGTTAAAATTATTTCCCGTACCACCGTTCTGGGACACCTGCTCCTCCCAACTACCGCCTTGATTAAACAAGCCTTCCTGAGTTTGACATCAACATATATTGTTTTTATCGCTTTTATGAAACAAAGCCGAAATATCTGTGTGGTTGCAGCAAATCCTAATGACACGAACATTGATCCCAAAGACTTCCACATGGAGATCACATACTATGACTTCAGTATGGCCCATCCAGACTTCTCAGGAGTCAGCACTGCCGTATTTTCACGTCCCGATCATGTCCGCAGTCCCTATGGAGCCTGGCTTGCAGCAACAAACACTCCTTCTGTGGATACATTTTCTCATTGGTTTAGACCCAAACCTGGAACAAACTATCATTTTCCTCGAAATATAACGCTCATCTATCAGACAGCTATTTTATTTCCTGTGACGCACAAGTAAGTCACCAAACCTATTATCAATTCAAATAGTATGTCTCAGTGTAGGTATTAAACTCTCAAACCAATGTTGACTAATTTGTCAGACCGCGCGAATGTTCGATGCAGTGAAATTAGAAACTATGCTCGTAATGCACACATTTTTAAAGAACTTGTGTGTACTTTATAAGAGGCAAAATTTGGGTGCGTACTTGATCAATCTGGGGTCAATAAAATTATGCTACTGTATTTTGCTGTCTCGACTGAAGCGTTGCAGGTTATGGAATTCTTTGATGATCTGAATGCATGAGTGGTCGTTTGCAGATATCATTCAACTGCATTTTTTCCTGTCGATGGGCTTGGGTATCAGCATGAAGGACAGAGAGACTGTAGTCTCACACTGCATAACTTTGGGTGAGTGGTGCATCAATAAAATAATAACTTCGACCATCATAACAAGTTTCCATTCAAGAAGCTTAGCAACCAAAAATGTCAAAAATTAGAAATTGGGTGAGTAAAATTGGTGATTTAGAACGTTATGATCAGTATCTATCCTCTTCTATTTCTTTTTCCCCCTGCTATAGGCTTTTCTCGATTTCCAATTAATCTCTCTGAATGCAAACCTTATAACTACCAAGTCAGTATGCCATTATATTTTTCAAAACCGAATTTCGTATACATGTACCAACGTGAATTTGAACCCCAGATCTCCAGCATTGCCACCTGGCCGGCAAATATGACATGCAACGTTTATTCCAAATTCAGTTCCATAGAAAGGCATGTTTAATGACGCAAGGTGAGCACAGTTTTCACTGATACAAGCAAGCATAGATTTTGAACATCGTGGATCTGCACGCCACACAAACACACACGCACACACACACACACACACACACACACACACACATATATATATATATATGTGTGTGTGTGTGTGTGTGTGTGTGTGTGTGTGTGTGTGTGCGTGTGTGTGTGTATCCAGGATTATTTCAGGTGGAAGGTCATTTTGATGTGCACATTAGCGGGACAGTGTGCAACCACACTGTATGATTATCAGTAAATAATTGTAACACACACACACACACACACACACACACACACACACACACACACACATACATACATATATATATATATATATATATTCGTTTTTGACTACAGGTGTGAGGAAAACAACATAAATCCCACCCAGTTCTAGAATCCCATTAATAGCAGTGGTCCACAGGCATAGGCGACGTACATTGACAATGTACATGTAAAATAGACAACATAAAATTCACAATGACAGATTGGCTGATACTAGAATTTAGAACGTGATCAGGGTCAGTCCTGTATGATTAAAAGGCTCCGATTTTCCCAAGATGTAACATTTTTGACTTTAAAAATGTAAAAGTGATATAAGCACGCTGTTTTTGACGATTGTTTGCATAGATGTTAAATGCTTTTTGACACCGATTGGCATAATCGGTTTAAACGGTTTTTCGCACTGGATCTTTTAAAAAAAAATTTTTTACATCTAATTTCAAAGGCAAAAAGTGTAACTTTATAATCAGTCATTTGAATGTCTGAGAGAAGGAAGCATATTTATTGATTTTATACAAGTGTTGCCGATCAATGTTGAATTCAAGTAACACTGCTATAGTTCAACTATGAGGAGGGCTTTTTAGTGGAGCGACACACTACTGTCGTGGCACGTCGATCTCCTGCAGGCAGGATGTCCCTTGGGATAGTATGCTGAGTGCCTTCCATGTCTGCTCTAGCTGTGAAATTTTGAGGGGTTATTGAAGAGAAGAAATCACGAGGGTTGGCGAGAACACTATCAAGTCTTCACGTATAACAACGACCTTGGTTGACCATGAAAGAGCAAGAGTGTAAAACATGGGATAAACATTCACGTGCATGGCAATGTTTTACACTTTCCGGAAAGTCTCATTCCCCAGCAGCTTGTCTTTGGTAGGCTGGCTATTCACAGTTTAAAACAAATTTAAGAGTTCCTTTTGGTAGGTTACATATTGCAGATTTCCGGTCTCGTTCTACGTTCATGGTCTGTGTTCGGTGCAAATATTCGCCAGCAGCAGGGCAGATTTGATATGATTAAAAGGTAGAGTTTAATAATTTCACTGACTTGCTTGTTTGTTCGGTTGTGAGGGGGCATGTTTTGGTATGATCTGAATTTAATGATAAATGACATTTTTCTTTACTGTTTCGTCCCGCGTGGTATCCTGGAATCAAAGGCATAGTTCACCAGAGAGTCACCCTTTAACTTGAAAGATATATAAGCTGTGCCACGGCACTGATGGTATAGCTCCTGTATGATTTTGATGGCAGTGAATTGGGCAAGATGAAGTGGATGGGATGTTGCTGATCTGGATAAGCCTTCCCCCATCCTTTCAAGAATGTGTGGGAGAGGGTGTCTAGTTTTTCCAGGTGTGTCTTGTTTACAACATGAGTGATGAGTAGAAAGCGGCAAAAAGTATTGTTTTATATATATATATATATATATATATATATATATATATATATATATATATATATATATATATATATATATATATATATATATATATACATACATTCTGGTGAACTATACGCAAGTCAACTGCATGTATTTTTCATATATATATATATATATATATGAAAAATACAGTTGACTTGCGTCACTTACAAGTAAGTTATCGATACATTCAAGTCTCGTCATGAAGTCGTCTTCAAGGAGGTTGTTTCGCAAGATTTTCCCTTATGGGTTATAATTGAGCCTAAGAACTTGCTTGGGTCCTGTTTAATTGTATTTAAAGGGTCTTCATTTATGTGAAATTGGGTGGACGTTAATAGTTTCAACAACATAACGAGAAACTTGTATATTTTGTGGGTTTTACTTCTAAGTTCATTGAACGAGTCGAGGTATCAATTCGTTTGATTTTACGTTGATGTGTTCTGAGGTTTGTGGTAAGCTGGTTACAGAAGTCGGCGAAAAGTGCAGTCGGGTTTTTTTGTCTAACTCGGTGGTACCCAAACTGTATATTCTCCTGTAATTTTTCCAAAATGAGTTAAGGATTGTTAAGAAAATGATGGGTAGCCAGGGTCGCTCTCAAAGATACGGAGTCTGAATTTATACGTATTTAATTACCCATGTTTGGTGGAGGCTGCGCCAATCATTTGCAGTGAGATTCTGAATATATTCTGGGATAACAGCAGGGAAGGAGTATCGTTTCAAACAATACTAAATAATTAGGCCATGGGATCCGATCCGAATGCATAACCTAGGTCAAAGATTGTAACATGTAAAGATTTATAATTGGCTTTTGCATGACCGATTGCTTCCTGTAAAAGTTAGTTATTTGCATTGATTCTATTCTCATTTGAATTGAATACCTCTTGAATTGGTTTGTCAACAACAGGGTTCGTTGTCATGATAATTAATGTTCTTGTATCCATTATTTGGTGGAAAATTTTGCCCCATCTGGGCCGATTGTACGGCATTTTGATGGGGTAGATGTATCGCCCTTTATTTATATTAATGTTATAATGGTTTGGGTCCATATCGTCGGAGGAATGGTGTGATGAGTAGTGTATTAAACAAAACAGCGACAGTATGGTGAACACATGAAAGTTTTTTTTTCAGAATTCTGTAGTAGATGCCATCTGGTCTTGGCGAGGAAGAGTTTGGTAGGGTGATAGTTATCTGCCAGTGCGTCAAATTTCCCAAAATATAAAATACTGATGCTTTTTCCCGCGGTTCACTACAAGTGGTCTCCAAAAAAAAAAAATATATATATCTTTACGATAGAGTTTATTTGATATAATGTGCTTTTATTGTTGTACGCACGTTTGCTTTAAGAGGTAGTTGTGAGAGCGGAGGGCATTATGAAATTTCTTTCCGTCCTGGTGATTTTGTTGCCTTCGTAAACAGACCAATACCGCCGTGCTATTCATATAGTGTATTTTTATTGACGGCGGATTTCCTTCGAGCGGGGCCTTGTTTCTTTCGCCCTCAGTCGGACCGCGCTGAGAAGGGTCTGTCTTCGCAGGCAAGTGATTTTGCAGACCTCGTAGATTTAGCCAGCGAGTTCTTTTGAGTTTGAATTTTAAGCTTGTTTACTGGCACGGTATGTGGAGCTTGATGACTGTTTGGCTTGTTGAACATTCAGGCTTGTTCAAGAGCAATGTATTCATAATTTTAATCATATTGTCTCCGGCCATGTCAGGTGACATTGTATCACTGGCCAGTGCTTGGTGGACACGTTCAAGTTCGGGGTCCCTGTTGTAATGGGTACATTCTTCGGCTGAAGACTGTGGTAATACAAAATTGAATATAATTAACAACCTCAGTATGATGATTGATTATCCTGCTTCTTTGTTGGTGGGCACAAACATGGTTTACCAAGTACAGAAGAATCACGATGAGGGCCAGATATAAAGTTATATGAAGAACTTTATTGATATAGACCTAATACAAGGAGCAGTATAAGTAAACAACACAATACAGAAACAATATGAATTATATATACACACACATTGTCATGTATATCTTGTAAAGACACAAAAATTATCTGGCGTCACAATCTGAAAGCCAGAGGCACACCAGTGTGATATTATATCTAAGTATGTCAAACCTACATTCAAACATTCCATTAATACACCTAATAGTGAAAAGGCAAACTTGACTTTTACCATCTCCCATAGCTATAATAAAATTGTATTTACCTGGATAACTCGGGTATGTGAAATAGGAATATATGCCAGGCATAAAAATTACTTCAAAGAAATTACTCTTCAATATCACCTGAGTTACACACAAATATATATGTGTATATTAATAGTTCTTAAATCTATGGTATAGTGTAAGAATGACAATTATTCTTTAAAGAGCTGATACTGATTGCATTACAGGAATTACATAAATGCTATTATTTTTTTAGTTTCACAAGTGCATTAAGAGCTGCATTCAGGTACACAGGAGTTGGAACAATAACCGTGGGAGGGGGCGATGAGCTGTGGTTATATATCAACCGAAAAATGGCTATAGAGCTAATTACTGATCCACTTGGTCTGAGCACACCGTGTAAGAGGGTGGATATTGCGGTTGCTGCACAGTCAGGTCAGTTGGTGACAAGTTTTACTCTGGGGATAAAATGTGAAGTACGTGAGTCTACACTACTGCCTCTCGACAGTCTATTCAGGTGAACGCAAATGCGGCAATCTACTGTACGTCTCTTTGAAGTTTGAAATATCACAGCATCTTTTGCAGAAGAATTTTCCCGCTGAAACCACTTCCCAGTGATGAGTAATCCCAAAGTCCATTTGTCTCACTGCTTTTCCCCTTAAATTTGCACTGCCATAGGTATATCGATCGGGGGCACACGCGGAAGGCTGGCAAAGACAAGTACCGCCTTAGCTATTGATCAAGTTTGATCATAAACATTTAAGATATAACCATTGTTATTCTGCGCAACATTAGTAAAATGCGGTATCAATACACCAAACGTACTTCTTATAATCATCGCCCTAGAAGTAGCATTGGTATAAATTTATGATAAGCTTAAACATGTTCACTTTACATACACAAGGTGGTGGAACGATTACGCCTCAAGAGGGCATCATTGTCAACGGGGTGTGCGTCATATCGAGATCATTACCAAGTGAAAACTTTGATCTAGAATTGGAGGTAGGTGAATCTGCAATAGCCCTGGGGAGACTGGTTGCAATTCTTTAACACCAAGTTTTAACTGAGTCAACAGCTTTCCTCGGTGCGTTTGAGCACCCAAAGCGTTCTGGGGAAAGCTGTTGACATGGATCACTCCTATAATCTCTGCTGTCTTAGGACAACTCTAAGCGTGGTGGAACTTGAATGAAATGTCAGTAGACACAGAATATGAATCTAAATTGTAGTATTGTTACTTCTGAGCACACCGGCTTTTGTTGTAACTGTCAATAAACCAGTTCATGAATACATCAGTTCAAACGTTCACATCTTTATAACAGACAAGACGTTAAAATGTTTAGTAACAGTTGGAGTGGGCTATTTTTCTTAAGAAGTCACATGACAAACTAGACATACCGTCGGCGGAAGCATTGACTGAATGGTCCGCCATTTGTTCAAATTAGGTCATGGTGACACTCAAATCTAATCAGTTCATCTCGGGATGCTAGATTATCATACTGCCAAATTTTAGCAAAATACATTGGAGCACTCTCATGATATTGTGGTAACGAGCCATAACGAGCATGTAATTAGGCTGCCATTCGTTCGGGTGACACCAAAACCTAATTAGTTCATCTTGCCAGGTAAGATAAGCATATTGCCAAATTTGAACAAAATACATGGACGCATTCTGTAGATATGGCGGTAACGAGAATGCGCACATTCGGACGGACGGACGGACAACCCGAAAACAGAAAGGGTCACCTCTAAGGGGCGAATCGTTAATAAAAACATTGAGCATAGCATGAGCAGTTATATGAATTTGATGTGTCTATATCGTGTATCAAAGTAAATATGGTTTGAACCACGTACACTAAGCTGGAGAAAGAAATGCCCACCCCTCATGAAACAGTCGAGTCACAGAGTCACATCTCCAAAAATTGATAAAGTTTACAATCACGTCTTAAAAATCAGAATCTAACTTGTAATAATGCTTTGAAATTATTCTTATCTGTTTAGACGTCAGAAACTTACCACATCGATTTGTTCCATGTGGAACGCAAGCCCTGTCGGTCTGAATTGTTCATTCAGACAGAGAACATGTTCTTTGTTACCGATCCAAATGCAGAGCCTGCCATGGACTACAGCACAGAAATCAACGAGGATATCCATTTGAAAGGAATAGTGGAAACTTTGTCTCTCAGTGACGTGTTTTCTGTCGGGCCGAACTACCAAATGGAAATTAAAAGAGGTTGTGACATAATTTTATAATTCAAACTATCATCAGCATTTATTTGTATAAATAATCTAAACGATTGCCACCGTATAATGAGATCATGCGAAATGTGAACACTTTTATGGAGACACAGATGCCTTCGTGAAAGCTGAACGTCTGAATCTGTCACATTGTTGTCAAGCAAATTTGATAAACTAAACACTGAAATTCATTAAAGATGTCGAATGGATTATGTTTGCTTGGTTTAATTTTACCTGCGAAGTGCACATTGTCTAACTGCAGTGGAGAAAGCTGTAGTCAAGCATAGCTTACTCAACATAGAGCTTTCGTTGAGAACTTTTTAATATCAACATTATTTTACTATCATAATGATCAACTGAGAACATTTATACATTAATTAGATTTGTACATATAGTTTAATCGTATTCGTCACAAAGCTGCAGGTTTTGTTCAGTGTTTTCTCCAATCAAACGTTAATGATTTTATGTATTTAGGAAACGAGGCACGACATTTCACCTTGCTGGATGACACAACAGCCAACAGAGCTGCAGCAGTAGCGCCACCTGCCCCAGTGCTGAACTACACAAACCTTGCTGGCGTGAATGTGTCTTTTCTTGGTGAGCATGCCCGAATTGTAAAACTCTGCATTTTTTTCTTAAGATACAAATCTTTTGAAGAAATCATCCGCTTAAATATGAAAGGAGAAAGTGACATTTATGAATTATAAAGTTAGCACACCTTTCTCACCAGCATATTCATTTTCATAACATTTTACGAATTCAAACAAATGTCATCATGACAATCTTAAAATTAATGACTGGATCTTGGTTTGATATGTCTAAATAAGTTCAAAACTGATAGACTGCTAACTTTTTTTACATATTTATCATACATGAACATGTTAAAGAACACCAGTGTGCTAGCAATGACATAAACAGGGACCACTAATTATGCTACCTAACCAATGAGCAATCTTTGGAAAAATCGCTTAGGAATGGTTCAACATTATCATCATTTTTGAATAAGTACTTAGAGTACTACATTTCCTCACCCCCTCCCCTCCCCAAATTAGTGCTTTAAAAATGATTTTTCCAAAAAAATCATAGCAACATTGCACGAAAAACAAGCCAAAAATTGACCAACATTTTCCATATTCTGTGAAAATGTACAGACCCATATAACCCCCTTCCCCCTTGCGTACTGTAAGTACTAATTAAAAAATGATGAAAATGTTGAACCATCCCTTAGATAAATCATTGGGCCGTGTCTGAAGTTCAGTATCTTTTCAGCAGTTTAGGAGGGTTGATCCAAAGCTGTATGGCCTACCCACTCCTTTCAATTTTCAATCACGTGAAGGACTGTATCTTGAAAGCAGAAGTCACTATTTGTAATATTTTACGTGCTGAATTGAAAGAAGTTTATCTATATTTTCAGAGTATTTTATCCCTGTAGTACACCAGGAGATCGGATAGGTTAGGAACTTTTAGATCAATCCTCGTGAAGTTTTCTCAAAGACGAATTGGCATGCTTGACCATATACACATTGAGATTGGCAATAAATGAGTGTTCAATCAGAAATTCGAGTACAAAAACCAATCATTATGATACATGTAATATCCTGCTTAACTTTTACATCATGGATAAAGAAAAGAGTGCATATGTTACCCGTGGTGTTGAAAATAAATATAATTTCAGAGTGCGCAAGTCCGCCAACCATGACCCCAGATCCAAATATACCAGGAACGGAATCATTTACGATCGGCACCACGACAGCTTTGTTCTCGGTGAAAACCGCCTTGGACTATGAGGTGGCAAAAAGATACTATGTGGTGATGAGCGTAGTGGATGCGGGTCATAATCCACCTCTGACGGGACAAATAAGTATAAGAGTGAGATAAAGAGCTAACATTTACAGATCGCATTGTTTGAGCACCAGCATGAACATTAGCATGTGTTGGGGAAGTAGTACATGTTGTCACTTCTATGTATTTTGGTTGGCAACATTCCTGGTTTCAAATCATTATAGTTATAACTATGAACATTTCTTCTTAAAATTTTTGATTTACATGTACATTGCTTTAGACCTAGAAAATTAGGAGATACATAATACGTTGTGTCTGTGCAGACAATGAGAGAAAAAGAGAGAATAATCAGTGTTTAGGTAGAAAAAAAGTTGCATTTTGACATCTTGTTTGTTTAGACGCTCGATGAATGACAAGAGTTGTATTGTGATATGTATACATATTACCTAGGAGGGAGGACAGAGAGAGAGAGAGAGAGAGAGAGAGAGAGAGAGAGAGAGAGAGAGAGAGAGAGAGAGAGAGAGAGAGAGAGAGAGAGAGAGAGAGAGAGAGAGAGAGAGAGAGAGAGAGAGAGAGAGAGAGAGAGAGAGAGAGAGAGAGAGAGAGAGAGAGAGAGAGAGAGAGAGAGAGAGAGAGATGTTGAAGATGTGACTAAATTCGAACTTGTTTTACAATCGTAATTTCAAACATTGATTCTATTGGTGCCAGTTATTCAGAAATAGAAGCTTATGTCGAAGAATTGGGTTTAAATGGATTTGAAATCAGTGTACTCAAGAGTGTCACATACCAGATGATAATGATGCATCACTGATACAAATTAATGGATATCATAGTATTACTCTGGGGAAAATATGTTGCAACAATGGTGGCCTAGAGATATTTCTGAACAAAAAATACAGGTACAACTGTGAATCAAGGTCGAATATATGTATACACACACACATATATATATATATACATATATATATATATATATATATATATATATATATATATATACATACATACATATATATATATATATATATATATATATATATATATATATATATATATATATATATATATATATATATAACATCTAGGATATGGAAAGGCCAATTTATCGAAATATATGGTGAAAGACGTACAAAGAACCTTATTCTTGGCAATATTTACAGGCCTCCTAGAAATGTTAATGATATTTTTATTATTTTCATGGAAGAGTTCTCAATTACTCTGGAAAAACTTGAAAGAATCAACAGTGAATCCATACTAACTGGAGATTTTAACATAAACCTTTTAAAAACATGAAAAAACAAACATAGATTCTTTCCAAAAATTACTTATCCTACTCGTTTCATAAAGAAAAAAATGGAACATTGAAAGCATCTTCTGTAAATTAAACAAAGCCACACTTAAATCAACATCAGGAATCCTTACAAAAAATTCTCATACCATCAACCATACTTTACCTGCTTAGATACCATCTTCTTAAACGATTCTTCTGAAAAAAAATATTAAAATACACAGAAACGACCCACAGAAAGTAGATGATTTACTAGAAGATGTACTTAATTAGTAGATCCAAACGGGAACCCCAATGTCAATAATAATTCAATAAGTGATACCATTCAAAAAGTATGCATAAACACGTCCCTTTCAGGAATGTATGTTTTAATAAATATAAGCATAAGAAAAACAAATGGATCGCTCATGGTATTTAAATTATTAAATATAGAAACAATTTATATAATTTACTGACAATGATAAACCCTGAAACTGACGAATTCACTGCTCTAAACACAAATCCAGCAACATACAGTAATATATATCATAAAAGAATGCATGCAATGCCAAGAAATATTATTAAGATTTATTTTGAATAAATTCAAAGGTTACATTAGGAAAACTTGGATGACACTAAATGAATTATTAAACAAGACAAAAAATTAAAAGTCCTTTCCAGACTATTTTATGGTAGATGGCAAGGCGGTAGATAATAGACTCACCATTACAAACAAATTTTATTCCTTCTTAACAAACATAAGGCCTGATCTTGCCAAGAACATTGATAAACCAAACAATTTAAATTTTAAAGATTACCTAAATGGCAGACATGATTCTAATTTTCAATTTACTAAATCTGATTTACTTGAAATAACTACAGGGGCACGCTAAGGGTCTATCTTGGGCCCCTGCCCTTTATTATATACGTAACTGATACTATAAATACAAGTGAATTGTTTAATTTTATTATGTATGCAGACGACACAACAATGTCAACAACCCTGAAAGCAACAAACCCTGGTGTGTGGAATGTTGATACTATGAACAATGAATTTATAAAAATAAGTGCTTGGCTTAAAGTTAATGAACTGTCACTTAATGTTAACAATTCAAACTTTATGGTTTTCCATGATATATAGAAGAAAACTAACTTGCCACGTATCAAAATAAATGATGTTAATGTCAAACATGTAGAGAATTTCAATTTTCTTAGCATAATCATAGATGAGCACATGACTTGGAATAAGCATTCAACGAGTTTCAAGTAAAATATCACGAATTATGGAGTTTTAAAATAAAGTTAAAAATTTCCTTCCTCTGCATACAAAAATCACCATGTACTTATATTTCCTCACATCAATTATGGACTACTTGCATGAGGCTTTATATGTGAAAAAATAAATACATTACAGAAGAAAGTCATCCGCTGTATAACTTGTAGCAAATACAATGCTCACACAGAGCCACCATTTCAGAGTTAAAGCTACTCGAAATTAGTGACATTTGCAAGCTTACAAAACTAAAATTTGCTCATAAAAATTCATGAATAAAAACACCCGGTTGCACTTATGATACTCTCTTATCTGCAGAAAAAAAATACAACATAAACACGACACAAGAGGTAGTGAAAATTTCTTTATTAACAGACTAAACACTACTTTGGCTCAACAGACCTTGGAATTTGATATCCCCAAATTATTAAACAATACACCAACAATCATATCAAATAAATTTTCTGCTCATAGTCTGCAAGGATTTTCAAACTATGTTAAAAACTATTTCAAAAATGGGTATCAAATGAACTGTTCAACTGTAAACTATCATATTTGCACAAACAAAAATTAATTGTAATCAGACCTCTCCACTTTGATCAATACCTCCTTCTCTTCCTTCTAATTAATTTATCATAAATCTTCATTTTTTTTAATACCTAACTGTCCTCGTGTCATACTTAACAGAATTGAATTTTGTAGCACCAACTCTTAACTGTGTGACTGTCTTAAGTTTCAAACATATTTTCTCAGGGTGGCTTACATTTTAGCAACACAATTGGGCCATGATGTAAGTCTCCCGGCCAAGTTTAGTTGTTTTTTTTCATCAAATAGTGTATAATATGGACCACAATTGTGCGATTTATGGTCGTATAAATAAATTTGTCTTGTCTGTCCGTCCGTCCGTCCGTGTGTGTGTGTGAGAGAGAGAGAGAGAGAGAGAGAGAGAGAGAGAGAGAGAGAGAGAGAGAGAGAGAGAGAGAGAGAATTTAACATTTTCAGATAAACTGAGACCACTGACAGTTTGATATATTACTTTCTATGTAGATATTAATCAAGGACGTTAATGACCATTGTCCTATACTCGCTGAAACCAGCTTTGCATTTGAGCCTGTACCGGCGCTTCAGTTTGACCCTATAATCTACCTCAATGCCACAGATATGGACAGCACCATCAATGGTGAAATCATGTACATGTCTTCACTTCACACCATAGAGTAAGTACAACTGGTCGAGGATCGCATGTCAGACCCTCGTATGTAAAAATTCCGCTATATGAGAAAACTCCCTTGCATATTGGAAAAAAAATGGTTATGTATGTAAAAATTAACGGTAAAGGCCTATTTAAGACGTTTGTCACAAATGTAAGAACTTTTGGTGTATAGGCCTATATAACAAAATTGCTCACAACAATGTAAAAAAACTGCCGGTTACATATGTAAAATAGCCAACTACAAATGTAAAAAGTGGAAAACGCTATGTTAAAAGTTTGGAGGAAGCATTAAAAGCCGTGTATACACAATACAATTTCGTAAGACGTAGGAATGGGCCGACGAAATCGGACTCGTCGGCGTGTTTGAACGTGTACATCGGCGCGTCGACAAAATAACAAAGAGATGGATCAAGGATTGTCCTTTCACTCTGCAACACACGATTCTGAAACAAAGTCGAATTTATCTTCCTAAGAGTGTGGCATTTCGTTTTCTTCAGCCCACCCCTCAGTCGCTACAATGCATCTATGGACCTTTACAAGGTGGTGTACCCAGAAAATAGTACGGTTGTCTTCAAGCTGGTGGCCGTTGACAAGGGCACACCTCCCCGTGGAGCGACTGCAGACGTGCGCATACTGGTCAGCAATACGTGCCTACTGAATGTCTTTTATGAAGAAATTGAACTGAAGATGGTTGTCAACATCACATATGGACAAGTCCGGTTCAGGATACCCAAATACTGGGTGTATAATTTCCGTACGTTCATTTAATATCTGTATCACACAAATGTTTGAGCAAAGGGAGGTCCTTTTTTAAACATGTTAATTTCCATGTCAAGTTGTTAAGCTAGGTTTCCATGTGCGCGTATTGCGCATTGCGTACAACGTATTGCGTAGTTGGGGGTGCGTATTGCGTACTGCGTATACCATTTTCCATGTATCCGCAAACCAGGCGTATACTGTACGTATACAATGATTACTTTGGTAGGATTT
Organism: Hermodice carunculata; assembly: GCA_964020975.1. Classification (NCBI taxonomy): domain Eukaryota; kingdom Metazoa; phylum Annelida; class Polychaeta; order Eunicida; family Amphinomidae; genus Hermodice; species Hermodice carunculata. The sequence goes on from OZ026612.1 coordinate 62,413,355, forward strand.
GGTGCAATTTTGTGCATGTTACGCGCGTCTACCCTGCGTGATGCGTACACATCGCTACACAGAGCGATTGAAACGCATAGGCAACACGCAGTGCGCACTACGCACTACGCATACATGGAAATGGGGTAGTTAATTTTAAGTCAATCAATTACGCAGTTCGCAATACGCAGTACGAAATACGCGCACATGGAAACCCAGCTTTACTTACAGAGCATAAACGTGCCCGCGAGCGTATTCCTTTATACTTTATCATTCGGGAACTTCATAATTTGATATGCTGTTTGAACGATGGTTTGTATTTATAAAAAGGTCTTAATGTTGCACTTTCCACTTGTTCAAAAATTTTACTGTTAATTTATATCATTTAACAGCATGTGAGCGCTTGGCAGGGATGGCCAAAGGTTACGTCCTAGATGAGTACGTCTCGGCGTCGTCATGGGAATACTACAGCACCCCAGGCAGAGGTAGACTCAACGCAACTTACGGTAGGTTTGATAGTGGTTGGCAGAGTGGATCATCATCATCATCATCATCATCATCATCATCATCATCATCATCATCATCATCATCTCTGTGTGCCAACACAGATTTTGTTTTTGTTGGCTTTCTTCTTCTCCTTCTTCATCAGTTATTTTGTCTTACAATTTTCTCAGACACTTTTACACATAAACACTCCAAACTTGGTATAATTATAATCTATACACGAAGTCGAGCCTTTTCACAAAGAGGGGTGAACAGTTTGAAAATTATGCAAATTAGAGTCATTTTAATCTTCACACCCCACAAAAATGAGTCTAGTGGCTAGGGACATCTGGTAGCAAAAAGTTCGTCAAGCTCTCCAAGTAACAGACTGGGCTGGTGCTGTAGCTAGTGACATCTTGTGGCTCTGAAGTACAGTTCAGAGCATGGGAAGGTTGCCAGGCAACAGGTTCCTTGTAAGTGGACAGCATGCTAAGAGTTGACTTGAGCATGACACTGTGTATATGTGAAAAACAAAAAATGCATTTGAAGCAGCAAACACAGGTCTGTGTGGTGGCTGATGATAGAGACAGGCACAGCGATCGTTCGCTGACGGGTGATATAAGTTCACTTTAATAGGATCTGCCTTTTCATGACGCTTGGTCACATGTTTTGTGTTTTTAAATATAGCCATGTGTACCAGTTATATGGATGAAACCACCATCATATTTACTGTATATTTTCATATTAACATAAAGGCATATAACTTTGTTGCATCACTTTTTAAAAGATAAGTTGATGTTGTACAGACACCTTTCACCGAAAACATGCAAGATAGAATCAAAAGTTGTGCCTGTGTTTGCCTGTCACAGCTAGGAAACAAGTGTTCCGAGCACGGCTTACTAGCATTACGTCATTGTGTATGAATATGTGATTTGCCCTCTATTTACAAAATTCATCATGGAAACAAATGCCTGTCAAACCAAACAACACAAACAGGCTGATAACTTCATTTAATAATCTAGCTGCACAGTGGGCTAATTACAGGTAAATGGCTCTCAAAGGTGTGTACTGTATAAGTACCCCGTCCTCCTAATACCAAGGCAAGCGCCGTGTGATTGTCTGCCACTCAAGGTTTACATGCCCATGTGTCTTCAACTATTGTAGTGGCTCAGCACACTCCTTGTATTTGGTTGAGCTAAATATTTCACTGGCGACAGTTTTACCGCACAGGTCACAGGCCTAGCAACATTGTCTGCCACGCAGGGCTTTCGCTGTACGATTACCTATATATATGCAACCATATGAGCGGCATTACGTTGAAAACGAATTACAGCCACTATGCTCATTCCTTACGCATGCGTTATTGCCGGATAAAATGGGAATTGTCAATTGAAAACTCACGTTAAATTTATATTTATTCTTACAATATGTTGTTGTTTTTTTAAATAATTTTAAAGATTCTTACTTTTCAAGTGGTATGTGTATTTCTGGACACATTTAATGTTAGGATCATGATATAGAAAATTAATCTGTATAATAGGATACCAGGTTATGGAAAACTGGCGGCTCGGAATGAAGCGATCTATTATTCACGGCCAGGCTTTCTGGAAATTCCAGACGGTCTGTATGGAGAGGTCTTGAAAATGCATTTTCGAGACCTTCCCCTGATTATCGACTTGAATTTAGAGACCGCGCATCTGAGACGGCTCGAAGCGGAGAGAGACTGGTCCTGAATGCGAGGCCTTGTAAATGCTGTATTATTTACCGATTTTTTTCTGTGTAATTGAGTGCAACTTGCTGTAGCTATCTGCGCTATCGACTGACTGGCTAAGAATTTAATCATCTGCTGTCATCTCTGATGGCTGTTTTGCTCAGCCAAAGTTCGAAGTTAATAAACGCCAGGCTAATTAAGTTAATAAAACAGCAGACCGTGATAAATATAAACAAAAAGGTAACAGGAGAAATCTAAAGTTAAACACCAGGCATAATAAAATCTGAGTTTCACTGTCATCTCTAAAGTAAATAAACATAAAATCATATAGAATCTCAAGTAGAAACAACAAATGAAATTGGAAGTTAATGAGCACTGGGTCAGATGGACTCTTCATTTCAGGTCTTCATGTGTTTGCCATGGATGGGTAGGAAACCAAAGATTCATGCCATGTCATAAAGACTAGGCTCAAAAAAACACGTTTTTTCTTGAAAGTTACGAACTGCCTGCATTTTTCAGATGCTGTCGGTAAATTAACAGGCGGATGGGTGGCGGAAGACCAGAACAACAACCAATGGTTCCAAGTGGACATGAGAGTACCATACAAATTTAAGAGAGTAAGCATTCTATGTGGCTAATTATAAGCATAAAAACATGGCGCATGTCGTTAAAGATGGCATTATGTAAATTTAGCTTTTGATGTTACCCATTTGTACCGAGACACTCAGATTACGGTCGGCGAAGCTCTCACGATTAGCGTCGTGGATAAAAAACCACACCCTGTTTTGAATATTTTGTTTTCCCTAAACCTCAAGACTGCAAAATAATCCACATAATGTGCAGTTCGAACAACCCTCAGGTACATTTGAATAATCTAGCTCTACCACTCTTAAAGTGTTCTCTTAATTTTAACACGTATGACTTGTTTATAAAAAAAATTACCGGCGATATCCAAAATTTTAAATCAGAACAAGGTATTCATAACTATTTATTAGACATAAGTTGAATATTACTTCCAATAACCAGTGCAATTCACATAAGTTTTCAGGCAAAGTACATGAAAACCAGGACAAAAAATATAGCAAAAAGGTGTTAAGGCAGGCTGTGAAGAGAACCCATTTCATTAGTGAACCGTTGAACTATAGGGCTATACAGGATAAATATATAATTATGTCCAAATTAAAAGTAAAACTAATAAAGCATGGAAGACACACAACACTTAGTAAAATATGCTCAGCCATCTGCGGCAAGACCATTAAATGTATGTGGCATTACATAATTTCTTTTTTCTAGTTCATGATTCAGGGACGTTCAGATCAAGCCCACTGGGTGAAAAAATTCCGAATATTGCACAGTGATGATGGAGTTAGTTTCACTCTCTATTCCGACAAAAGTGGCACAACGGTAAGGTCTGCAACACATGCAATGCATCCCTGATTCAGAGCGCTCCTAACGTTCAGTCAGTCATGCATTCATTCTAATCAGCAGGGGTGGGGTGAGGGTGGGCGGTGCAGGAGGAGGGGGGCGGGAGAAGACGCCCAGAACATTTGTAATTTGTGCGTGCAATGGCCCACATAGGGCCTTGCCCTATCTGCTATTAAGTCCATGTATTGTGTATTCATTTGTGCAGTCAATCATTCGTGCTAATTAGAGGAGAGGCGCGGGGGGGGGGCAGAGCCACTGCGTCGTCAGACGGAGCTCCTACACAGAAAGGTTTGAAACGAAGCTCACATCTGGACCACCATCCCACTTTACGTTTGACATGTTTTCACCGTTCCACATATATCCCAATACATCACACATACCTTCCGCCCCCCCCCCCCGCATATTAGCACAACTGCCTGACTGGCTGAACGTTACGAGTGCCAGTGACTTGATTGGCAGACTCAATGAGTTTTTGAATTTTTTTGGGCCGATGAGGCGGCATCATCGTCCTGCAAAGAAGCTGATGGGACTTGAAAGTATAAGAAGGCAAAAATAATGCTGAAATGCTAATATGCAATTAAGTTATTTGTAAAAGCTTCTGTATAAATGTCTTCACTCTTTTAAGCTTACAAAAGAAAAAATATACAAAAAAGCCCCCAATGATCTGTTAATGAAGGATGATATACAGGACAAAGGTAATGTCCCTTCTGAATTAAACCTGTCTCCTCAATTAAGACTGAGCTTAAGATTTAGTGAACAACTTTCCTTGACATGGGTTGTGTGCTTAGCAACACATACTAAGGAAAGCTGTGGACCTGGGTCCTGTTATCTTGATAGGTGTCATTTTCAATTCTTATTTAACTTGCTTTCCTAGATTAACCACTCAGCTAAGGGAAAGGGTTAAAGCACTGTTGAAGGAAGCTGACTGTCACTTTACATTGGATGTTGCTATCATACGTTGTTCTTGGAAACTAATGAAAGGCTTTAGACATACAGTGGCACACTAATTACAACACTTCTTCAAGTATTATGCAATCTGTGGTGTTTTCAGACGTTCACAGGCAACACGGACCAAGACACAATTGTGACATTGATCTTGGATCCACAGATTTTTGCCCGTTATTTCCGCATCAATCCTCGCCAATGGAATGGCAAGGTATCAATGAGGATAGAGCTGATGGGATGTACACAGGAGGAACAGAAATTCTGTGAGTCTGTTTTCGTGCCATGTTTCATACATAATACCAAGTGTACAGTAGCGGTATATCTCTGCACATGTAGGGCGTAAATGGAGGACAGAAACATGCTTCTCTAACAGTTCAGACAATAAGTCAGCTACGTGACATTCTAATTTTCATTTTGAGTGCAACAAAAATGAAAACAATTCATATTTGCGTGTATAATTGCAAGAAAACAAATTTCCTGTACCTCACATTTTTCGTAGATGACACGTCCTGCGAACGGTGCCAGACATCCTGGTACTGTACAGGTGACGGTCAGCGCCGCCCGTGTGGCCGTTGTGATCCACCTCAAGTGGGCAACACTTGCGGAAGATCTCCCTCTGAGCACTCATTTGGAGCCGCAGACACATGTACTTCTTGTCTTAAAGGTTGGGTAAGTATTGTGCATCTGAAAGGCTGGCAAGTATTATGTGTCTTAAAGGCTACCTGAGGATTCTTTTTTAGTCCAGCTGGCTTATCAGCAAGCAGAACTTGTGCCACAACTCTTCGTCCGCCGTCCGTCCTTTCTCGATTCACTTGTTTGACTTCTCTGAAAGCGTGGGCCAGTTTCACTTCAAACTTGGTGGCAATGTACCTGGGTGGGTTTCTACCAAGTTTGTTCCAGTGGTGACGCGCCTGTGATTTTGGAATTTTTAAAGATTTTTTGTTTTTGTTTTTATTTTTGTTTTTATTATTATTTTTTTTTTTGGGGGGGGGCAATCTTTCAAAATGTTCTAACCAATTGCTTTGATATCATTCAGGAACACTCCTAGGGACTCCTAGCTTTTCATTTGTTCACCAGGTGGCGCTGCAATTTTTACATGTTGTGAAAATGACCATTCGTTGTCACGATCATTTCATAATGTCATGTATTTTCTCCACCAAGCAGCAATGTTCTTTTTCAAGATCTCTTTGAATATTTTTCAATTTGCCATGCTCTAGTAAAATTTAAATCTTTAATGAATTTTTCTTAAGGCAAATCTTAGAAATACTTCTAAATGTCACATGCACTCAGCTAACGCTCAAAAATCAAAGTTGCAACTCAACACAGGTCTATTCAGTTGCAACTTTGATTTTGTGAATAAGCTTAGGTCAGCTGAGCACAGGCTGTTCACACAGCCTTCTGATATTCTTTTTAAGAGTAACGGTCTCTGTGTTCACAAAAGTTTGGTTTGAAGCTTACCGTCATCATATTAACGATAGAAAATACGTTACTCTGAGATGTTATATGATAAACAATCGTATAGACATACGAAGACCTTTGTTACCTTGAGACAATCTCGTATTCTCATATTCAAGAATAAATGAATGTGTATTATGGTGTAGATGAGAATATAATTTTCGATTCGAAAACATGGCATAATATTTCCTCATATCAATCCCTATTTTACATCATGTCAACACTTATATTTAAGACGAAAGTAATTTATTCAAGTTCACAAAACAGCTTTCATTGAAGTATCTACATGCTTCATATCAATCTTAAGTGGATATTTTAATACTGAGAAAAAAACGCTATGGTATTGGCATCTGGAGTATAGCATTGACGTGTATGTACCTACCATAGGAATGTTTCATACATATACTCACAGACATGCCACGATGGATATGCCACACCGTGCCCGAAGTATCACTATGCAGAGTGTAATTCAACTTACTGCCCCCCTACTTGTAGCAGTTGTGAGCCAGGGTATGCTTGTCGTGGAGGTCAGCGATATCTCTGTGGGGCAGGAACGGTATCAGACGGACTAAAAGGTTATATAAATAATGTGAATGTTTTTGCTTTTATTATTATTATAATCAGACATCTAAAGCACATGGTAATCTTTGTATTACATGTTATAAACATTTCAGTATCACATCTTTGGAGGCATTCAACAAAAGCAATGTGGTTTGGAGTTGTGTATTTTTTATCTTGGTATACCACTGCATGAATAACAAAATTATGTAGATTGAAGTTTTGCGCTGAACAATTTTTGAATACCAGTAACGTTGGCGCTGTGATTATGATCAAGACATGTACACTCAAACAAAAACCATTATGCTAGTTTGGTGCATATTCTGCTGCTTTTAGCTTTCTCAAAAATTGTTCTTAATGCACACACTGCGCATGTTTTGCAATTACACTCGGACAGTCGTAATACTACACATTTTAAAGTTAACCCAATATTTCGACCACTCATTCACCCCAAATTGCATTTCTAGAGTATGCAATTGAAATACAGTGCTTATTGAAAGCTTACCTTGCCATTTGTAGAATTCTGTGAGATGTGTACGCCAGGAACATATCAGAACGAATCCAAACAGAGCAAGTGTTTAAATTGTCCCAAAGGGTATTACAGTTCTAAGATGAAAGACAGATGCAGTGCCTGTCCAAGGTTTCACTTCACGAAGGTGAGTGTGGCATGTTGCCTCCACAGGATCCCCCCAGATCGCTACCGCGGTATATGTTTCTGATGTGCTCTCGGCGAGCGCCCACATCAGTGAGCGCAATCGCGAGTCAGGGGGATGCTTTGGATGCAACCATGGCACCATGCATAATACTGAAACAAATTCATGGATCTGTATTTTCACACTGTCACAATGTTAATCTTTAAACGTGTGGATATTACAAGTTGTCGTTTACTTTCTGGGCCCGGATGTAACCAAACTCTTGACTTCTTTTGGACACGAGTTATTTGAATTAGCAGAGAAGTACCTATAAGACAGTTGACAACCATTATGAGTTTGTATGCAAAAACATTTTCCCCGTATGCCCAGTCATGTTTGGATCAGTCTCTAAGTCACTGATTTAAGAACTGTAATTAGAATTTTGGGGAAAAAAACTCTTACCCTAACTTTTTACCTTTTCTGAAGGGTGACGGCTCAGGCTGTGAAGCCTGTGTGAGCAACGCTACATGCAAGTGCATGCAAAGTCCATCTCCTTGCTTCGAAGGGACTCGCTGTCACAATCTGGACGTCACGTTGTCTGGTCCTTCCTATGTATGTGACGCTTGCCCAGCAGGATATGAAGGGAATGGAGTCACGTGTGCAGATGTCAATGAGGTAAATTAAGTGCAAATCTGGACAAAGCAGTGCACAAGCACGAAAAGATTCTGGAAAGTCACAAAAATAATTTCGAAAGAGCGTTCATTTTATTCATGTAGTTTGAAAGTACCTGCTTAGAAGCAAAGTATGACTACACAATATAATTTGGAGGACCAGCGGGAGGTCTAGAAATTTAAGCTACAGAAGAACGAAGCGGCTGCCTGAGAAAGAGTGGGAGAATCAACGAACTATAGCGCTTGTTTTACCATTGGTTTTGTTCACAATGTGTCAGTTTTATTGACGGATGAACAATGGAAACGCATGCGATGCTCACTACACAGAATTACATGCAGGTATTTACTCGATACAAGAGGGCAGGGGCAATTTGTAACAGTTTTCAAATAGGTTTACTTACCAATAGTACTCATGTACACAACAAAAATGCAATTTTTTCATTGTGTGTACTTAATGGACTGTATATAGTGACACATTGCGGGTTGTGCCCAGAAATGATGATGATGATGATGATGATGATGATGATGATGATGATTATTATTATTATTATTATTATTATTATTATTATTATTATTATTATTATTATTATTATTATTATTATTATTGTTATTGGCTGATGACTTGTAATAAGTCATGGCTACATACAATGCAGGGTGCGTTGTGCTAAGCGTGCTGTTTTTTTTATTTGACAAGAACAATTCATACCTCATCACTGGACAATGAAAATACCTTCTTTATTTATGCAAGATCCCTTGTTTGTGACACAACCCTCCCACCCCCTTAAAAAAATTCCGGAAGGCTTTAGGGCCATCATATACATGTAGACCACATTTGAATGTGGCGATACATGTATAATCTGTCAAACAAATGGTCAGAATCCGCAGATCAAAATATCAGCTCATCATCTTTCTTGCAGTGCACAAAATACAAACCTTGCTGGAACAACCGTTGCCTGAACACACAGCCAGGCTACCAGTGTTACGAGTGTCCGCGTGGTTACCAGGGAACCTATGAGGATGCTCTTAGCATCAATGACACTAGGCGTGTTTTTAAAAATTTGAACCAGGAGCATGATTCGCTGCCATACCAAACATGCAATGACGTAGATGAATGCCAGGACAACAACGGAGGATGTGATACAAATGCTGCGTGTATAAATACAGTTGTAAGTACATGAAGTCGTTGAAACAATACACACCACTATAGAATCTACATTGTATTGAAGAGAAACCTAATGACGTCTCATGCAGCATTTGAAACAGAGCTGAAATAAAATTAAATCTACAAATATGGCTTAGTATGCTAATTAATATGGGGCTTATTTCCGAAACTACAAGTTTATGTTCTGTGTAAGAATGCGGGAAAGGGTTTAAAAAATTAGGTAACCTATATTCTCCTCGAAGCCACTTGCATGGTCCCCCAGTGAGGTAGTTTTTGATAATCTTTACAACTCCAGATTACATTTATTCAGTTACAGTAAAGCATTTGTCACTTGCCTTAGTATGATCATTAGCTTGGGATGTGTTTCCGAAACAACAAATTCATGTTCTGTATAAGAATGTATTGTAGAAAAGGCTTTGAAAAATTTAAGGTAACCTAAACTCTCCTCGAAGCCACTTGCATGGTCCCCATGCGAGGTAGCTTGTGATAATCTTTACCACTCCAGATTACATTTATGCCGCATTTCTCACTTGCATTAAGAATGAGTGACGAGCTTTCTTCGGTGTAGCTCCCAGCCTACGCCAAGGAACCCTGTTGACCTGAGGCCTATTATGTTGATAGGCCTAGGTGGGACCTTCAATTCTCATTTGGATTGTTCTTCAGCTTCTTGAAAATTGATAAAAATATTGAAGGAACAGTAATTTGAGCTCCAACTAGCTTTGGTCGGTTTGAAGGGGAATCCAGTTGAGCAATGCCTTCATGTCGAGGTACCAAAATATGCAATCTGCTGCTATAACGTGAAATGTTGGTATTTTCAGGGAAGTTACAAATGTGGTTTTTGCAATAAAGGCTACATGGGAGATGCCATCCATGGCTGCTATCTGGACAACTTCTGTATCGACAACAAGCACAACTGCCACACCAATGCCACTTGTAATTATGTGGGGCCTGGTACATTCAGATGTAGTGTATGTTTATACATCATTTTTAAACTCACATGCAGATTCTGGGAAACAGTCCGAAGTAAACCTACGTAGGCCTGTGTACAGTACCGCCGGAGGAAAACGTTAGAAGCGTACTTGACTGAAAACGTAACGAATAAGAAACGAAAACGCATGCTAAACGAAAAGAGAAATGAATGGCATGAAAACGTAAACGACACGGGCACGTAACGAAACACAAGCACGATTGAAACAAACGAAACGCAAACGAAACGATCGGGACCACTTGAATGGAAAACGAAACGAGAATAATTTGCGTTTTTAAAAACGCAAAAGCTCGAGCACAATGGGCGGCTATTAATACTAATACAAATAAAAAAAGCAAGATTCCAACATAGAAAAAAAATAACGTAGACCGAGTATGGCGGCGATCTTTAAAAAATATGCTATGTTTTGGTAGCAAAGCCAGTTGTGGCCTCGTGAACTTCCGCACAGCAGGATATAATGGTTTTACAGTGGCAGCCTATCCTGAGCAATGTTTCCAAAATAGATATGCGAAATATTTTAAGTGCCCACGAGGCACCACTAATTGTTAACTATATGCAGTTTATAAATATTTATTGCTTTTAAGAAATTATCAAATTTTACTTTTTATATCAAACTGCAAAATTTTAATGTTTATCCACCTATTATATAAATGGAAAATCTTTCTCACTGAATTTCCTGTCTTTTGGCAATTTTGCCATTTTTCCTGACCATTTTAGCAATTTCTTGACCTTTTCCTTATCATCAAAATAAATAAATAAATAAATTATTAAATTACTAAATAAATAAATAGAATAAAATAAAAATTCATTACCACTGAGAACCCATGCTTATGAAAAGCCCCTACTTCTATTATACGGGCCAATACAGCTGTCCCCTTCACATGAGCCCACAGACCGCACTCCCTGAACCTAAGAGAGGCTACTTATATGTGTTGGAAGTTTGCAATTTTCATTGTATTGTACCCTTCAAGAGATACCAGCCCTCATTTAAGATAATTTTGGTGGCTTTGGGTGGTTTCATAAAAGTTAGACTACTGTATTTAAGTGCGATAAACTATATGTGTGACATGTTTCTTTTATCTGGCTGCATTTTGTATTTCACACAAGGCCAGACCAAAACCGCCTGTCTTGGGGATCTGGAATGGGAAACATGTAAAATTGGAAGTTTTACTTTTAGGCGTATCACGAAGAGATCAACATTTGGGGTCCACCACCAACTTAGGGTGGAGCAGTCACTCTGTCACAAGCTGACTCTTTGAATTTCATTTGAGTTGGCTTGCTAGGATATTTAAGTCCCAGTATGTTTCAATCAGGCAACAAATGTGCAGGAGCACAAACATATTGCCTCCAGTGTCAACCAGGTTAATTCTCCCGTTGAAAAGCATTGTGAAAATGCATGTTAAATGCGAGTGTATACCCACTCCTGGGCCAGTCACAAAAAATTATCAGAGGCTTAATGAGGCCTACTAAACTTAGTGAAATGACATAGCCATAGGCATAGGCTTAGATGTATTTGTTATTGACCTGCTTTCTTCCATCTGGTGGCATTATGGGAATTGCAAAAGCCCAGATATGCGTTCTTTGAAAATTTGGAAGGGGTAAAATGCAAACTTACCAACTACGGATCCATTCCATGTTTTTTTGTTTTTTTTTAAACTGCATGCGTATTGAAGATCAGAGGCCTAATCCATTCTGCCTCATTCCACATTTAGCAGTATTCATAGTTCGTTTCGCCTTATTCCATATTTTCTCAAGCGTTCTAGCATTTATGGTCCGTTCTGCCTCATTCCACATTTTGTTAGCAGTATTATTAATGACCTGCGTTTGCGCAAAGGAAATCTGTTCCGCCTCCCTCATTTTAGCGGTATTGTCAAGCTGTGCAAGCCGAAATCAAATCGGAAGCGACTCAATTTGGATTTGGCTTCCCCATGGTCCAAGCGTAAAGGCTGGTTTCCAACCTTGACGCAAGGTAAAACATTTAGGCCTATGTTACGTCAAGTACCCTTCGTCTTGCGTTGCATAAACCATACGTCCATGGAGATTCCACCTTCGCGTAACTTAAAACACAGCATTTCTGTTCAACCAATCACATTTCATTTGAGGTGAATATTCAAAAAGACATAAATCAACAAATTAATTTTAAATTTTTCCTCTCCGTCATGGCGTTAGTGTCTGCACAGGCTGGGCTACAAGGGTGTTTTTATTAAGAAAACGACAAAATGCCGAGAAAAGAACTCATAGATTCTGGGTGAGGCCTGGCTTTTCGGAGGAAGCAAGAAGGGAATGGGGAGAATTCAAATTGGTGAAAGAGCTGTATTTCAATGATATTATTGAAGATGGCAGCAGCAAATGGAAGGATCCCAAATATTTAAACCATAATATTTCATTGGACAAAATGAATTAGCTCTAATAGCTCCCGAAGGGAGCTAAACCGTTACGTGCGTACAGGAAACAAATTAATTCATGCTCCCTTGTCTTGCTAGTGGATGGCCTGAATTGCTTGCACCACGGAAGTTGTTTTTTGAAGCAAACAGGAACCGGAGTGCAGTCTAGAACCCATGAAAACTGAATCATTCTCCGCGACAGATTAACCCAAATGAAAGAGCAAGCTCATTGTCCTGTACATAATTATTAATATTTTTCTCAAATTTTTGGATCTTTAGTCCTTCTTCAGGGAATGACAGTTGATAAGCAAAGATAAACGCTCATCGGCCCCAGGCTATGGCCTTGGCTGGTTCCCTGCCTCGCCGCTACGTCGTACTTTACCATCGGGAGCTTCCACAGCCTGGCTGTTACATATTATTGCTAACGTTACGTCAATGTTGTTTCCAGCCTTGACGTAACGTAAGCACGTAACGTAAAAGAATCAAATCAAATGCAACTCTTACCCGAGGTCCTTACGTCGTTTTACGTTACATTACGTCAAGGGCGGAAACCAGCCTTAACTGAACTCTCGCGCAAGCATGCTCGTGTACCGGTATGTTCTCTGTAAGGTAGGCCTATACATGTATACATGTAACTTCGTTTTTAAACAGTGGTGCAGTCTATCTTTTTCCTTTTTCTTCCATATTTTTTCTCCGTGGTTTAGCGCAGGTTCAATAAAAGTATTATTCTATTAGGCCTAATTATTAGGCCTAACAGTCAACCTGTACATGACGGACAACATTCCGTAAACGATTGCAATTCATCTTTCAAATATCATTGGTTACATGAATATGCAGACAGCTTTTAATTTTTAAAGCCAGCAAACTATTCTGATGTTTTTTTCTAGGTGTTAATCTCTAAAAAACATACCTTAAATTTAAAATTCACGTGATAAATTCTAGTCTCAGGTTTAGTAAAATATTAGGCCCAATACAACTTTGATTGCACCTTTTAAATGCTGTTGTCCTATACACTGCATCATACAAGGTCAGACGCAATGCCAAAACATAGACCTGGGTCTACTGCCTGTGTTTTCTATTCAGATTGATATGTAAATATTAGCCTATATAGCAGCGAACTACAGCGAAACTCCCAGAATAAAAAGAGAAAGACCGAGAGGGCGCGAGATAAGCATGTTGCTGCGTTTCGCGTAGGTATATATATAGGCCTATACAGGCTTAATGTGCATGCCAGTATGTGGTCCCACACAACATTTGGTGAAATTCTCACGAATTTTGACGGAGTAAGTGCTGCTTTATTAATCGAAAAGATCAATTTTTATGTAAAGCACACGTGACAACTAAGCCTAGGCCTATATAACGCCCAAAAAGATAAAAGTTTGGGGCCTAGGCATATTGCGTATCTGATTTGACAACAAAACCATGCGTCATGCCGTTTGGAGATGGTCGTCATAATTAGCCTTCTTCATCAACATGTTCCCTATAATCCGCTGATATTCCTACGCATGTGTTGGTTTTTTGTCTATACTAAAGCCACAATATATAGGCCTAGGTAGGCCTACTTCAATCCCGTTTTTGATGTGCAAACAGACAATTGAAAAGTTGTTATGAAAAGTCCGAATTGAGCCAGTTGGCGCGTTTGGTGGGTTTTGAATTTCTTGTACACTTTTGTATGAAAGGAAACAGACGTCACTAAGAGAAGGCTTGAAATATCCCAGGCAGTTAAAACGCACTGGTCCAAATTGGAGTAAAGAGGACCTTTACCCTGATGTTTTTGCTCATATGGCTACAAACTTTATAATTTTGAAGATGGGCATCACGCGATCTATGCGTGTCTGGCTTTGCACGATGATCTCCTAGGAAATTGTGTTGCAGAAAAACTAAGCTATCATTATGTTTCAATTTTGATTAACGGAAAGATCGGAAGAGAATAAAGCTCCCCCCCCCCCCCCCCATAAAGTCTTTCTTTTAGCGCCAGGGCAATTTAGTTGCTTCCCTTTTTTGACACAAAGAGCTGAGAAAAATACTGAATTCTTCCAACATAGAACATAAAAATGGCTCAAATCAGGATATTGTCGAATTCTGTCTGCATTTGTGAAATACATATAGGCCTTTAATATAAATATTGGCATTTAGTGCTTTTTGTTTTGCAATGACGTAGGATAAACGTGATATGTCGTACATGTATGCCTGGCTCACAAACCGCATGGGCCTAAAGGCAAACTTCTATCCTACTCTGATCTGTATTATTAAAGGTACCATCTTGAAAGTATTGGTGTGTAGCCCATGCGTGTTCAAGCTAGGCCTACACTCGATGGCCCGCCTGCAGCGGGCTGCATCTCGTGTATCCTTCCGCTCCACCTGCACGCTCGTGCCATACAGAATTGACGGTCAGGCTCTCACACTTCTGTAGTTTTATTATATTTTTTAATATTGCTATTGTCAAAGTTGCGTTGCCGGCTACATGAAAAATGCATGGACCATATGGCCCCATTCCAAGAATTTTGCACATATGGCGCACAGGTGTTTCGATTTTGTTTTCATTGTTGTGGAAACGTAAATACTTGAAATTGATGGAGACCTCAAACAACTCTCTAAACTTTGCAGGGGGCCTATACATATAAATGTACATGTATGCATACATACATAGGCCTACATACATACATGTATACATACATACATGCGTGCATGCACGCACGCACGCACACACACATACATCATGAGTGTGTGTACAACTACATGCCAGAATCTCGCCGGTTAATTATGACAGTATGTTATGTTTCATTCGCGTATATTTGTTTCAACATCCATATTATGTGTGTGATAATTTTAAGTATATTTTAGTGCTACGATGGTAAAATACTGAAATTAAAGCAAATGAGTTACGTGTACCTTCACTTGTATTATAACAATATGCACCATGAAATTAAAGGGAACCAACTAATCCACATAGATGCGCTGAATCCAACAAGTTTATCATCATCATCATCATCATCATCATCATCATCATCATCATCATCATCATCATCATCATCATCATCATCATCATCATTATTATTATTATTATTATTATTATTATTATTATTATTATTATTATTATTATTATTAAACCAGTGTAACCATGCATGGGCTGGCAATGGAGAGGAGTGTGGCGCAGACCCTGACCTGGATGGACACTCTGCAATCAGCTTGAGCTGTCTGGATAGAGGCTGCTTTAGGGTAGGTTTGGAGTTGTACACAAGACGTTAGCTCGGGCCCAGAAAACGAACATGTAAAATGTCGAACCTCCAGTATGATGCCCATATGTATGAAACCAATCACTTGTCTGATGTACCAGGCAGATGATATGAATAAATGTAAATTGTTGAGGTTTAAAAATGTGTTTATGGCAATTAAAATTGTTAATGTAGGAACATAAGCGTGATGTCTTTGCTTGCGGGAACTTAATAAGTAGTGTCATTTGCATATTAAAGTTGCAATTCTACTGGGATTGACCATGTCAGTTTTGGCACCTAGGCAGGGAATCGTCGAGTAAAAATTTGCCTGGAACAATTGCCTGAAACTTAACATATCAGAATTACAATTCAGCTTTAATGAGCTTTAACGTTAGAGCAATATGACCAAAAACGTATGGGTTCAAAATCCATGCTGTGCTTGTAAATCGTTTTGTTTACGAGGTTACATTTTACAATTTATTGTTCCGTCAATTGTAGATACACCACTCTGTATCTCTGATGGTTTGCACAGCATATATTATTACAAATTAAGTTGATTTCATAACATCGAAATGTTTCAACCGCTTTCAGGACAACTGCCCCACCGTGCCAAATAGTGGACAAGAAGATACGGATGGTGACCAACTCGGCGATTTCTGTGATGGTGACTATGATAATGACGCAGTGGTCAATGCTGTGGTAAGTTTAAATCTTGATGATATTTAACTCTTCTTCCAATTTTCCAAGACAACAGGGAAGCAATAAATCGTAATTTTTGCATATTTTACGGTTGTTCATTTACTCTTTATCTGTTAATACTTTATTATCTGTTTCTAGGATAACTGCCCTAAACTGATCAACTATGACCAGAAGGACTCGGATGGGGATTCAGTGGGTGATGCGTGTGACAACTGTGTGAATGCAGCCAACCCCGACCAGCTGGACACAGATAACGATGGTCAAGGAAATGTGTGTGACACTGATGATGATGGAGATGGTAAGGCATAATGCTCAGGGTCATTTCGTAAATTAGTGCGAATAAGCAGCAATTTCTAATTCAACGTGCACATTTATTCCCTCTTGACAATCTTATGATTTTAAGATTTGACGAAATTAAAAGATATGTCACAGTTTTATTCATGTTCAAAACCACAAATAAAATCATGCCTCTAATTCTTTATAATGTGTTTAATTTATAAAATACGTCCTTATTCTGCAATGCAATCATCATATTTATACGTACCTAGGTCGAGAACATGCCTTTGCAATTTTTTCAACAAAATATCATCGGTTTCTGGTGTGGAACAACATTCCATTAAATATCAAACGTTCACGTTCTCTCTATATATTGAAATTTTAACTCTATCTTGATTTTCTGTATGTAATACACATGTATATTGTGCACTTGAGTGATAAACCTATAGTTACAGGTAAGTCTAGTGCTACTATAATGTTATTATTACGTTAACTGTTGTCCGTCTGAAACCTACTGTTAAGTGGTACCATTTAACATTTTAAGTAACAGGAGATTATTATATTCAAATCTGATTTTCCATCTACAATGTGTCTTTTGTATACTTTTTGATGTATATTTATCTTACATATATATATATATATATGGGGGTCTACTTGCAATATATTTACATGTATAGTAGAATTGGGTGTTTATCATTGAAACATTGCAAACAGTAAGTTGAATCAATATCGATGTTGCCATTGATTGCTATAAGCATGGAACACATGAATCACCTTACAGAACCACCTCAACAACAGGGATCATGTGATATCTCCTGACCAGTGAGGTACAAGAGGACGTATCGCATGATCCTGTGGACGAATGCTTTCCTCAGGAGATTCAGGCTTATTACATTATGTATTGCTTCAGCACATAATGAAGTTGGTTTTGTCGTCTGTTGGTGATTCCTCGGAATATATATGCTTGTGGTCAAAAGCCACCTTTATGCTCTGCATGTTCAAGTTTAGGGCTGCCTTATGTTATGAAGTGAATCAAAGACAGCCAATGGCACATCCGAAGCAAAGAAAGTAGAGCTAGCACACAACCTAAATTATAAAATTATCATCACAGGGGAATATTGACCTTGTTGGTCCTTTATGCAAAGTTCATCAGTAAGCCTCGAGTAATTCCATTACACGCAGGGTGCTGTAAATTGTTACATACAGCATCTTATATAAAAACTGGAGTTGAGACTTTTCATCACAAGATGGAAACGAAATTTTTTATTATTTTCATAATTTGCTCCGTTAAGGTTCATCCATGCCCTCACACAGATTCCCTCAACGCTTGGGATTATATCCTCACATGGTTTCATCTGTATGTGTAACACTAAAATAACAAAAAAAATGTTTGTTTTGGTTGAAACAAAAACGCCTGTTCAATTTTTATTGTTAGGAGTCCTGGACGGGTCGGATAACTGCCCCTTAGTGGCCAATCCTGGTCAAGAAAATGTGAAAGACTCAGACACCATAGGAGATGCCTGTGACAACTGTCCCTCTGTTAACAATGATAACCAACTAGACACAAATGAAAATGGAATCGGTGATGCTTGTGATTCTCCCACCGGTACCAACAAAGACAGGTACAATTACATATCAGTGACACGTTTTTAGATTCATTTTGGTTACTTCATATTCATGTTGAGTCAGATAAAGGCATATATTTAATAATTGTTAGCAATATGCTTTTTATCTGAGGGGTTGACCATACTAACGTCACAAAGTTAAACGTACACGAAAATGTGCTGCAGTTTTATGGTCTAGAATCAACAGCTCCTTGTTTTGCAGATGTATTGTAGTGCAACATGGACAAACCTATGGTCACCAATGTAATTGCGTTTTATATAAGCTATATCAGGCTGGTTTTGTGGTTTACTAAATGGATTATTGTGTCCAAAACATATTTGTCAGTTTATATCTATCAAGTCGAGTCTACGTCTTCATGTAAACGGAAAACTACTTCATATTTTGATATAGCCTTTTAAATCATGTGTCTGAATCATGAGGACATATTAACGCAAACGATAGAGTAAAGAATGAGGTATGTGTATAGAAATTACCCAATGTAAAATGATGCTGGCCGTGTATTGTAAAGTCTTGTGTATTTTTGCAGGGACGGAGACAGCATTCTAAATACCATGGATAACTGTGAATTTGTTCCCAATGCAGAGCAGGCTGACACTGACGGGGATTGGACAGGTAGGTATTAGTTGCCACTCTCTGAACATTCCCTCAACTTCGGCTCAAGTCATCGAGTCACCACTTGTTCTTATGTGGTACCGCCTAACGTTGCAAATTGCGCACATATTAAGTTACTGAATGTTTTCAAAAAGGCGACCAGCCCTTTATGGCATTTTTTTTTCAAAATGATCATTGTTCGAATGAATAAATTCTTTTACTATCTGGTTGCAGTGTGCGAAAATTTAGAACTTTTTACTTCATTTCTCAACATAAAACTGAAGAGTCGTGCTCTCAAATATTTGCAGTTTGAATCTGTGGTCCTTTCATTCGATGAGTTTAGCAAGGGAACCTTATAATTACATCATTGAGGTTTAATATTGAATGACAAACACAAATGTTTGGGGTAACAATCTTTTTTTTTATTAAGGTGACTTGTGTGACTCGGATCTTGATGGAGACACTGTGGCAAATGATATTGATAATTGCCCATACGTGCCCAACCCTGGCCAAGAAGACACCAACGGTAAGACATTCATTTTGGATAATAATAAGAACATCTATAATAACACATGTGGCATGTTTACCTACATGCATGAAAACACACGCAGACTGTGCCTCTTGGTTTACAGATTTCTGTGAGATTTCCAACACAGCAATGAACTCCAAATGGGCACGCACAAGAAATTTATATAATTTTCATTGTTTCACAGAATCATTTTGATGTAAACTTCATTAGTTATTGCCAACGTGCTTTACTTTACAGGTAACAGAATAGGGGATGCATGCGAGACGGACACAGATGGTGATGGGACAATAGACAAATTTGATAATTGCCCAAAGAACAAATTCATCAACACCACTTCATTTGTCCCTTATATCTCTGTGAAATTAGACCCAAGTCTTACCGGCGCCACAGCCAAAGACCCGAAGTGGGAAATCACAGACAACGGAATGGAGGTCAGACAGAGGGAGGAGACTGATATACCAGCAATGCTGATAGGTCTGGGCTTTTCTTTACAACCGTAGTGTTGCTTCACATACTGCAATGCATTCCTAACGGAACTTATCTTTATTGTCTACATAACTTCTATAGTTTGAGGTAAAATTTATATCAATTGATAATAGTATAATTTGATACTTTCAGTAAGTAAGCAAAGTGCAAATTATGAAACAGTGACCATATCTTAAGTCCATAACGATTAATACCAAGAACCAGAATTTAAGATTCAGTAAAATTTTAGATAGGCGCGTTTTATTTGTTTAATATTTTTATAGGCCCCCAGGCATTTGGTTCCATTGACTTCAGCGGTACTTGGTTCATGGACACAGATAAAGGAAATAGCTATACCGGCTTTGTTTTCGGCTACCAAAACAACAGGAAATTCTATGTAGTAATGTGGCGACACGATTATCTGAACTACGGAGGAACAGCATATAAAGCGGGCATTAAGGGTGTACAGCTCAAGGTAAGAAATAAATTATATCGCCAAAGGTGATATAAAGGATGTGCAATTCAAGTTGCCAAATAATTTATATCAGCAAAGATGAGAAAGTGTGTGCAGCTCAATGCAAGGGTTAAATCTTATAAACAAAGGTAGCATTAATGATGTACAACTTAAAGCTACAGTTAAATCATCTCTACAAAGCTGGCATAAAAGGGTGCACAGCTCAAAACAAGGGCTAAATCATATCAACAAAGGTGACATGAAGGGTGTATTGTTCAAAGGAGGATTAAATCATTATCAGAAAGGTTGCATTAAGGGTGTACAGCTAGAATGTTAAAATAAAAATAAAGACAGAGATAGGCAGTGACTGGAACAGACATGGGGAATATAGAAGTTGACAAGCGGAATTTGGATTTTGATGATATGAAAGTGTTGTAGAACAGATGGTGTCTTGAATTAAATAAGATTTCAGCATGTAACTTGCTTTCTTCTCATCAACATTCACACTTCACTTGAGACATTAATGTATTTCAGGTTTCAACTATGAGAATGGTAATGCCTTAAAATTAAATTGAACCAGTGAGTTGGCAAATGTTGTCTTACAGGTAGTCAACTCTAATACAGGCCCAGGTAGCACATTGGCGAACGCACTGTGGCACAGTCATGATACGACAAACCAGGTGAAGATCTTATGGCAGGACCCCACCATGAAGGGCTGGGAACACAGAGTTGCTTACCGCTGGCACCTCACACATAGACCCTCACTGGGACTTATACGGTCAGCTTTTGTCTTTGTCGTTATGATACACACTATGTTTTCAAAGCAGAATCCAAAATTTGTTGGTATTGGAAAGAAAGTGCTTTTGAAAAAGCAGGTGGACTTAATACACCGAGGTCCACAAAAGACACGTTTCAACTGGACTAAAAAATATTGGGTATTGACTACCAGGAAGTGGTTCTGGGCAAAAAGACACAAATACAATACAGATTTGCTCCTTAGACCAGGTTAACGTAAGGTGCATAGTTGTGAGAGAAATTATCAAAATAGTCATCCCTCAAGTTACCGTATTTAATGTTTGGCGTAACTAATGAGCCTTGGATCAAAAAGCTTTGGGGTGGTAATGCTTGAGATTGGTGTAATATTAGTAGTTGTAGTAGTACATGTAGTAGTAGTAGTGATGGTAGTAGTAGTAGTAGTAGTAGTAGTAGTAGTAGTAGTAGTAGTAGTAGTAGTAGTAGTAGTAGTAGTAGTAGTAGTAGTAGTAGTAGTAGTGGTAATGAAGTGATGCTCAAAGGTCAAAGTGATTTGGCATGTACAAGTTAATAAACGGCTAAATTCGTATTGTAGGGTAAAAGTTGTTCAGGGAGAGAAAGTCATTGTAGATTCTGGCAACGTATTCGACACAAGCATCACAGGTGGAAGACTGGGTGTTTTTGTGTTCAAACAACCGGCTACATCCTGGTCCTGGCTGGACGTCCGGTGTGCCGACCGGATTAATAATGCCCTCAAGTTGGATGGCACTGGAGACTATGTACAGCTGCAGTCACTACAAACACTGAAGCTATATGACAGGTAATATGCTTGTAATTGTCCTATCATATTGACAGAATGTGATGTCATTTTAATTGTTTCACTCGCGGTCATTGCAAGCCTCATGTTGAATGGCAGATAACTTGCACCTATTTCTTCCACTTTAGAAATACGAGACACCGTAACCAGAGCGAAGTTATTGCCGATGCAATCGATACAGACACTGATGCTATATGAGCGGAAAATTGTATCTGATTGTCCGATTTTATAAATAGACTATGACGTCATCAAAGCAAAGCTTTATCATGTCTGAAATATCACTTTGCAGGAGCACTGCGTAGATCTATTTCTTTCCTCAGGTTTGGCCAATGTTTCATTATAATGCAGAATTGTTTATTTCACGAATTGTGCTTCTTTCACCTTTTAAAACCTACTTCTTGTAGTTTTACATTTGGAGTTTGGATCAAGCTGAGCACAGGCTATCCAAATACCAAGCTGCCTGTTATATGTACCCAAGACAACCTTGTGTGTCTGTCTATCGTCAATGGGGCTGTGGTGGGACAGATAGGCCAGAAAAACATCACTGGATCCACATCTCTACCAGCTGACTACTGGACACATCTCACCATGAGATTTGAGGCACAAAGTAAGGAAATGTTAGAGTTTTTAATTCTCAATAGATTAATATGTAAACATTTAGCACATTATCATATGCAAGAGATTACATCTGGATACATTCCTTTTCAGTAATTCAACTCTAGATTGGCAGAACTGAGCACAGACGGCTGAGCAGAGATTCACACTGTAGACCATGATAGACCGCCTAGTTACGCCAGCCTTGTAAATTAAACGCTTAGGATTTATTAATCAATGGTGTAGAATATTGCTTTTGGAATGTGATGTGTACATGGATTCCATCATAACCATTGATCATCTGAAATTACTGAAGTTTGTCGTAACTGGTTGAAATTCTGTCTTTTTGGTCGTTTTGGAGAGATATTTCCCAATTGTCAATTCATCCATTTGGATATTCGTCCTGTATTTTGTAACCGCAATATCCGAAGAATACCGGGACTAGTTTTGTTCAAATTCGACACAGAGATATCCCGGTGAGTGAAATCGATATCTTGACTTCTTTTATTCGTGGATAGATCTTAACTCGATGCATGAAACTTTAGTGAGACACGCAGGTAGAATACCATTCGCCTTAGCGTAGATTTTGTGTAAAATTAAAAAAAAGTGAGTGCAGTGTGGAATAGAAACGTAGAGCTCGTGATAAATGTTAAAAACTCTTTTTCTTTTTCGTCAGCACATACACTCACCTTGTTTTCAAATGGGACTAATGGTGGCGCTGAAGCCCAGAGTACCACCATAGAGCCTGTCAACTGGGTAAGACTGCAACGATTGTTTATATATAAACTAAATCAGTTCATGATATTTACTAATGATATTTAATGTTCAAAATAAAATTAATGTAACCTGTTTCATTTTACCAGGCTATAAAACAATATATCAGAATGTTTCATGAAAAAAGTACTTCCCCAAGAGTTGCCACTTTTATTGTAGTAAAATCTTGTGAAGGCTTCATGTGTTGGTCGTATGCCATTGAGCAAATTCAACTGAGTCACCATGTTATTGTCATGGGAATCTGCTCAACTTCTCAATGTAAGATTTGAAATGTTACGCCCATTTGATGTTTGCACATATTCCTACAAAATAACAGGCCATAGATCAAATGATACATATATCGAACCTACCGGCTAACAAGCCTCGGGAAAATCTGAGAACAAGTTGTAATGCGATATATGGGAAGACTGTGTCATGCAACGGATAACGCTTTGAATGGACCCCTAAATTGACATTGTTTGCCTGCTAACCGACTATTCTTTAACGTGAGAGGGGCAGTCAGTAAGTGGAGCCCCTTAACCAGTTGCTACGCAGGCAATGACTTTGTAATCCTCATTCACACTACTGTACACTCAATGGTGAATCACGCTGCACATCGAGTTTTATCAGATAGTAATTGCTGTAGCCTCTAACAAAGAATTGGTACAAGCCAAATTGGAAAATGTGACTTTGCACGTGGCTGCTTGAATGGTCTATGTTTTATGCAATGTCTGAGCAAATGAAAGATCGTAATTTTGAACCTAGCTTCAAATAAAACTTTATGTAGTCAGAACCATTTACTATGACTGTACGTCCTGTCTTTGTTTGCATTACAGGACTGCTTAGTAAAAGAGAAAGAGAGATAATTGATATTCAGCCCTTCTTAAAACACAGTTTGTGGTTTACCAGTTTACGGGAAAAAAAGACTTTGCAATGACTAGACTGTCCTGTTCACACAAATTTGTCTAGAGAAGAAATGCTCATGTCCGTAAAATAAGCTTGTATGTGATTATATTAATTTGCATAATTCTAAAATGCAGAGAAGTTTACTACCTAGTATCTTCATATAATTTGATCAACATCTTATCCTGCAGGTTTAAAGGCAGGTATATGCGGTGACTGCATGGTTGAATCAAATGCCATGCAAAAGTCTGTTACTAAAAGCATTTGTAGATAATGGCTTATGAGGTAATCAGATTACCGCCTAAAACTCTTATACAATCTCTGTTACTAAAAGTATGTCTACATAGTAGTCGACAAGACAGAAAGATTATCTCCCTACGGCCTCAAGGAAACTTGATCTTGCTCGAGGCACTTCATATCACAGAGTTTTAAACATTCCCGGTTCAGCACTACCGTGCATCGATTCCATGTCTGTGTACAACTCTTGCACTTTCGTCAATCATGAAGTAATCTCAAGGAAGGAAAATATGTAAGGCTGTGTCTATTCATGCTACTATTGTGCAGATATGATTCGGCCATGCTTATTTTCCCAAATGGTGAGCAAATAAGGTTTCACAGTGCTTCATTTACTAGTTGTTGTGGCACTGGGATTCGGCCGTGCCTATTTGCCCAGCTGTTGTGCCAATGAGGTTCAATTGCACTTTAGTTGCCGAGCTGTTGTGCGAATGAGGTTCTGTCGTGCTTTATTTGCCCAGCTGTTGTGTCATTGAGGTTTAGCCACACTGCATTTGCCCAGTTGTTGCGGCAATAGAATTTGACTGTGCTAAATTTGCCCAGCTATTGTATCAATAGGATTTTAGTCACATCATCCATTTGTCCAGCTGTTGTGGCAATAGGGTTCAGTGCCATACATATTCGCCAAACTGTTGTACAAACAGGGTTCATCCGTGCTTACTTTGCCAAGCTGTTGTGTCATTGGGCTCAGCCTTGCATATTCTTCCAGTTGTTGTGCCGATAGGGTTTGACTGTTTACTTTGCCCAGGCATTGTACCAACAAGATTTAGGCACAACATCTGTCTGGCCATCTGTTGTGCCAGTCATTTCCCCATGCATATTTGCCCATTTGTTTGGTATTTAGGCACTCCCAACATATATCTCTTAGACTTCATGGCAAAATGTATCAAATTTAGGGAACCTCTTGTAAAGCGAAAATCCTATCAGATACCTTCACGTTTTGGACCACCTCCTGAAAAGTAGGAACCAGACACTAGCTGACTTTGATGTGTCATGCTTATTCCCACAGAACTTCCTTACCCAGTTTAATAGTAAAAGTACTTTATGGAAATAATATGCTAGATATGCTAAGGTACCTACCCAGCCCAGGCAAGGAAGAAAACTACTGTCTCTTATGAACAATTAGAATGAGCACGATTCCCCCTGGGAGAAGCCTTTCTTACCTGGGTAATTAGTATATTGACACAGCTGGTATCACATTAAAGTCTGCATGTCTACCATTTGTTCACTTTGAAGCCGCTGGTAAGGGGTCGCTACTATTTATCAGGGACTGAAACCATATTTGTTTACTGAGGCGGAGATGGTGGAAGATATGTTCGATTTAATTTTGGCTGTCAAAAATGTTTTAGAGATGGCTGAATTCAGACTGTTACGAAATGTGATATATATATATATATATATATATATATATATATATATATATATATATATATATATATATATATATATATATATATATATATATATATAAAATGGTTTTTGGTTATTGAAGCTTTATACTCTCTGCGTCCATTGCTATCCATGTGTAAATACGGAAACCAAAGATATGATGGATATGGACGCGCGTTTTATTTATTTCCTTATTATTTTGTCACAGAACCAGGACACACAGGTTTGTCTGCAAATGTTTTTATAACATAATCTATGTTCATCATTTATCGGGTTCGCCATAACGCATTGTAAATCCCAACGTTTTTGCGAATGTCGACAGTTTTTGCGACATTAAAAAAGTTTGACGTTAATTCAACTGCACAGCAAACGCAGTGTATTTATTCCCAATCTGTATGCACCCTGCCACCCTACTTCGTAATGAAGCAATACGGATTTACAATGGTTATGGTGGATTGAACCTGTATAACTATGACACTATTTCTCTTCTTACCATGGAACTTTACAACATAAAAGGACTGGTTCTCATTGACAAACTTCGGTGACAACATATACCTGTTAACCACATCGCCAAGACCTGTTAATAAATAATTTTGCACAGATTCTATCATCTTATGTCATATCTCTTGAACCACGCACATCTCTCGAAACATGCATCTCATGCATGGTAACTTCCTGATCTACAAACTGAAACGTGTCACACCAGTTTAATGTTATAGAGAGATGCCAATGGGCGCACGTTAACATGCATAAACTGACTTGACAACGTTACATACTATAACCCAGTATCACTATATAATGAAGTGTAAGCAAATTCTTATTTTACTTATGGTTTAAGAGTATCGTAATATGTTTTTGCGAAATTCCATGATAAAAAGCATTTCATTATTATAATCAGATTCGACCATGGCTTAGAACATGTAGGCACTGGTGGTAATTCACATTTGAAGAATAAGGTATTGAAAGAAAAACCATGTATCAATTGGATTAATAACGTTTGGGGCATAAATAATGCACATTCGTGTGATATGGTCCTTGTTACGAGTTAAATTAAAACAAGAACAACATTATTGCTGAGTTATCACCAGCATGTTTCAGGTGCTCGAAAGTAACGCCGTCCGGCCCAGCTGACTTATCATTAGCTGGCTGTTTTAAAAGTGACCAGAAATAGCTGTCGATTTGTGCAGCCTAAAGCAGCTGTTTATTCGTGAATCCCAATTAAATGAAGCTATGGTATCTTATGCTTTCAAGCAAATACAAGTTCCTGCTGTTTAGCTCTGTGAAAAAAGATTACCTTATTATTTTTAGTACACGTCATTGTATTGCTGAAGGCTTATGTTGACCTAAGACTATGACAAAGCCTTCAAATCCACCAGTTTGGTCAAAGTAGCTGTTTACTTGTGAATTCCAATTTAACGCGATTCAAGGGTCATTTCGTTTTTAATCTATCTGAATTATCCTTACATATTTTATTGAGAGAATCTTGAAGAAAAGATGTAAAGCAAATGCACTTTCTTTTAACAAAAAACGGTCATAAGCAAATTGCATGACACCTCCTTTCATGTAAATTATGTTCGAGCAAGCCTCCTTTAGTTAACGTCCAATATTTCTTTAAAAATGTGTTTGTGCCATCTTATGTAGGTACTATTAAATTCTTTCACTATAATTTTCTAAGTAAAAAGCAAAAGTACCATAGCTTTCATTTCACAACATTACAAAGTTGAACCAGTTGTACGTACCCTATAAATTTGAATTTAAAAAAACAAACAAACGCAGTTTTAATATAATTTCAGAATGAAAATTTGACCCGGAATGACAGTGTGCTCTACATCGGTAGAGATGACGTCAACTTCTTCCGAGGATTTATGGACGAGGTGAGAGATTCCAAAATACCAAGACAATTAATGTTGAAAATGCATTAGTCCAGTAGACAGTCGGTAGGAGCGTAATTATAAAGCATGCAATTGTAACATTTATTATGCGTAATTTTATTATGGCACGTTGAGGCTTTTGGTACAAATTTGGCATGGTAGCATCTCACCGCTGATTATTAGTTGGAAGATATGAGCCATTAGAAACAACGGTTTTGATTTCTCTCAGTTTTGTGCTCCAGTATGACACTCTTTGCTCAATATGGGTGTCAATGTATTTACATGTTTTGCTCAACAGAAATGTAATGGTCTGCTCACTAATGTTCAATGAAAGGATTTTGAGATGTTCTGCCATACAGCGTATTTGCCACACTAGTTGTCCTGGCAAACTATTTTAAGCTACACTAGTATACAATTTTAAACGTACATAGCATACGTAAGGAAAGTTTTGGACTCATTAATCAGAATATATGATCAAAATACTGTACTTCTAAAATGCACCTTTATGAGCCGGAATCAAATGCTCTTTGGTATGCATGCGTACTGAAGATTTTTTTTAATACCAGATTAATCGATTCACAACTTATGCGTATTTCAGCTGAGACTTTACAATGTGTGGATCCCAGATAGTGAAATTAATGATCACATTCAAAGTGCCGCCCCGGAGTTGCAGAAGCACAAAAAGTATCTCCAGTCTCATTTCACAATGGATGAGAATACAGACCCAAAGGTGCTTAAGGACACGGGTGTACTTGCCATAGACGGGCAGATTAATGGGAATCCAACGTTTGTTGAGGTATGTGTACTCAGGATATAAATCCCCAGTTACACTAAGCGACATTGTGTTTTTGAACATTGTGTTTACTACTAGCTGTTGGTGATTCTCAGCATATATGTACTTTGAGTGATAAACAAAGATTTGAACGATGCCAATGTTGAAACTAATAGCACTTACTTTTGCATCTCGCACTGAAGTGTACTCAAGCAAATAACCTGAACTTGTAAATTTATCTTTGTTTCAAATTAAGTGGAATGTACCAACATGGCTGTTGTACTATTTTACTAAACATTGCCTGCGTAGCAGATCAAGGTCCATGCATCAACGGATACGGAAAATAGCGTCCCCCATTAACTCGCATCTCGAAAGTCTGCTTTTCTATTATAGAGGAATGAGAGTCTTTTGCAGTACTTATGGGAAAGTGGAATGCAACATAGTGTGTAAAACTGTAGAACAAAACAACATGAATGTCGTTGTGTCACCCTGTGAACAATGTTGTGCATAATTTAATTGGGTTCATTACAGAGTTGGCACGACAGAGGCAGATTTGAGTTTACATATCCAAACAACAAGAAGAGGTGAACCAACGAGCAAAGCCACAGAGAATATTATCTTATCACCAACAGATAGTATCATTTGTATATTTAAAAGTGTATAAATGACTCATCAAAGCTTACCATATGTTCCCAAAGGTTGAATGCTTCTTATGCGGACACAGTATATCGAAGATACGACAAATGAATATGCTGTGATTGTAATTGATCTAATCCAGATTGCCTTTTCTTTGCTTTCTGCCGACAAGAATGTTAATATTTTCTTTGTCCTGTGAACGTGTTTGTGTATTATTTTTATTTATTTTTTTGTAAATCAATTTTGCACGATATTGCCATATACTTATCAAATCCTGATTTTTTTCCAATTTGTTTTCAACTGTGAACGATTCCAAAACTGTGTTTAGTGAGAGATTAAAATGTTAATATACACGATACTGCTGTATATTTTCAGTATTCATCACTAGTGACATTGTCAAATATTTATTATGGTGTATTTTTAATCTGTGTCACAAACTGGCATGATATAAAAACAAGACGAAGAGCTGGTCTCAGACACGTCGTACCTTAAGATGCCATCATTTGAGAACATAACCAAATTAGGCATAGATGCGATGTATCATGAATTTCACTTTAAAGAGAGAGGTATATAATGATATAATGTCTATTGGTAAACGATTAATAAGACAGAGATGAATACATGATCATATTTAAATGAAGCCATTCTGTTTTCATCAATAATACACGGAGCTCCATATACTCGTTGTCAAATGAAGAGAATAGTCTGATGGATATTTATTCTGAGTTTGTATATTCTTATGGAAACCTCCTTAACAAAAGTGTGACCGCACTATCACTGGCCATAGGTGGTTATTATCACTAACGAGTTTGGGATGCAGTATACATTTATATGTAAATAACTTTCAAAATAACAATTTTTAGCCATATGGTTTAATATACTTGTTGTCAGTGAAGGATAAATCAAGGAGTTACGAATATTGTGCCATTCAGGAATTATAATGGTAAAAGGACAATGCACTTCTTGTCACCACGGAAAATGTCTTCCAGCAGAGTAAAAATAGGTAATCAATTTGCCATATATTTTTCCGGAATACCTTGGACAATGCCTGCTCTTGTGATCATTTCACATGGCTATTCTCAAAATGTGCATTGGAATCCAAACTAAAGTGTACAACGTGCAATAAGCGTTTATCAAGAAGCAGTGTGTGTGTGTGTGTGTGTGTGTGTGTGTGTGTGTGTGTGTGTGTGTGTGTGTGTGTGTGTGTGTGTGTGTGTGTGTGTGTGTGTGTGTGTGTGTGTGTGTGTGTGTGTGTGTGTGTGTGTGTGTGTGTGTGTGTGTGTGTGTGTGCAAAGACTGCGTATGTAAATTTTCTCTTTGCAGCTAACACTGCTTCAAAAACCGGGATTCACATTCCACTTTATTACATTGAAAATAATAGTACGGCATTTTCAAAGAAGCCTGCAAACGTTTGCAGGACAAACATATTGTTGGTGTGCTTTATAGAACATTAAATATATATATAGCCATTATCAAGTGTCGTCCTTTTTTATGATATTTTATTGACATTGAGCCGAATTCTTTACCAGGAATATTTATCACAACATAATATTTGGTGAATTTATGGCTGCTTTGAACTTTATTCTTTTTTATACATCGAAGTTCCTCCATCCCCGCAAGGCATAGTGTGATAATTCGTGTATGTTATAATTTTTTACACTTCCTCCTAGATATTGTGCATTGTAGACCCATTCAAGCACTCTTCCAGCATTGCCTTTATTACAAAAGAAAAAATTCTGACTTGCAACCAAAGTAAGCAGTGAAAATTCGAAGAGAGTGCCATTTAATATCTACACAACGTCTTAGAAATAGTTCAGGGGTTTTCCTTATCATGCATGGATTTATGACGAAATGTTGATAACAATAATTGATTATACTGGCTATTCCTTTCATGCATTCATATCCCGAATCAGCCTTCTTGTACGAATTGTTGCATAAATTGTCCCTAGTTTTGACATGATCATTTAATGTAAACACCATCTAAATCCATGGACACAGTTCGTGACCCATCAGAAGCCAGACATCAGAGCAACATGGCCAGACACAGGTTAAATGGAGGTGCCAAATGGCAAATGCAGGACAACAGGTGACCCAACAGATGCATAAACATAAACAAAAAGGTTGTGATCTGAAAGGTGGTCAGCACTCCATATATCATAATATAGATATACTATATGGAATTGGCACTTTTGTCCGCAAGTATATTTCCTCTATTTGTAGAAATATATTCATAATTAAATGAACATTGCAGCCAGCTATCTAGCATAAATCTTGGCTATGATAAGGTATTGCTTTAAAATTACAAAAGCCTCATATCAGTCATCAAGGAGGAAGTCACCGGAAACTTTGTCAAATACAATAAAACCTGCCTATTGTGGACACTTCTTGGTCTGGCAAAAAGTGTCCACAATAGACAAGTGTTTTCAACAAGAAAATTGACCTTTCTGTCTTGAACATTACTGTCCATATTATACAGGTGTCCCAATCTTGGATGTGTCCACAAGAACAGGTTTCACTGTAATGCCTATGCTTTAACATAGATTCACCACAAGTTTAACGTTCACTTTCTTTGAACTCTAGACGAAAACTTTTAATTTTATCACAAGGCCTTTTAGAAGATAAAGTTCAACGCATTTGAATTTTAAGTTCCATGAATTTATTCGTCAAAATTGAAACTAGATATGGAGCACTTAGTGTTAAAGTTTACTTGGTTAAACCTTGTCCGGTTATATCCATCAATGTTTCCCAAAGTGATACCAAATCAGAGATAAAGGGTAAATATGTAACAAATGATTTCACATTTTTCAAGCTTCAGCTCAGCTTTTATAAGGATGCTGCACCCAATCGAGTTCTGTAGTACTTGTGTCAAGCATTTTTATTTTCAGTAAACGATAAATAATAATCTTGATAAATCGAAGTAAAGCCAGATACACTTGTATAATATAGATTGTCATGAACCTTTGAGGTTGTCAAAAGTTGAGGATTAAATGTGTCAAAGCATTTGAAGTCCTCATAATTCAGCTATTTAATTGTTGGTTGAAGAAAACTTTATTGTTATATTATAATATGTTGTGTCACAAATTGGTACGTTTATCATCAATTCTCGCTAACATGGTAGCCTAGACGCTTTCCCCTTGAATTAAGACTTAAGGATTTCCCTACACACTTAGTGCCCAACCCATGTCTAGGAAAAGCTTCTGGTGGCAGTAAGGCATCCTAGCGAGCATGCTGAACTCAAGTTTCCTACTCTGGCGTCCATTGTTTGGGATGCATATTGTTGGAAGCTCCTGCTATTTTTTTTAACTTAAAGTAATCTTGTGGCTTTTTTGTTTCATGAGGTAGTTGATAGGTTTCCCACGAACTGGTCTTATTTCTGGCCAAGTTAGTCCAAATAGTTTGAAGTGGTGAGATCCATGGATATGGATGTTGACGTGGACATCCACTGGGACACCAACCACCACACGGTAGCATATTGGGCTGACAATCCTGCATGCCACTCTTGCATGCATAGGAGTGGCGTGTCCTGCACTAAGGACATTCCATGCAATGTCTGTTGATGTTGGACTCCCTATCAGTGGCAGAAAGTCTGTGGAGTGGTAATTACATCTGCTCGACAAAGGCTCCAATATGAAAATGCTCATTGTGAGCAAGAGGACAGTGTTCCTCGACTGTGGCCTCTGGAGACATGCAGCATGGCACATGCTGCAGATGCTAACATCCAGTGTTAGCAGGTGTCGACATCAAGTGCAAACTGGTCGTCGAATCGAGGCCCCTAAGGGAGGGGTTACTAGTTTCCAGGCTGCACAGTCAGGTTCAAGCTGGTCCCCGAATCGAGGCTAAGCCTCAAATTGAGGCCCCTGGTCCTCAAATCAAGGCCCCGTAGGGAAAGGAGAAGCCGTCCACAGATCATAAGTGGACTGGAGTGGAGAGATCCCATTCGAATTTTCCCTCCACAGCCGCTTCAGCTCAAGTGAGCAAGTATTGGGGAAAGGGCCCCTCCCATTCTGCACGTTTTATGGCTGACTGTGCTTCGGTAGTTCAATCAGGATGGGACCATAGTGATCACTAAGCAGTGACGACTAAGGTAGGAAGAAAGTCAGTTGTAGCCGTAGGTGGAGTACAGGTGACATTGTCATTGCTCCTAATGGCACCTCCTTCTCCAGGCTTGCCTTTCCAATACCTGCAGGGTCAAGCTTCAGCTTTACAGGTGGAGGTGACTGCCCAAGTGATTATGGGCAAAGTGGAGGCGCTTTTGACTGCAGTTGGCAAATGGTTGGATAGGTTGGAGTGCAATTTTCCTCTCGGGACCTATGGTCACCCCATCTTGCCCAATCAGAAATGCCTGGCCCCACTTGTGAGAACAGGGCCAAGTTATCTTCAGAGTGTACTGCACCGAAGCCCAGGATGGTTAAGGTGGTGGCTCATGCTAAGTCCTCTGTGGTGGCTGCATCTAATCCTGGGCGGATTAGGGGCCATGGGTTGAATGGCATGATAGTTTTCAGGGGCGAAAACTTGGCTATCATGGTCACTTTTAGAGGGATCTGCCTTGCAGCTGGTCTCTCCCTGCCCCCCTCTCCTGGTCGTCAGCATTCCCACTCCATGGTAGGGAGAAGAAGAGGAAGAAGAGGCACCACCACCTCTCTACATCTCCTTCTCTGGAAGGAAAGGTGCGACACCAGAACTGCAGTTTGGGCATGACTCAAGCTGGGGCAAAGCATGTATCTGCTTCAGTGGGTACTGTCCAATAGTACAGAAAAAACATGACCCAGGTTAAAAAATTTCCAATCCAAACAACGATGTCAAAGAGCCAGCTTCCACCAATTGTTTGGCGGAGACCCTCCATTGCCGAGGCTGTGCAGTAGGGCACATGATCAGCAAAGCCATTACAATGAATGCTAGTGTTAAGTTATTGTGGCATAATGTAATTCTCTCGGTGGTCAACGTGCCTGGGGAAGTAAGCAAAACTCCAGATGGGCTGTTTGATCAAGGGCTGCTCCCTGTTTTGGAAATGGTAGATCACATGACCAGAAAGAGG
Source organism: Hermodice carunculata (assembly GCA_964020975.1). Classification (NCBI taxonomy): domain Eukaryota; kingdom Metazoa; phylum Annelida; class Polychaeta; order Eunicida; family Amphinomidae; genus Hermodice; species Hermodice carunculata. Next base: position 62,447,420 of record OZ026612.1, read on the forward strand.
TGGCATAAGTCTCTGGATGGGCCTTTCCTGAGGGGTATGAGGTGGAAAAACGTGTAGTCTTCCTCTTGGCAGGCTATCACATGGCCCTGGCAGCAGCAGTGATAGAGGATGCAGCCAGCTAAGAAGGGTGGTCAGCCTTCAAGGTTGGGATATCCTGGTGCTAAAGGCAGCCACAAGCCGGAGACTTGTCCCTTGGGATGCATGCTGGTGGTGTGATGCCCCTGCAGGCCCACCTGTCTGCAGCCCACTGGTCTACCATTCTTGGTAAGGGTTGTAAGGTGACTAGTCTTGTTGTCCAATCAATATAGTTTGTGCATAAGTTCACCAAGTGGGAAAACCCCGGCAGTTTTCCCATTATGAAAGCAAGGCATGTGGGCTAATTTTTTGCTACCAGATGGCGCGCTGTGCACCTTCCTAAAAGTGGTCACAATAATGCATGATGGCGGACACTAATCCTGTTCCTGTCAACATGAACACAAAAGCAGGAAATGGACCAAATACAGGAGGTGTATAGAAATTTACCATTGTAGATCGTTGGCAGAGAGTACGGAAAGCATTTATAGTTAGAACATTGAGTGACAAGGCAAATTATCATGGTAAACCACCACTGACTGTTGTGTAGTGGGCTGTAATGTTGATACCAGGTCAGGAAGAAACGTCAACTCAAATTGACAAATATCAAAAATAAAAGTGCCGCTTTATTCCTTCCATCAACTGATATTCCTTTGTCTTTCAAATACTTTTTCAGCCACCCTAGATTATGTTTTTGACGAAATCATGGTCCGTGTTTCACTCCTTGCTACTTGCTGTATTCCGTAGTGCTGTAGCCTGTGTGGTAAGACTGAGTGGCCCGCAAATTAGCCAGAAACCTGTGCGCGCCTTGCTATGACATCAGAATCTCCACTGGGGTTTCCCCGCTTGGAGAACTTATGCATAGACCGTATTGGATCGCATAATGAATGAAGTTTTTGTCAGAAACGTTGTTCATCATGGTTACTTGCTGGATTTTGCCCAAGGCAATCTTACTCCCCTTTCAAGAGTTCCCTTCTCTTTTCCACTTTGCACATGGGCAGAACTGGATCCAGTGTGTGAGGCTGCATACAAAATTATGGACAAACAGATTATCGAACCACTGTTCGATGTTGGGTCCCCCAAGCTTTTGCAATCGTCATTTTAAGGAGGTGAAAAGGGATGGCAGGCAAAGATTGCTGATTTGACATGTCACATCTCAGCACTTATCTTGTAGTGCAGCACTTCAATAGCTACCATCATGGTTGTAATGTGAGAGGATGATTGGGCAACCATGATAAACCTTAAAGATACATATTTTTACATTTCCATAGCCCCGCAGTCTCGGAAGTTTCTGCACTTTATGGTCAGTGTGAGAGCACTTTAGTCATATGCTCTCCCATTCAGCCTGGTGCTCGTGTCAGTGAATATTTGGGCCCCCATACAGATGGACCCAGGCCCATGTATGCGGGCCCCCCAGGGGGCCCAAACCTTCTGGAATATTTGGACCCCCTTTCATATTTGAGTTTTGTTACGCGTCATGAGACATCTTAACTACATTTGTAACATTCATGATGTTAATAAGTGCAATATATTTGGGCCCTTTGCAATGAGGTGGCTTTACCTTGCACGTCCTGTGCCAACCTGGCCCTCAATAACAGAAAGAAAATAGAAACGCTACACTTTTACTGCCGTGAACAGAACACAAAGACAAAGCTTTTTGTTCAAATATATATTGACTCACATTTTACACAAAAAAACACAGCACGATGGAAACTGGCAGTTCATCTATAATGTCCGTACTCAAAGTGGTTGTCCGGGTCTGGTGTCCTGGCTTGTCCAATCGACCTCCGGGCTGCAACTCAGAATCAAAGGGCAGTATCAGAAAAATAAAATAAAACCTAGAACATTATCTTGTAATTTTGTAAAAACCCGTTTTACATGGTCAGACCCAAACTGTGGTTTTAGTTTTTTTAATTTTCTGGTCTTATCAATTACCAAAAATAAGACCTATTAATTTACAGGATTTGCTGTGCAATCTCACAACAAACACTTGACAAATATCACACAAAACACCACATTGGAGAGCTAACAAAGCTCTGACAAATATATTTACACTGGTTTCCTCTCCAAAACTAGCTACATCATTTAATCAGTGAACCGCACAAGAGTCACTGATAAAAAAGTGGAGCACACGAGTGCTCAAAAAATGGCTTAACTCGAAGCCTACCTTACTGAATTGGGGAAACACACAAGATTCCCCAAACGAAATAAACTGGAGCACACAAGTGCTCAAAAATGGCTTAACCACAAGCCTAAATTACGTCAATTGGTGGATTATTCAAGATCCACAATAATACATATATAATGGAGCATAGTGCTCTCAACTAATCAATTCTTACTTTGAACACCTGGCCGCAGCAGGAACACTACCAATAATTTAACGTGCACCCAGTTCACTATGCCCATGGATCAGACATTATGGATGTCTGACCCCAAACAGCAGTACACAGCCCTTTTTATTTGGGAGAGAAGGCCTAATCCTGTCCCCACTGTGATCGCCTTTCACTCACTGAACCCAACAGTAAACCAATCAAAACGAAGCAAGATCGGCGATCACTCAACACTTCCTAGCATGCTGACACTTGGCATTTTAACTGTTTGAAGTATAAAATGTGCTGGCTGCAGCTTAATTCCGCAGCCACAATATACATTTTATACAACAAATTTAACTTTATGGTTTTAAACTTCACCACATAACACCTTCTATAACAAATAAATTTCACATATAAATGGAGGGGGTATGATGAGGAATATTTGAGTACCTGTAATTTGTATTTACATACTGAAGGTTGTGCTCTGGAATCTTTTGGCACCTTTAATAATATTATATGCATAATTGGAGGGGGCACTTTTTGGCCCCTCTAATATGTATCTTACATTTACAAGGATGACTTTGCCCCCGTCCCAATGTCCAAGTGCCACCTGCATTGACATGGTCAATTATAGAACTAGAGAACTATATATATGAAGAGGACTACCTGGGCTTAGCACAGGACTGTCCTAGTCCTCTTGCTGTTGTGTACCTCTAACAAGGGACCCCTTTTTTCTGCCCTTGGGGTGAGCTGTCCAGACACGAGACAAACTAGCATAAACTGGAGGAGCTAGCTGTTCTGTACTGGAATATTCAGTTCTTAAAATCTAACTTTCATTTCATTACAGTAAGAGCTTCTCTCTCACAAACTATTACAAGACACATATAAATATTCAAAAACCCAGGGGGCCCCTCCCATTTATACCCACTACAATGCATTTAGATACAAAAGGGGCCCAATAGTCTGGAATCAAAGGCCCCTCCCCATTTATATCCACTGCAAGGCATTTACTTACGAATAAGGGTGCCAAATATTCTGGAACCAAAGGGCCCCCTCCCCATTTATATCCACTCTAAGACACAAACAAATATGGGGTCCAAATATTCTGGAACCAAAGGACCCCCTCCCCATTTACATCCACTACAAGGCATTTACTGACAAATAGGAAGACCAAATGTTCTGGAACCAAATGGCCTCCATCCTACTTATATCCAATGGAAGGCATTTTCTTACAAATAGGGTGCCCAAATATTCTGGAACCAAATGGCTTCCTCCCCATTGATATCCACTTCAAGACATACCAAGGGGGGGGGGTAATATTCTGGAATCAAAGGGCCCCCTCCTTATCTATATTCACTGCATGCAATGCATTTATTTACAAATAGGGTGCCCAAATATTCTGGAATCAAAGGGCCCCTTTCCCATTTACATCCACTTTTAGACATATACAAATAGGGGTCCCAAATATTCTGTAACCAAAGGGCCCCCTCCCCATTTATATCTACTTTAAGACACCAACAAATAGGGTGCCCAAATACGCTGGAACCAAATGAACCCTTGCCATTTATTACCACTTCAAGACACATACAAAAAGAGGAAATGAGCTGAAAACCCACAACACTGATTGTCTGTCAGAATATTTAGACCCTGCCAGTATGAAGGAGCTTTTTTCTTTTAAAAATCTGGTGTTTCATTGTATTTCTTCATTCATATCAAGAGCCAGATATGCCACGTATGTATTGACAGAAAGGCAGATAATAAGGAATCAGGGGTAAATGGAGACACCTGAATCTATATTTGTGGGGTAGATTTGTGCTAAAATATGTGTTGCACAAATAAAAAAAAAACAACTTGGTATATACTTGGAGTGATTGTGAGATAATTCCTACAAGGTATATGCACCCATATTACATGTAAAGTACACCAATATATACATATATATATATATATATGGTGTTAAACATTAGGAGCTGCTTGATTTACAGTCTTTTCATCAAACATTACCAATTTCCTTTAAAAATATTTCTTTTAGAGTTTTCAAAATATCATAGCGTATGTATATATTGAGTGTATTCAGCCAAAGGTAAGTTTATCTAATTTCGGGGGGGGGGGCCTCAAACGTTTGGCAAATGAATGTCCCCCTGGGGAACCATCTATGCAGGGGGGGGGGCAAGTATTCTCTGACACTGGCACCGCTCATCTTTACTTTGGTCATGAGCAAGGTAGCAGCTTTTGTGCATTGGCAAGGGATCTGGCTGCACATTTGTTTGGATGATTCCCTCTTGCAGTCTCAGGACCACAGCCTACTTCAGAACACAGGTTCTGCTGGTTCTGTGTATGAGGTTAGAACTAATTGTGAATCTCCCAAAGTTCAGTCTCACTCCGGCAGGAATTATGTGTTTCTGGGGATTCAGTTCTTAATGGTCCCTTTCTGTCACCTCTCAGAGGACAGGTGGAGGTGGTTTGTCTCCCTCTTGAGCAGGTTCAGGAAGGCAGTGGCCCCATAAGTACATCAATGGATCATCATCTGATCAGGACTCTTGAGTCCATTGATTCTCAGGTTTCTCTGGAGATGCTTCATCTTCGGCCTGTCCAGCTCAGCTTTTGAGAACAGTGGGAATGTCAGCGCAGGCTCTTGTCCCTGCATATCTCCATTCAGCCTTATGATCAGCTGATTCTTAGTTGAGAAGCTTGCTCACTCACTTGATCCTGAAACCTGACGGTCCAATGACGCCATCTCTTGGCCCATGTAGAACTGAAGGTGCACATGTGCCATGTATCATCCTTTCTCTTTTGGAGATTGGTCAGTTGACATCAGCTGTAAGAGGGAGTGTGATTGGTTGGGTGGGCTTCTCTGGTGGTTAAGAGGTTTGTGTACTTACTAAAATTCATATTACTCCAAATATCCCATATCAGTTATGTAACATTACCTCTGGACAATCAGAGCTAAGTGGAGATGAGGCCACCGACAGCTGAATCTCACCTAAACCAGAAACCCTCCTTACCAACCCCGACACGGAACCCCCCCCCCATGCTCACTTGCCAACATGACAACTGTCCGCCTCATGAGCAGATGTTATTGATTTCAACTCCATTAGGACTGGTTATCTAACAGGTCCTAGTCACGAAACTAGCAGGTGCTGGGGGAAGTATATGGTTTCATGCGCAGTGATTCCCAAGTCAAACCGCCAACAAGCCAGGGTGCCTGATACTGTCCAAGATTAGGTCTACTAGGCCTAAAAGGCCCACTAAAAATGCGCCAAACTATAGGCCTGCATCAGATTCAACCACGAGAGAGCCATAAGCTGGAACACGGTGGCAGCTCTGCTGGGATCTGGAAGGCCTCTTGGACCAGTACTGCAAAGGCGTACATGCCATCCTTGTGCACTATCATGTCACCAAAGTAGTGCTCGGCGAAGGTTGTGGAGGATCGCCATCGGCAGGCCTGCAGAATGTTGACATCATCGAAATTCTGCAGGGCATGCCAGAAGGCATTAAAGGCTGGCACCCAATGAGCTCTGGCAGAGACAAGCTATAAGGCCTGCTGCCTATCAAGTGAAGTCTCATAGACCTTAAGGATTGTCTGCTTAATCCATGATGAAATCATTTTCCTGCAAAGTGGCTCCTTTTGTGGGCTACTCAGTGGCAGGAGGGTGGACCTGTGTCCTCTGAGTCTATTCGTGGGAGAAAGGTACCAGCGAAGTGCTCTCACTGGACACAGGGCTGTCTCCTTGAGAGGAAGAGTGGCATTCATTGCAAGGAGGGTAAAACCCTTAAGGACAGGTAAGACAGCAAAAATAAATCCCACTTTAGTCAATCCTAGCTCAAATTGTATTTGCGTTAGGATAACATATCATATATGTGTAATCGTCATACTCCAAAAAATTTATATGTTCCATATTTGGGTGTCTGTGATGTCAAATGTTGTATAAACAATTGAATCCACCCCATAAATGTCGATATCAGTCACTAATTATTTGTGATAAAATCATAATTACACTTGCATGTAAATCTTGAAATATTGGCAACAAAAAACGATCCTGCGATTTTTTATGTTTGGTTTCGGTTTCTGTTATCCATCCTCAAAGTTCGACGTTTCAATTTTCCCTTTGATTTTAAGGATGTTCATTTTCTTCATTTCATAGAAAAAGAACGAAGCAAAATTTAGAAAATTGCTGAATCGTTTTTGTAGTTCAGATATTAGAGAATCAAAAGTCGTTAACCGGATTAAATTTCACCCAGCCGTTTTCTTGGAATAACCATTCTTAGGTGAGGTTCTCGTCCTATTATACTTTCTGAGAAAACAAGCTTCAAAGGCCTTTGATGTTGATCATTTGCCTCTGAAACAATACCATATGCTCCGGTTGAGCTGATATTTGTACAAAATGTAGTAAACATCATCCCTTAACATTTTGGGAGGTGGTCAATCAATTCTTGGCCAATCACACGAATAAAAGAGCCTTTGAAGTACGGAAAACATTATTTGGCGATCTGTCAAACGGCGACAGCCACAGTCTGGTTTCAAAGTGTGACGTCATGGAGGCGGCTCTTTGGGCCCCGTGACCTCAAGCCTGGCAACGAAAGTGGTTGTGTTGCCTTGCTTCGGTGGGGAGGCCCACGACAGCTCGTGGTCAGTGGACGGATGGCGGGTTTGGTCTTCTGCCCCCTACCTCTTCATCCCGTTTTTATGGATAGTATTCAATTGTATTTACTCCTATCTGTAAACTTTATGTAGTTAGCTCATTAGACTTGTCTGTACACTTTACTTAGTTAGCTTGTCAACAGTCATAATTTTTTTATTTTCTCAATGAGTTTCATTTCTCTTTTCAACCTGAGTTTTCTTACGCTATTTTGTATCTTTTCTCTGCTGTTCACATTTATGCTTATTTCGATGTGTTTATTTGTAGTTTCATTTCCACATCCATGGGTTTTGATAAAATATTATCATGTATGTGGGTATTGTTGAGTAAAGTGCCAGTTTTTTCCCCACCTGCCTTTGGTGTGCAGGACCCCTGGGGTAATCCACCGTGGCACAGCCTTTGATGGGACGTCGTCTGAGGACTCCCGCTCCTCTTGAATATTTCAAGTCTCCCTTCATTAGAATGCAAAACAAGCAAGATAACTATAAAGTAAACCACTAAGGTTATGATAATTATGTTAGCATGTTTGCATCTTTTCCCTGCCCACAAACATACTTTCACATTGCCGCCCTGATACCACTCTCCTTTTGCCGATGGCCGTTGCTACCTGCAGCCACGTGACAGGCTGTTAAGTATGATTGACGGGTGGCATTGTTCGGTTTGGCAGCTGAAAGCCAAAATAATGACACATGGACGTCGGATGTCCACAAACCTGTGTGGTTTGGAGCGTTTTTCTCATATTTCTACTTTAGTTAATAGCTTGAAATTTTGACAACTAATAGAAAGGACATTCATATTGTAAAAACTGTTAAAATCTCAAAATCGGCCATGCAAAGGTTTTTGGTGTCTGAACTGTCCTTAAAGTCCATAGCCAGATCTTGAGCCACTTGGTATTTTGCAAGGAAGCCCAATTGAGGCCTCAGGGTCACCTGGGAGTGGTGAGGTGACTATTGGAGATGGATCTTGCTTCTCCTAGACCCTGAAGCAAATGTTAATAGGAAACAAGTCTTCAATGAAGAGTACTTGAAGGAAACTCGCTTTGGGGTCCTCATGGCACTGAAAGGGCCACTTCTTCGGCATGACTAGAACTAGGGGTAGGTCCCACCTGGGCAGGACCTTGTCACGTCACTGGCCTGTCGTTGTAGAAGGATCCAATGAGCACAGACAGATACGGATCACTACCCATGTGTACATCTCAGACATTGGCAAGGGTGGAGGTGACAGCTGATCAAAACCCCTCCAGTGTTCTCAGAATCTTGCCTAAGACTTCCCACTGATATAACAGCAAGTCAGCAATGTCCACGTTAAGCAAAGCCCAAGGGTGAACTCTCCAACCATGCCTCCTTACAGAGCAGTCAGTTGTCTTCTCCCCAGTCCTGGCAGTATTTGCATATTTGCTCACGAGCAAACTTGACCCAACTGCAGGCAACAACCATAGCAGTGTGGATGGTCGTCCCAAGCTGCCATATAGTGGTTCCTGGAATCCAACTTTTGTCCTGGATCCAACAAGGACAAGGATGTGGATATAGTGGTGTCCAGATCAACACCAAATGGACTGCCTCCAAAAAGGAGCAATAGCCTAGTGAACACTGCTTTCACTTTCTCTGCATTCTGTTCGCCAAGACGTGATCTTGAAAAATCTAAGTATAAGTCAAACAACCAACTTTACCCTTACTATTTTAGTGGTATCGGATCACAGAAATCAGCCTTCTAGGTATCCAAAGATTCCCGGACCACTGGGAAAAAGATTTTCCGCAGAGTAGGGCAAGCGATAACACAAAAAACAGTGAGCGAAAACGAAAGTTCTCACAGCTTCAACTCGAAAGGCAAGCCAGTAAGGGCACCCAAAAGAGGAAGGATGATACGGGGCGCATGTGCACATGACGTCACGTTAAGTTCCACCTGGACCAAGAGATAGCGCCACGGCACGGTCAGGTTTCAGGATCAAATGAGTAAGCAAGCTTCTCAACTTGATTTCATACGTAAGCACATACATACAGACCGACAAACATACAACAGTATTTTAAATATGAGTATCGGGTATTGGGTTGTCAGTATCGGTATCGAATGGGCGCGAAGTGTCCGGTGGCGGATATCATATTAAATACCAGCATCGAACCATCCGTAGAATTTACCTATGGGAGGAACCCTTATATTGAACTGGGAATGGAACTTCTGTTGGAAAAATTTTCAAAGATATAAAAAATTTTAAAATTCATTTGCCTGTAATTTGCAAAATTTTAAGAAATATTAATGATTCCAAATCAGCCTCAAGTTCAATAACATGGATATTACCAGGGTTTTCAACTATAACTGTCCCGAAAAATAGCTGCAGACGAAATTTGAGGCAGACAAAATGAGAAAACAATGTTTGCTTTTGTTCACGCATAATAAATGACAGTATTGGTGAACTAGTACAGGCTCAAAAGCAGACAAATCGTTCTCTAACCTGTTGCTGGCCTTAGATACACTGTATTACATGTTTGCCAAGTCTTTATTTCCACCTGTTAGATACATTTCTTGATGGTGACTTCAAAATGAATACAATCGGAAAATCTGAATATGCCTTATAATAGTGCACAACAGACATGTATCATCGACCAAGCTCGTCATGATAGATTCCCTGTAATGAACGGAGCCGTGTGACATTTGCTCTCCCCAGGTTCGTTTGTCTCGCATACGTGCGCTCCATGCAAGTCAAAGAAATGAATACAAAGACTACATGATCAAAATCTCATTGGGATATTGAATTGCACGTCTTGTTGTCAAAGATCTAAAATCCACCACAGTTCCATTCCTCAATTCATTCTGTGAGTGCGACAGCTTATAGAAAACCAGGGACAATATTTACATATTTGGAATGTATTCTGTATTGTTTCGTGTTTAATCAATCAAGGAAAAGAATATATAGAAAAATGATTGCCATATGGATTACGTTTGAGAATAAATGACAAAACCAAATATTTCGGAACAAACCAAAAATAAGTTGTCTAGAAACGTGTGCATGCATTTTATCAATGGAAGGAAACTTGATACTGCACCATGTACGATAAACGTTTTTCGGCCGGGGGGTGCTCGCATGTGGCAAGGTTCCCGAATATTTGGTGAGAACCGTAGGTTTTCTCAAAGATCTCCGGTTTCCTTATATATTCAGTTCGGGACAATCGGGCTAAGATCTTGCCTACTGGACCCTGCAGAAGAAGAGCCATAGGTTAAAAAGGCTATCCAGTATAAAGATGTTCAATCATCATCATCGTTATGATTATAAAACTTCGCAACTTAAAACTACTTCCTTTTCCCCGCGTCGCGTCCATTTTTGGCAACTAATAAATGACTCGGGCTCCATGGTAGCAGTTTTATGGTCCATTTTTCTGCGAATAAGATTGGAGAGTCAGTGTCGCGTATATATATATATAGTAGATTATTCAATTAAGACCACCTCCTTAAAGAGACTATTTCTATATTAAGACCACCAAATTAACAGACCCATTTTTCCTTAATTAAATTAGATACCAATTAAAATCAGTCCCCTATTAAGATCACATTTTTAGTCCCTTAGGTAGTCTTAATGGGGAAATCCTACTGTATATGTGCATATACATACATACATATATATGTGAATATATATATATATATATATATATATATATATATATATATATATATATGTTATGGAAAGCCGTTTCTCCTTTTATACATTACTTGAACATATGATCCAATATTTAAAGATAATCCCGATTTTATTTAATGTTTTCATTGAATATTTGATAATCACATTGATTATTTAAAGGTATCGTCAAATATTGAAAGATAACATTGATTTGATTTAATCGTATCATGAAATATATTTGAAGATATGTCTTATTCTAGAAAGGCTTTCTTTTATTCAATTATAAGCAAAAATCCATTTGATGATATCGTCAATCGCATTCAATGATATCACTAAATCGATTTATTGTTATGAATAAATATAGTATGTTTAAACATATGTTTAAATGTAGTTTGCGTATCGTCATATCGATTTGATCATATGTTGAAATATCCAGATAATTAATCTTATCACTGAATAAAATCACGGACATGATCAATTCGATTTCATGTAATGTTTAAGTGAGACCCGGGCCACAGCAAGATAATTATGCTCCCCCAAAGAATGCAACTGAAACCATAGAAACCTTGCCAGACATGGAACGGTCGTTGCGGTCTCCGCAAATCAAACAAGTAACTGGTAAACTTTAAGGTTATTTTTAGCTCCGCTGACTTGTCAGTCAGCTGAGATTTTTGTATGGTCCTCCGTCCGTTGTCAACAATTCACATTTTCGACTTCTTCTCCAAAACCGCTGGCCATATTCACTTCAAACTTGGTGGAAATGTGCCTTGAGTGGGTCTGTACCAAGTTTGTTCAAATGGTCACGCACCAGTGATTTTTTGATTTTTATGAAATTTTTTGTTATTTCTTGGGACAAATCTAAAAAAAATCCCCGAAACCGCTCACCCAATTGCTTTGATATTACACAGAGACACTCCCAGGGACTCCTAGTTCTGAATTTGTTCACCAGGTGGCGCTGCAATTTTTTTCTAATTTTTGAAAATGATTTTTGTCTGCTATTGCTATTTTTGACTTCGTCTCAAGAACCGTCACTCAGATTAAGCTGAAACTTGGAGGATATGTTTCTTGTGGAAGGGTCAAGCAAGTTGTTCACTAGGTGGCACTGCTATGGATTCCTGATTTTTAACGACTTTTTCAATTCGAGTACTTCTCGGTCAATGGACTATTGATTTTAATGTAGGTCAATGGGCATTTTTATGCTAATTCACATTTTCGACTTCTTCTCCCAAACAGTCATCCAGATTGACTTCAAACTTGGTGGCAATCTACCTTGGGTAGGTTTCTACCAGGTTTTTTAAATGGTCGCGCTCCGTTGATTTTTTTTATTTCCAATGATTTTTTTTTCTTTTTTTGGACAAATCTTCTTCTCCACAACCGAACACCCAATTGCTTTGATATCAAATAAGAACACTCTTAGGGACTCCTAGTTCTTAATTTTTTCACCGGGTGGTGCTGCATTTTATTTCAATTTTTTTTATGAATTTTTGTGTGTTTTCTCATTACTTGTCACTTCTTCTCCAGAAGCGTCTCTCAGATTCAGTTGAAACTTTGTGGATATGTTTCTTGTGAAAGGGTCAAGCAAAGATGTTCACTAGGTAGCACTGCTGTGGATTCCCGATTTTTAACAATTTTTTTCAATTCGAAGACTTATTTGTATTTGTGTCTTTTTGCCCAGAACCACTTCCTAGTAGTCATTACCCTATTCCGCAGCCCGAACTCTTTACTCTCCATAAGCTAATCTGTCACTGTCTAACCTATCTACATATGGAATTACTATTGTCCATATTGCACACGTTCCTCTGTAAAATTTTTACATAGGCTGTATTAGCCCAAATAAATTAAAGGGTAACTACTAAACATGTTTCGGAGCCTTTTACCCGGACATGTCTCTCTGAGTAGCGGCTCCTTGTCTAAGTTATATATTCAGCAAACACAACCCACATAGTAATGGATAAATATGAACGTGCCAAACTATGAATTAGCTTAATACGTGCAGTTGTGCTTATAAATGCACAACTTCATTATGAAAGAAGAATACCTGTCAAACAACCCATAATTACTAAATTTGTATGGTACGGGTTCAGATAAGAACAGTTTGACTTACCCCTGAAGCAATAAGTATCCTTTCTAGCTGGACAGCTTATCATAACCGCCCGCCAGTGTATAACTCAAGTGGAAACAAGCTGGGGCGTTATATTCAGTCCCAGTGATTTTGAAATAAACAGTTGCAGCTAGACCACCTGTATAAACCAAGGGATATCCTAACAAGGACTGCAACAATGGACATCCTGCACCCGAAATTTAAAACAAACTCCATGATGACACCTACTCCTAAAACAATTAAGCTCTATTTCAGTGCCAACCCTGAGTCAATGTATCAACGTAATGTGTCAGGTTTGTGACATTTGAGAAAATACTGTCATTTTTGAGTATTTTTTTTTAATTGTGTAAATGTGCATTTAGGCATGTCAGAAAAGAATTAAAGTCATTAGCATTTATGCCAAAAGACATGTTATCAAAACAACTTTCCTTATCAGGGTTTTATGTACAATTAATCAAACATGTAACTGTCGTAGGCCGCTGATTCCTACCGATAGACTGAAATCTCTAAAATTATTGATGCCAAACTTTCTAACCATCCATTTTTGATAATTTTGTAGCCATTTGAAAGTCCCTTTTCATCAATTTATCCATATACTTAAATTGCATCAATATATCTAGCGTTGTTTGATAGTTTTGTAGCCATTTGAAAGTCCTTTTTCGTCAATTTATCCATATGCTTAAATTCCTTCAATATATCTGGCGTTGTTTGATAATTTTGTAGGCATTTGAAAGTCCGTTTTCATCCATTTATCAATATATCTAGCCTTTATGTGTAAATGCACCTTTTCTGTTGCTTACTATGCCAGTCAATGGGCATTCTAATGCATTCTAAAGGTTATTCACATTTTGGACTTCTTTGAAGAAACTGTCTGCAAGATTTACTTCAAACGTGGTGGCCAAATACCTTGGGTGGGTCTCTCCGCGTTTTTTTCATTTGGTCACGCTCCAATGATTTTGTGGATTTTTATGATTTTTTTCTTTTTCAAAAATCTTTAAAAAATATTTCAAAGGCTGGGAGGACCGGTTTTAAACCTCTTTGCTGTCATTGTTGGGTTTGAAATTTATGAATGTGGGTCATGTTTTTTAAACTATTTAATAGGAAAGCTTAACATGGGAAATTGGTAGGGTAGTACCTTGTATAAGTATCTACCTGTTTTGTGCAAATGGTCACGTTCCAGTGATGTTTGGACCCAAGATCACAGGACAACTAACACGAAGTTTACTGTTCACTTGATAACTTGAGATCTGTTTTGAGTTAGGACGTTGATGTTGCACATGTTAATGTTTCTCTATGAAGGTCATGCTTGAACAGTACATGAGTGACATTGACATCGTTTCTGGGGTCACAGTGCAACATACATGAATTGTACTCTTCACTATTACTCGAGAGCTACTTGAACTGGGACCTTGATGTTGCACATGTTAGTGTTCTTCTATAAAGGTCAGACTTACTCACTACATGGCTGACCTTGATCCTATCCCAAGTTCACAGAGCTGCAAGTGTGATGAATGTCTTGGTCAGCTGAGCATGGGCTGTTCACACAGCCATCTTGCTTATTTACTGACTCAAGACTGACAAATAAGTCATATTTGTCACATTGGATGCATGGTATGCATGCTTCATTATAATCGACCATGCGTGACAACTATGGAGCGTTGCCATTACCTAGTCTGTCTTTTTTCTGTGAGCAGCAACTGACCAATGCATCACCATCATTGTAAAATGGCGGCAGCAACAGCGACCAGTGCGTCTCTCGGTGTTTTATATGCCATTAGACAAACAATACAAGCAAAATCAGTGTAACCATACACCTATATTTTCTTGCTTTTTTTAGTTTTTTTTGATTGATTTATTCGGCTATCAATTCATCCATTCAACCGTTCACTCTTTTTGAATCAGTACTGTAGTGTTTCATTCATTTTTTATTTGTTTTAATGGTTTTTATGATACTATTCCTTTAATCTACTAATGGGTGCACGGTCGGCTGAGCGGTGAGACGCTCACCTTTCACGTTTTCGTCCTGCGAAGCATGTGAAGAAAGTGCCTACCACTTTAACCGTGAACGGTGGGATTTTTCCACCACAGACAATGTAGGAGGTATACGCCAACATCTGTGCCATGAAGAATACTTGACATTATTCACAATCCATGTAAAACAAATGTGTATAGTTTTAATCTACATGAGATAATGATCAACAGGACAGACATTACTCATATGCCCACAACGAGGCCAGATCCAAAGTAGCAGAATCGGATGCACATACCCACAACGGGGCCAAAACCTGCGTGGCAGAATCAGATGGAGACGGACAAAGTTAAACAAGGATAGTGTTTGCAAGAAGGTGCAGCCAGCAGACAAAGAGTATCAGGATCATATCAACAAGTCAAATATATAGATAGATATACATGTATATATGTGGTGTGAGATCACAGACATACTGCACACAATTTGTGTCTTGGCTCATGAAAGTTAACGTTAAGGCCTAATTAAACAAACCTCGAACAGGATTGACAAATGGTGAGATTCAATCTACTCTCAATTACATTTGATATCTGGATAAAATAATTTCACAGCAGATCAAATAATGGAAATTATGTTGCCCTAACCACCATTGGATACGTTTGGTGAAATACAATCAAACGGTACGTATTTCATTATTACTACTATTTACCCGTTGGCATATGTCACTATTTGGTAAGCATATTTACAATACCATCATTTATTTCTTCTATTTTTGATGCTGCACATATATTAAAAGTATGATATCAGAATACATACAACAAATTTCAGAATCTTAATTTTGTTCCATTACCTATATACAATGTTTTATTGATGTTACAATAATAACTAGAAGAAACATATTTTCGATTTAATAAATATTTCTCTGGTAACTGAAAAATTAATGCCCAACCATGGAAACACATCGAACTATGTAAAAGCACATAAGCATGGGAGGGGGGGTGAGAGCACCTATTTTGTGAGCAGCAATATTTTGGAATTTTCTTGTATGCTAATAATAATATTTTATTGAACCACTAGTATTGAAGAAGGGTATATATATAATTGTATTTATATATTTTTGCTGTTTTTCACCTTTTGGTATACTAATGCAAAGTTGCAACACACCAAACATCAACAGTCTATCCAACAAGGAGCACAACAAAATGATGTCTGTCATTATATATGTACTTTAAAGTAGAATACAGAAATGAAGATACTGCAGGTCACTATGCATGAGAGTAGCTTGTCGTGCCCTGGTTCTCAATTCCACATATTTTAGGGATGCCTAATACGTCAAGAAAGTATGAATGAAAACGACGTTTATTACGACCTTGTGCAATTTTCATCATTATACCTTGAGCTGATTCGAAATCCCGTTATATTGCTCTTTCAAAGCTTGCTGTGTCCCGGCGTGAAGGTTACACGGGGAACACCAATTTGAATCTATAAAAAGGAGGCTACATAACTAGAGAAGTCTGGGTAAGACAAGCCAGCCTTTGTGTACATTTTAGCGCCTTGCAGCACCTATCCTGCAGTCACTTTTACCCATTGTCTGCTAAGATAGCCCATAAAAAACGCAGCTCTTTGACATAGTTCATTTTGTTTTGATCATGGTACTATCCATGGGAATCTGTAGCATGTGGCAAGTCCTAAAATAAAGCAGTTACTCCAACAACCATTTCCCAGCTGAAAGCCATAACCGTGTTGTCTTTTACAAACCCCGGGGGTTTACAAGTCTTCTGTTAGTTTAGCCGTGCTCCTGTTTATTTTGTTCATAATGTCGCACATACTCTTAAGGGGGGGGGGGACTTTTAGCTTAGCTTACTTGCTTGCTTGATCCTTAGAAGCCGGGAAAGTGGCGACATGGTTTATCTGGACCAAGATGCATTTACCTGGGAACACCGTCAGTATATGTCTGGTTGGTTGACTATTGAACACTCAACTACTCCACAAGCTTACACCCAAGGCCAGCACACAGAACACCCACTCTTAATAAACAGACAGATAGAAGACGTGGAAAATAAAAAAAATACACACATACAAACATTCACAAAATCAACTTCTACTCACCTGGCAAAACCACGAAAGTGTTAATGATGAAACAACACAGATTCTGATTTTCATGATAATTACTCTATTATTCCAAAGCAATACAATAACTACCCAGTCTCAGATCCTGTGCTGTCTAAAGATTCTCAGGCAGCACAAACACTACATACCAATAATACGGCACTCCCTTGCTGCGCCGCCCAAATATGGACACAGACACAGTTTCCAACAAGCAGGGCCAACCCACTACCAAAGTACCTAATTACCAAAGAAATTTTCTCATCCTAAAACATAGCCAAATTACGATCCTGCTATTGCTTTGTTTGCTTACAATTTTGTGCAAAACTTCCAACATAATGAGAGTAAATTAAGCACATTACGTGTTTACTCACTCCGACAAGTCTTACTATCAGCACAGCCCCAAACACTGGACACTGTATTATTTAAATCTGACAAACTTATTCTTTCCAGAAATATCAACTTTGAGCCTGCATATAACAATATAATTTGCCTGGAAAAAGGACTTCATTGTCTCTCAAGAGTCTTACAAATAAATACAAATCATGATCAACCTGTATGCGACCACCTCGCTCGGCCATTGTGATCATTTCTTTGGTAGAGCTAAAAACGTTTCCTCGCAGTCGGTAGATCCCTCAAAATGATCACGTCAACTCTTCAGCTTCCTTTGGTGTGTTTCAATGTTTTACGGATCAAATAACCTGCCGCATACCGCAGTACTTCCTCTTCATTTTTGTCCGTTTGATCATCATTTTGGATTTTCTGCATAGAAAATCGCATGTCTCTGATGCGAAGTGTTCTCAATAACAACTTTAAAAAAAACTTTAACCATTTATTACATTAAAAGCCGAGCAAAAAACAGCTCTCTTTGTTAACGACAAACCCACAGATTTATAAAAAGGTTTGTGAACATTTGTTTGGGTGATGGATCAAGACGCATTTCATGAAACTGATTGAACATTTTGTCAAGTTGCAATGTCTACATCTGTTTGCTACAATCAATATTGAGTTGGATAATCTGTACAATATCGACACATTTCATAACTTCAGAAGAATTTGTGTGACTTTTCAAGCTTTTATTTCGATAAACCCTGTTGTTGTTTGTTTTGTTCATATAATTTTCAGCTTTTGGCTTGAACATGTGATCAATCTTGGCCGAAGGACCCCTGTAGTGCTTTCCAGTTGCCTTTAGGATTATAGCAGCAGCATTCTGCAACTGGCAACCTGAAAACATAGATGAAATCTTACTTACTTTATACCTGTGAGAAATAAGTCCAGCTTGAACTGTATGAACATTTTAAGTAATTATTGAAAAATAAAATTATTCATTATGAAATATGTTGCTAATAAAAAACTCAATACCTAGTCTACAATTATTTTCAAGTGTTAATGCTTACACTTCCTTTAGATTGGTAAGTTCATGGACCTGGCTAGAAGTTAACTTGTCTAATATTACTGATAAGACAATGTCAGTTTCCATGTGGTTAGATGTAGATGGTCAAGGGTTCCAGTCAAAATGAATTTAGACAACTGGAACTTGTACTGCTATCCATGTATATTCACTTCACAATTATGTATCTTGTGGTGGTTTGAAATTTCCTCTTCTTCTGTCACCTGAAATGGGTGTATTTGGTTCTAAATTTGGTGTATTCGTTTTGTGTGTGATTGAAATGTACATGCCTTCACTCTCATTTCATGAGATAAACTGTAATCTGTCATCATGGACTGAGCCTGAGGTTTTGTTCCTTCCCTGTTTTCTAAAATGAAGTATTCACATATGATTTTAAAAGTTTCATCTTTACATCACGTGGTGTTTTTTTTCTCAATGATGATTTTAGAATTGATACACATTCCATTATCAATATAAAAACACGAAGAGGAAGTCCTTCATGAAAAGGAAAATTGGACAGCTGGCTCCTTATTTTCGCCTTTAGATTTCCTGGTCATTTTCATCATTTTATTGGCTTTAGACGGTTGATTACATTTTGTGTTTGGTCCTGTGATAGTGATCTCGTGATTGACACCACAAAGTCCACATCTAATATTTGAGACATTGACCAAGTCGCATGTTATTAGAAAATTGTCATTAATAATTTGTATAATTTAAATGGGAAATCTTAAAGATTAATTGGTATTCTTTCTTTAGAAGGATCTGCAATCAAAGACAAGAAAGCCTGGGGTTTTTATTACATAAAGCAATATGAGGGAACAAAGTTGGAATGTCACTATTTGTGTGGTAATAATTGTGACACTGGTCTTACTTCCTGGGCTGAACTCACAATGGTCTGGGCACGCCTACTGGAAAGACCGTTACGGCTCAGAGGGAATCAACTATGGTCAAGGTGCGTCATTATGTATCTCAGTGGCGTGAATGGGATGAGGCTAGAACCCTTGATCACTTGAGGGCATTGATCTTCAGGAGGGTCACCTTTCACATTCCAAGCAATTTGATCTGGTTTTGGGTGTCAAGTGATCTTGTTTGTCAGTGGTGCCCTATGGAGATTTATGTATACATGTTCAACTTCTGAAACTTAATGGAGTTCCATGATACATGCGTAGCAATAGTTGCTTTTGTGTTACTACCACCAGATTTATACAAAGAAGTTCAAAAATTGCATGAAAATTTCGAGAGGGAAATATTTCGTTGGTTACTGTATAAGTTGTGGCGGTCTCCCATGGTATGTGCTTGTGACAGTGTAGATTAGATTTATGATATATACAAGGAGATCTTCACTTGCATATATATGCTCGGACCTTTTTAATAGAAATGTACAACTTTATCAGTACAATCAAGATGTGTTATTGATCGACTTTAAGGCATATCTCTTCCACAGGACATAAAAAGTCTGCCCACCTAGGTCGTGAGGCTTGAACTCTTTATCCATATGATTTAATTGTAAAATACTGAAGTGTCGTAAACACACTGTCAGAGGTAGATTACCGGCAGCAGAACTGTCAGTGAAGTGTAGCGCCCCATGACATTCATCAGGTCACTTACTCCAAAAGCAAAAGCGATGTTATTTTCACATTGCATGTATTCTACACACGAAAGTTCTGTTATTTTACGGTGGATGTATTTCCAAGCGCAAGGGTCATGAACATTTTACAGAGCATACACTCCAAACACAAATGATCATGTTTTTTTTTTTTTAGTATATCAGCCCTAAGGACGAAGGCCTTTTTTCAAAACGCAATTTCGGTTTCGCTTTAGTGCACCTTGATTAAAATTTACCAAAACGAATTACAAACACTAAATGTATGATTTTGATATTTATTATTATTGTTGTTGTTATCATCATCACCATTATTATTATTGTTATTATTATTATTTTTATTATTATTATTATTATCATCATCATCATCATCATCATTATTATTATTATTATTATCATCATCATCATTATTATTATTGTTGATCAGATGATACTCTTAATGGTCTGTGGTCACATGACAGCCAGCTTAGGGGTCCGTACCTGCACAGTAGTTCAAGCTACGATGGAAAAACCTGCAGTGGCTGTAGCTGTGACGACGAGACAAATATGGTGACGTCCTGCACGGGATCCGCTATGTATCAATCTTATATTCTATACCTTACGCGTTAACCTGTCATAAGCCATTTGCAAAAACACAATTAGACTATTATTATTTCTCGACAGCTGATAGCATAACTCCATTTGCCTGTCATATTTTCTTAATATGTTCATTTACTGAATACATAGAGCATGTTCAAACAACCAAAAGAGTTTGTTCAAACATGATACTTCTTTTACATATATTGTATTCCTTTTTATCAGAAATTGCCTTGTATTCATCGCAGGTTAACAAATGTCTAATATTAAACCATTGTATATTCTAAACTGATTTATAGTTTTCCCGTTTTTTTGGATTTGGTATTATAGTATCCGCTGTGTGATCCATGTGCTCCTGAACAAAGGATATAAATAGGGAATATACATGTAACTGCCACTAGGAAGACAGATAACTGCTGAATCTTTAACTTTTTTCACTTCTTCGGGCCAACTGGTCCATACTGTGACTGGTCTTTTTTTATGCGGTACCATCAAAAAGCCTAATTGGGATGCTAATTATAACTTCACTGAGTAAAACTTGATAAACACAGGAAATTCAGTTGACCCAGGATCGGCATACATGTCTTGCTTGCTTGTATGGGATAGATGCACTTTGGAACAAATATGGAACGGCTACAAGCTGTGAGGCTTATATGAATCCCTGTCCCTGGTTCCATTACTACAAAGTATCTCAAGGAAACTTATTTCTTACACATTCATGATAATACAGTACTATGGAAAAAAATAAAGAAACAAAGCAGGGAAAATCTGTCATGCCGATAATTTATCTGTGCTAAATCTGTTTGTGAAAAACGTCATCCATTTGTCTACTTTGTCAATAGTATGCGATACATACACATAGGGGCATTATGGATAAACTCAGACACCTGAGGCTTTCAATTAATGTTTATACTGGGTAAACAGTTTATTTTGTTTCTATTATTGTGCAATGACATACAATAAATAATGATGTAATTTTCTGAGTTAATAATTTGAAATGGGTCCCTTGTAATTTATGTATTCAGAATGAAAACAAAACAATGTCAGGTGTCCGAGTTTTTGGGTAAAATCTAATAAAGACGGACAGAATGTCAGATAAACCCGACACTAGACAGCTATAAGTACTGAAACATGTATATATTACCCAAAAGTGGAATTTCATTAAAGAGAGAGATGAAAAAAATTTGTTTGCCCTCTTTTGACAGTAAATTGGTTCAGTAAACACATAAAATTGGTTTTAAATTGTCTTCTAGAAAACTTTCTACTTATAAAATAGGTTCGCTGAAACAGCATTTTCTTAAATATTTTCTTACAGTCTAGGTCTATTTTACTTGCATTGCGCTGGTCATAGAGGATTTTGGCTATATTTTTACCACTTTCTTATTTTTTAAATTTATCACGTACCTCAGTTCCTAATTAACGGTTTCAAAATACTTTTATCTAGTTTAGTGCAGTGATATATTTCCCAATATTAACAACGTTTTTGTCCATTACTTGAATTCTTTTCCCTAAATCTGGTACTTAATCATTTTCACTGATGGATTAGTTGCGAAAACACGTTTCCATAAATTTATAATTAAAGGTATTTTTAGGCAATATCAAATATGAATGATCAATTTTTATTAATGAATTAAAGTTGGAACTTTCAGTTTTAAATAGGCCTTATTGACTCATTCATGGTCAAGAATTCTACTTACTTATTTACATACCTAGTTAAATTCACTTTCAAAGATATGACCCGGTTCAATTCAAAGCTTGTCCTGAAAGCAAGCCCTATTGTCCGGGACAAGTAAATTTTTAGACAGGCAAGCCCTATTTTTGGGAACAAATACAAAAAGTTAGGACAATTCAAAATTTGGAGCTAAACGGAGACGTAGTTCATCAGGTCTACTCAGGCCTAAATTGTCATATGCATAGAGAGGATAAGCAGGCTCAGGCACAATTGAAGATAATCAGGCCTGAGCTACATGGTCAAAATATACCTCACATAACTATCTCAAATATTACGCAGGTCATAAGGTAAACTTTAATAAAAAGGTATGAAAGTGTCTGGCTGTTATCTTACGAAGTCACATAGGGCCTAATTATACACTTAACATAGGCCTAGAAGTATGCAACTAGTTTACAAGCATATGCCACCATTCACCAGGGGCTTCTATTTGTTTTATTAAGTATATGGTGGCAAGCAAAAGTGTCATATTACGTTAAATTACAATCCTTTTGAAGTTTTAAAGCCCACAAACATCACTATGGGTAATGAAGAAATCATATCTGATGAACTGGGACATGTTCGATGTTATTGAGTTTTTTGTTGAGTTGAAATGAATATTCAGATAATATCGAACACAAAAGAGACGCTCGATCTAAGTGTGCTCTTTCTGACCATGGTCTATGTAGAATTTAAAATGCTACTTTTCAAGATCTCATTTATCACTAACTTTTGCAATAGCTATTTATTCTTTAAACAGTGTATCCTTAGCAATAAACAGATATATTTGCTACGAACATGTACTTGACACCGTTTGTTTCCGACACCTTGGTTTCCGGCCGCCGAAGTAATAATGAAAACGAGGCTAAGTATGTGCATGTCCCATGTCGTATAAAATGCTTAAATTTTGGGATGAAAATTAGCAAAAAAATGAGTCCACAATATAATATCTGATTGTGATACAGACAGTTTACCTACTGTTCGAGTTTGTCCATAATGCCCCTATTGCATTTGTGTCTTTTTGCCCAGAACCACTTCTTAGTAGTCATTAGGTACCCTATTCCGCAGTCCGAACTCTTTACTCTCCATAAGCTAACCTGTCCCTGTCTAACCTATATACATACGGAAGAACTATTGTCTATATTGCACACGTTCCTCTGTAAAATTTTGACATAGGCTGTATTAGCCCAAATAAATTAAAGGGTCTTCAGCGGGTAACTACTCAACATGTTTCGGACCCTTTTACCCGTACATGTCTCTCTGAGTAGCGGCTCCTTGTCTAAGCTAAATATTCAGCAAAGACAACCCACATAATAATGAATAATTATGTTCGTGGCAAATGATGAATTATATATATATATATATATATATATATATATATATATATATATATATATATATATATATATATATATATATATATATATATATATATATATATATATATATATACATACATACTAAATTCTGCCTTTTACACAGAACGCTGAGATACCAAAATTTCTACAATATCACGGCAGAGACATTCAAAAGTAGTGGTATCCAGGAAATGTAAGTTACTTCTTTTTTCAAAATGAGAATACATTTGACTCTCGTGTGTCTATTATGAACAGGCATGTTTGTTACCTGCCTCGAAGAACACTCTTAACTTTGTTATTTATTGGTGCTTGTGTTTGCATAAATGTACGATGGAGGCACATTGTGATTCAGACTGCCGCTGCCTTCCGGGCAAAGCAGCTGCGTAAAGATTTGCCAGGCAATGCAAAAAAAAAAAGTCCGGGGAGGGGAGGGGGGAATGGGGGTGGGGAGAACTCAGCTGGGCTTATAGAGTGGCTGGTGATCCGTGATCCGTCTGCCCGTCTGTCTGTCTGTCCGTGTGTTTCCATTTCTCATTTTACACTTCAAAACCATCAGCCAGATTCACTTCAAAGCTGATGGTAATGTACTTCCAGTGGTAAATATACCGATTCTGTTCAAAAAATCATGCTCCACTGATCTTTTTATTTTTTTTTTTTTTCTTGTTCATTTTGTGACCAAATCATAAATCTTCTCCGAAACCGCTTAGCCGACTGATTGAAAAAAAACTTTCTTTGTTCAGCAGGTATTGGGTTTTTTAATTTTTTTTTTTTTATTTTCCACTCTTTTTGACGTCTTCAAAACCTTCGCTCAGATTGTTCTGAAACTCATTGGAAATGTAGCTTGTGGGAGGTATTGAACAAAATTGTTCACTAAGTGATGATAGGTGGTGATGCTCTTGATGCCTGACTTTTGACGATTTTTTTTTTCAATTTGGATATACAATGAAAGTCAACTCGGATTGCAATGGAAATTCACATTTGCGACTTCTTCTCCAAAACCGCAAGCGAGTTTATCTTTAAACATGGTTGGGTACGTATACGTTGGATGAGACTCTTCCAATTTTGTTCAAAAGGTCATGCCCCACTGATTTTAAAAGATTTTTACGAATTCTCTTTTCTTGTTTATTTTTCAGTAAATCTTCTCCGCAGTCGTGCAGCCAATTGGTTGCGATTGCACAGGGACACTTTTGGGACCTCTAGATTTCAATTCATTCAACGGGTGGTGTTGTTTTTTTCGGTTTTCACCTTTCTTTGCTTTTTCTCCCTAACAGTAAGTTGGATCCCCTTTCGACTTACTGGGAAACGTACTTGGACTTGATTTTCCCCAAATTTGTTCACTACATGGGCGTGCTCTGATCCTCTGATTTTTAACAAAATTATGAAAAATCGGTAAAGGGATATATACATCTTATCCAGTAGTAATATCTGTATTAGTCCTAAAAACAAGAAAATATGGACTGGATGATAACCTGATCCATGTCAGCCGGGTAAAACCCATATCATCCTAGTAGAGCGTGGGTACTACTTTCTTTCCTTATCTGGGATATTCTCTCCCGATTTGGATAGAACTGTGAGTCAGAGGTCAAGGACGGTAGTAGATGATCTTTTATCTGAATCCTGAATGATTTGCCAGATTTCCATTAGGCCTACAACTCAAGGATTAGTCTACCTCGTGACAAAATATCCTGAAAAAAAAAAGGAAAGCAAAATGGAAGGTACCCTTCTTCTCTCGGTCAAGCATCCGCATCAGCTAGCATCTCATGGCTGCCGCGCAGGCCAAAACATTTGGTACTGAAACACTGCTTCCGCCAAAGCAAATTTGCCGGTCAAACCCCTTCAGGAGCCCCCAGAGCGGGCCTCAGTTTTGCCCCCTTCTTCTCTCGGTCAAGCATCCGCATCAGGTCAATTTGGTAGGCCTTATAGCAGCAGCAGCAACACCCACGTCTGGACCAGTCGATGTCAGCATGGATGTCTCTCAAGAAGCTGGAAGGCTATCATTATCACTAAAGTTAATGTTCCAGGCACTAGTCAGACCCCACCCAGAATACGCCTCCAGTGCTTGGTCACCACATACCCATCAGGGAGCAAAATGCTTAGAGGCGGTACAAAACGCTGCAGCACGTGTCTGCCTTGGTGACGACAGCCGGTTCCACAGCGTGAGCACCATGGTACACCAGTTCGGCTGAGATTCCCTTCAAACCCGTCGAAATCTACATTACGCCGTCTTATTTTACAAAATACAAAACAGGATAGTCAAGATTCCCTTCCCCGCACAGTTATCATTGGCCGCAAGTGTCACTCGAAGAAACCACGACTATAAATACAATAAAGTTACAGCAACCATTAACCCGTAAAAATATTCCTTTTTCGTCCGCACAGTACCAATCCGGAAGAGACTAACATCTAATGCTGTAGCAGCACCGTCGGTTAATAGCGCTTTCAGCCATCAGAAATATGTAAACTGATACTGAACGGTTTTTAACCTGCACTATGGACAATTTTATTTTATTCCTTTCACATGAACCAACCACTGCACGTCACCCGCTGTAACAGTCTGCGATGACTGCTTGCGGTTAAACTTTGAACACTTGAAGGCTCCATTAGCCTAGCTTTACGATGGACTATTTCCCTGTTGCATTCTGCACGTGTGTGTGTGTGTGTGTGTGTGTGTGTGTGTGTGTGTGTGTGTTTTGTTTTGTTTTTGTTTTTGTTTTTTTTTTTTTTTTTTTTTTTTTGCTTTTTGTTTTTGTTTTGGTTTTTGGAACGGGACGTTGGCCAATGTTGCGAGCATGTGGTGACGTGATCATAACCCCTAGTATTCCGGGCATGAAAGTAGCGCACTTGTGAATTTCATTTTTTTTTTTTTTTCTTTTTTAGAAATAATAACTTTTACATTTATATATTTATATTTAATCATTTATACAATACAGCTATAATTACTGGATAAAAATGATAAAACCAATTACGTGTACAATATTTCAAGCCAGGACAGCCGAGCTCATGGCCGGATCAAATCTGAGTGCGCGAAGCCATGAACCCGGCTGTCCTGGCATGCAGTATTGTACAATTGGTTACTTTCATCAAATTATCAACATTGATGATGGCTGATATCCTTCTGAAGTTCACAGTACCACTTCAGTCTTTCCATGTAAGGTCAGCTAAGCACAGGACTGCCACAGTCCACTTTTGTAAGAAAATTTCAAATGAAAAGGCAACAGTTTAATACTTTTTAGATGCCTGCTTTATAAGCTTACGGTCTGAGGATTTCATGACCTATATGTCCTCTTGCATCGAGCAAGATCCACTTACCTGAGAAGAAAACTGTTCATATTTTTTGTTTGCTAGTGTACAGTGTGTAATCTACCTGCAGAATAGGTTCTCGCTATGTCGCGTTATTTGTACAAACCACATGTATTGTTCATCTCTTAAAATGGCGACTATGTTGTTTAGTCAATTTTGGACTATGAGGTGAAAATGTTTTATTATACCACTGTCGTTTTATATTAATGAAAGTAAATTTTGAGTTATTGTAGATGTAATTAATGTGTCGCGTTAATGGACACTAAAATGCACAGTGTTGATGTTTTATTGATGTCTTGTAGTAATTGTTATTGTGGCAGTTGCATCAAAAAGAATGTTTGAATGAGATGTTGAAGACAAAAATGCATATGTTCCTTTTTCAGTACCATCACAGATTGTTCTAATTTTAAATTGATCGGAAATAACACCTTTGATCACCTGACAGGTCTACACACGTTGTAAGTACACTCACTTTTTATCTTATTTAGGATATTTGATAGCCATAATTTAACTTTGCGTCCAAGTGGAAAGTTGTGTTTAAAAGGTACAGCTGTAAGATATGATACATGTTGCAAATATTGAGACAGGAACATATGGTCCTGCCGCTTTATGTTAATTCTACTAGATTCAATCTTCTTCCCAAAGTTTTCTGTCATGCATCATCATCATCATTATCATCATCATCACCATCATCATCATCATCGCTGTAATTTGTACCATTCGTGAGGGCAACTACAGAAATACAATGTTGATGAACGCCAACATACATTCATCTTGAGACCAATTATAACCCTGAGACTCTTCTACCTGCAGACCCCAACACATATTATTATGTTGACTCGTTGAGTCACCTTTCATGTTATGGCTGAGAAAGAAAGTACCGACTTGCTCCCCATGTCTGCTTTCTATGATAGTCTCCGAGGGGATGGTGCATGACTGTCATGCCTCATCCACTTGGAGACTATACCTGACATTCGCCTTGTGTGTCTGCAATTTGCCGCAGCGGCCTTGCGGCTTCCGGCATTGCGTACATTTTATATTTAACTGTAAATCTCATTACTTATAAGTTACATTTTGTTATTTCAATATATGCTTCATCAATTGTGCTTGCTTGTTAGTTCAGGTCTGTGACCTTTTTAATAATTTTACACTAGTTTTACTCGGTCTAATAGCTCTGTAGCAAATGTTTTTGTTGTACACTCCGAGGATAAATAAAACTTGACATAATAACAAAATGAAATGTTTGAACCTGACTGTGACGCATTTTTACACACAAAAGTATAGGAACAATATTTGATCATTATAGATATCATTATAAGCGCTACCTGTGCGAGACATGTTATTACCTGTTTCAATTCAATGAAATTATCAAGGTTGTGTTACATGTAATTGTGTTTACTGTTTATTTCACTTGGCAACTTACCTGAAGCAAGCAACACTGTGACTTTTTTTTGGGGGGGGGGGGCGGGGACTAAAAGAAAATAATAAAAAGTAACATGGTTTGCACAATAGCCAGGTGCATGAAGAAACAAATTGCATACAGTTATTTTGGTTCAGCTTATCCTGCCCGATAGCAGCTTGGGGTAGATATGCTTTGGCGGTACCTTTAGGGCCAACGACACTGGCCATAATATGAAAACAAACTCCTGAGAACCGAACAGATTACCCTCAACCAGGAAGTTTCCATGGATCACTGGTATAAGTGGTCTTATATATCATTCTTGTCCGACGATTAGATTGCAACAAATAAACTAGATATTTTATTTTGCTTCAGAGCTTTGGGGGGTAGCTTTATCTCTCCGGGTGTTTATTCAGTGTTGAAAATCGTGCAGAAATGAAAACAATGCAGAGTTTCTCTCCGTTCTTATGTTTCTATTGTTTCAAGATCTGTAACATTGTAACTCCTTTTGTCTTATAAGTATGTTTTTGAATGTAATTGATACACAGATTGCCTAGTTAAACCTACCTTTTTTTCTGTGTTAGGCGAATACAGTTTACAGGAATTAACCAGTTCCCAGATGTCTCCAAGACAAGCATGCAGATACTGTAAGTGTACAGTACAACTCGATAAATACGTAGTTCATAACTGAAGCTGCTACGCCTGTTGTTCAAACTAAAGTCGTAAAACATTTCCAAAATGATGGGAATAGACTGTCGAGTGATATGTCAGAACGCGTCTACTAGGTGGCACTCCAACTTTGCCACCCGGTTGTGTTTTCTCTTTGCACTCTATAAGTTGAGTCACTTGGTTTAAGCTCCAGTGTGACTATATAGCACTGGCTAAGTAAAAGTAGACGATAGGACCATATAGCAATGAATTGGTAAAAATATATTCAGTACACTTGATGAGATAAATTCAATAAACTGCAAAGCTGGCTCACGTGTGTAATATTTTTTTCGAGTGATTTAAAAATGCAACGCTTTAAAATAAATGAAAACTCCAGTACATGAAAAAAAATTCTTGTAATAATGCTTCATTGTTGCTAAATTAATGCTGTATGATTATATATATTAACTTAGGATTTAAGTTTTTCCTTAGGAAGAACATTATTGCTTTCTCATCTATCCAGGAATCTGGCAAATAATCAGATTCAGTTTTTTCCGGCCGATCACAACAATCAATTATTTCCTGCAACTCTGACACATGTGTAAGTATATCGTACATTTACTATCTGTAAGTCTATGTGTTTACCTGCAAAGCAAACCAAATTCCGTGTCACGACACCCAGCGGAGTAAACAAAATACGCAGTCTGGGTTCTGCTTGGGAGGCAACTATGTGTGTGCTTTCACCAGTTTTGCTCAAATGACCACATATCTAACATTTTCTGGGCAACTACGAAAAGCGCCCAATCAGTGCAAGGGAAATTTGTTGATCTAGAAAATGCTTTAGTTATAGAGTTCATTGAAACAGACGACTATGGAGAGCTATTTCAGTATTCAATCCATAATTATATGTGTAACTGAATACATATGTGTCCAAGATTCACTTATATGTATACAATTGTAGATTAAACGCTAAAACGGCTTGCTATACACGCCATCTTTCAGTCAGAGGCGCTCTTCGCCGTTTGTGAGGGAAAGCTCTGTCTTGTAAGACGCGTGAAGATACTGTTTATGTTCTTAATGTACATATTCCGCCGTACATAACCATTAAATGATCTTATCTCCGCGAAACCCGGGGACCGTTCATTTCATAAATATATGTTACAAAGTGGGACCTCCTTTCGCAAACATAAGACCATGTCGTAACCTCAAAAAGCGGTTAAGTGACATAAAACGATCCGAATGTGACGTGATGGTAAATATTACAATAATACACCATTTACAGGCATGAAAAATAACTAAGCCATTTAAAAGAATATTTTAATATAAACGTCATTTTAAATTTTGTTTTTGAGACTTCGAATGACAGTCTTCCCTCTGGAATTAGATATTTCTTCTTCTTTTTTTAATTTTCACGCTATACTGTAAAGAAGAATAAAGGCCTATGACATTGTCTTGCTGTTGCCAAGTTACATCAGTGCCTCAAATAAGTCTTCTTCTGTAAATTATTATGGTGTGGTAAATGGCAGTAAATCTTTCAGTTGCCTCATTTGAGACAGCACAATCAGCAGAAAGCGTCCTTTACAGCACACGTGTTTCATATATAGTGACCTCGTGAACTTTTCGATAAATAATGACTCACAAGTAACATGAAAATTTGAAGAAACCGTTACAAATTGACCGCCAATATGAACACCTCTGTACAGTTTAATCAATTAAAAAATATTTAATGCATGCAACTTTGCATTCAGATTTTTTGGCGGTCATGATTGTAAAATATCTATGGGTCATTGGCAGACCATTTCTGGGTCGTTAGTACCGACATCCTAGACCATGTTTATACGGAACGCGAAAATAAGAACAGAGGTCACGTACATATTTGGTAAAAAGTTGGGTTGATTTTTTTTTTTGGGGGGGGGGGGTTCAAATCGACAAACTATACATTGACCCAAGTATATGTTTCGAAAGCAATACTCGCCGGAATATCGTGAATGACCAGTAGGTCCATTCCGAAGAGTGTATTGCGAAGAGGCCTTTTCAGGCATTATCAAATCTGCTGAATCCGCTATTGAGCAAAACTGTCATTCTAATTTAGGTGTTGTTCAAAATAATATTCGACTATTTTACCTTTGTGAAAGCTCGCATCTACTTAAGGTAGCGGAATGGATTGAGCGGCGCGCAACGGTCCCTCGACCGTCACGTTGCATAGATGAACTATTTTCACATTTCACAAACAAAACCACACATTTTCTTTATTGTACAGACATTCATATTGATACGATCATTTTCAAGGATTTTATAAGCCGGTTTACAAGAGGGTATCAGATTGCTCATTTTGTCTGCAAAACTCACAAAATAATCGATGGAAAAGTGATTTACATATGTAAAATTAAAGTATAGACCAATATGCAGGAACCGCATTTATGTTTACAAATGAAATGCGTAATAACAGAATAGTCGAATTCTTTGATCATCATTGCAAACATCAACAGTTAATTCATTTTGTAAGCTACAAAGGTCTCGGAGGGTGGCATTTGAGCAGGCAAAAACGGTTCCTAGATAATATACTTATCTTTCAACAGACGATGATTCGAAGCAGATCGATCAATTAACTTTTAATGAACGCTTTCTACAAAATTGACTGATAAGCAGAAAATTTCATCCCGAGAAATCGGCGTTCATAAATTTGAGGCCCTTTTTGTCCACATTATTGGCCGCAGTGACAATATTGTTCTCCAAACCAGGTCAGTTATAGTTGCAATACTTCGAAGACCTGTCAATCAACAAATTTGATGCAAATCTCCAACATACTTTTAGTACAATGATGTTTATGGCTTAAAAGCATGTATTTACCCCCAACGACATCAACGGCAGCCACACTTTACAAGCCTGTCGCTGTGGTATCACACGCGACGCTGACGGCTTCAAAGGGGACTCGAAAGCGGATTAGCCATGTGACCCGAAGTTGCTTTCACCTTGACCCCAGGAACCTTGTATGTGAATGGCGTTGCTTGAACATTATGGGCTTGCAGTTTCATAGCTTGCTTCAGTGAAAAGTGTGCTCGACGGACAAGAGTTGCTCACTCAATTCTCCTCATCTTGAATCAAAGATCAACATGTCTTTATTAACCGCATGGACGGGGCTTTGCCCATTCAGTATCTTGGACTGCTTGTGATTATACCTGCAAAAGAAAGAAAGAAAGAAAGAAAGAAAGAAAGAAAGAAAGAAAGAAAGAAAGAAAGAAAGAAAGAAAGAAAAAGAAAAACAAGGTACACAATAAGGGAAGAAAAAAATGAAGCAAGCGGATAGCAAAAATAAAAAAAATGACGACCAGGCATGCAGCATGTGGGGGCGGGGGGGGGGGGAGGCTGAAGTTTTATTTTTCTTCATTTTCAAAAATTAAATTTTACAATTGGCATTCTATGCAAGTTGGACCTTGAGTTGGATGCCATTCTGCCCATCCCTCTCCTATCTTTCTCTGAAAACGACAAGTGAGGCTAACTGCTGCTTAACTTTACACTGACGGTAATATGGCTTGCTTTGTTTCTAAGCTTTAAGCATTTATTTTGTGAAGTAAGTTGTGAGAGAGAGAGAGAGAGAGAGAGATAGAGAGAGAGACAGAGAGAGAGAGAGAGAGAGAGAGAGAGAGAGAGAGAGAGAGAGAGAGAGAGAGAGAGAGAGAGAGAGAGAGACATGTACTGTATGCACCTTCCATGTAGCATACACAACGCCAGATGGGTGGTCTTCATAGATGAGGATCATGATGAGGTGACAACTGACACAACAACCCTGTTACTGATAGATAAAAAATCACTCCCAGAATGAATTCGAGTTCCAAAAAACATAAGAAGAAAACACGGAACGCCTTACATATGTTGAGAATCCATCAGTTTCAACGTTATATCGGTGACAAGACTGTGCATTATAACATATGAATAACCTACTCTATTGGTTTCCTAGAGTAGTCTTTTGATAAGATACAGAGGCTTATAGAATATACCATGACCAAGGCGATGATGTTACAGTTGAGATGAATGGGTAAATGTTTTTTGCCTTCCAAGACAAACTGTGTTTGCTTACATAATTGATCTGACAGTCCGACACGCACTTCAATCGCCATTTAACAATAACGCGAAGTGAGTCTGTTTTGCAGGCAAAAAAGCTTCCAATTTACTCAAAACTGAAGTGAACAAGAGGACTGTGACAGTCCGATGCTCAGTTCACATGTACATATACCCTTGCGATTTTTTAAGATTTGCCCCCCAAAAAACAAAGAAATTCAATACATAAAAAATCCAAAAATCAATGGAGCGTGTCCTTTTAAACAAAACAGCTAGAGACCCACCCAAGGTACATTGCAACCAAGTTTAAAGTCAATCTGACTGACGGTTTCGGAAAGTCAAAAACTGTGAATTAGCATTAGAATACCTACTGACTTACATAGTAATCAATAGGAAAGGTGATTTACCAGTAAGTACCCGAATTGAAAAACATGTAAAAAATCAGGAATCTGCAGCATTGCCAGTGAATCATTTTGTTTGACCCTTCCACAGAGAACGTATCCCCCAAGTTTCAGCTTAATCTGAGTAGAGGTTCTGGAGAAGAAGTCGAAAATAACAATAACACACAAAAAATCATTAAAATTAGAAAAAAAAATCGCAGCACCACGTGGTGAACAAATTTAGAACTAGGAGTTCCCAGGAGTGTTCCTGTGTCATATCAAAGCACTCTGGTGAGTGGTTTCAGTGAAGACTTTTTAAAGATTTGCCTAAAAAATTATAAAAAATCCAAAAATCAATGAAGGGTGACCATTTAAACAAATATGCTGGAGATCCACCCAAAGTACATTGCCATCATGTTTGAAGTCAATCTGACTGACAGTTTTGGAGAAGAAGTCAAAAATGTTAATAAGCACTAGAATGCCCATTGACTTACAAAGTAATTAATAGGAAAGGTACATTAACCGACAAGTACCCGAATCGATAAAATCGTTTACAAGAGGGCTGTGTGAACAGTCTATGCTCAGCTGACCTAATGATTCATCACACTTGTGGTTCTGTGAACTTGGGATAGGAGAAAATAGGTAGACACTTATCAAAGGTACATCCCTGCCAAGTTTGACATAGTAATCAATAGGAAAAGTGCATTTACCGATAAGTACCTGAATTGTAAAAATCATTAAAAATAAAAAAAAAACACACACAGCAGTACCACCAGGTGAACAACTTTGTTTGCCCTTTTCACAAGGAACATATCCACCAAGTTTCAGCTTAATCTGAGTGACGGTTCAGGAGAAGAAGTTGAAAATAGCGAAAACACACAAAAAAATCATTAAAAAATAGAAAAAATTGCAACACCACCTAGTAAACAATTAAAAACTAGGAGTCCCCAGGAGTGCCCCTGTGTAATAGCAACAGCAATTGGGTGAGTGATTTTGGAGAAGATGATTTTGAAGATTTGTCAAAAAAAATCATTAAAAATCCAGAAATTAATGAAGCATGACCAGTTTAAGAAACTTGGTAGAGACCCGCAAAGGTACATTGCTACCAAGTTTGAAGTCAATCTGGATGATGGTTTCTTCGGAGAAGCTGAAAATATGAATCAGCATTAGAATTTCCATCAACTTGCATAAGAATTAATAGGAGAGGTGCATATACCGATAAGTAGCCGAATTAAAAAAAAAATCTTTAAAAATCAGGAACCCACAGTAGTGCCACCTAGTGAACAACTTCGTTTGACCTTTCCATAAAGAACATATCAAATAAGTTTCAGCTGAATATGAGTGATGGTTCTAGAGAAGAAGTCAAGACACACACACACACACACGAACACACACACACACACACACAAAATCCATAAAGAAAATAGGAAAAATGTAGCGCCACCTGGTGAACAAATTATGAACTAGTGGTCCCCAGAAATGTTACTGTGGGATATCAAAGCAATTGGGTGAGTGGTTTCGGAGAAGATTTTTTAAGGTTTGCCCCAAAAAGAACTAAAAAAATCATAACGTAAAACATAAACCCATTGATTTCATTATTTGGCTACTACAATAAACCAATTAAGCGGTGATCCTGATCTTGTCAAGCAGTTTACGCAAGAATTACTAGCAGTGCACATGAAAGGTTACAGTTGGTTGCTTGCTGTTGCTACGGCACTGGGTTGTAGAA
Source organism: Hermodice carunculata (assembly GCA_964020975.1). Lineage (NCBI taxonomy): Eukaryota > Metazoa > Annelida > Polychaeta > Eunicida > Amphinomidae > Hermodice > Hermodice carunculata. The sequence continues at coordinate 62,482,377 of OZ026612.1, forward strand.
AGCAGCAGATTCCTATCCAAACTTTGGTGGATAAGGCCTAATAAACATACGTTTGTCAACCGACATGCACGCTGTCGAGTCAGCTAAAACATGGTCATGTTTTTGTCCCTTTTTATCAAAAGAATTTTGCTTTTTAGGGATCCATTTTTCGTGACAAGAAGGTAAAGGGTGGAACTTTATGAAAATGGATATTAAGTCATTTTGTGTAGGGTCATAATATTGCCGTTTTTGTTCAATCCTCCCCGCTACCTTAAATACTTCTAATATGTATATATATGGTGACAAAAAAGACTGATAACCAAAGTGATGATAGTTTTTGCTTATACGTTGTATATCGACAATAATGTGGAAAAATAGTTAACTTGTACTGTATGCCGTTCTCAATCGTGTCTTTGCCGTTTACAAAAGCATGCACTGCTGAACCTTTTTGTGTTTGCTCATTTAATACTTTTGTAAAATAGATACATATAATGTGGAAATGAAGGTCTTTATCTATTTTAGGGCATTGATGAACAACAAAATAAATTGGATTCCTGATGGACTTTTTAATGGTGCCAGCAGTATTAAGTTTTTGTAAGTGTGCTTCAAGCTCTATTGTTCGAACATGTATTATCTCAAGCTCGTTGGTAATCAAGTAAAACCTGAAGTCTATATGGCATGTTTGCTTAGTTTTTTTTCATGAATAGTGCCAAATAATATTGCATAGTTTTCAATTCTGCCTTTTCCCCTAAATTGAAGATCTACTACATGTACCAGAAACACGTATCGATATTGGCCAAGTCAAACATTTTTCAACAAATGTCTTAAATTGCTTCTTTTAAATCAATTTCCCCAAAGGTAGGCGTACATAAATGCATTTCACAATGTGGCAGAAAAATCAGGTGACATATGATTACATTTTTCTGTGAGTTTAGTATCGTCAAACGAGCAGAAATTCCAATACGGTTTGCCAATTGCCATTAAAAGAATGAGACCCTCCTGACACGCACTTCCTTATGTGTGCACATACATATATTCACGCATAACACGCACAAACAACACACACACATCTATATATATATATGAAAGAAAGAAAATGTAGGTCCGTAACTGCCAAGTTCGGAATTGGACTTCTATTCAAATGTGATATCCATCTCATATTTTTTTACATGAAGAGTAAAAATGGTGCTGTAAAACTAGTAAGAATTACAATGGTACAAATCATATCAGGGAGCAGAAAGCTTAGTTCTTTGAAAGAATCTCGTATACGCACGACGGCGTAGCAGAAAAACGTCACGGGGAACTGGTGTTTGACAGCCGTATCAAGTGGTAAAGAACGGTGTCCTAAAAATTCTTGGCAGTTGTGATAATGTAGAAATATACGAGAATTAAAAAAATGCAAATATCTCTCGGATATTGTCACGCACGTGCAATCTTAAAGACATGTTTTGCTTAATGTTTTTGTCATTACTCAGGTTGAAAAATGAGGAACGGATTTATTTCATTCGACTGTAATTTGAAGACTTTATTTAACTCTTTAAGCCCATGGTGGGCTTATGCACGAACGTTACGAGGTGTTGAAATAAAAATGTCCTTGGCATTATAAGGGCTATATTAAATACACTTACATTTAAATGTCTACACTGACACAAAGTTTATTTTTAATATGTATATTTATTCGCAGGAGCTTGAGCGGCAATGACATCGAGTTCTTTCCAACCAATGCTGTACAGAATATGGACAATCTACAGTTCCTGTATGTTGAACTACGTATCTGCGTTAAATTCTATCAGTTACTTCAACACATGTTACATGACCTTTTTTCAATCTGCTTATTTGAACAGCCTTTAATCGGAAAGTTTATTTTAAAGCCTTAGAATAAAGAAACCTCTCAATCAATATGAAAATAGGTATCAGACGAGGAAAAATCTATGAATCATGTAACCGTATCTGAGTTTTTTCATGCATCAGAGCAAAGAAACATACTCGTCAAGTTTATGGATTTTTTAAATAAAACAAAGAGTCGCGAAGAATGTTATAACCTCAGGTTTCTAATGCAAATGGGATTTTTCTGTAATCATCACAGACCACGAAATGTGTTGTTTTTTTTTAAATTTGGGGCAGTTTTGGCATAAAAAGAATATGTTAAGTTTTGGAAATTTAATGATGTTGATCACATAATAATAACAACCACTAAATGTTTTTTAAAATTTAATCTAACGATATTTTTATTTTTTCACCAAACCTTTTTTTAATATGATAGGAAATATTTAGTGCTTTATGAAGATGTACTGGCTTGATTAACCATCGTTTTGGTTATTAGAGGTCTAGATGGCAACAAGATGAAGTCCATATCGAAAAGAAATCTTGCAGCATTGTCAACCAGCAAGCTGCAACATCTGTAAGTACAGCAGTGAAGTTGATTTCAGATGATTTGGATTATTCTAACTGATAGATATTAGAAGAATCAAGATTCATATCGACTTGTGTTTGTTGGCGACCACACCTCCATTCACCATTTGACTAGAACAAACATGCGAGCTCAGTGGAGTTGGAGAATTCTCTCTTGTACTCAAAATTTTCACACAAATGTGCAAGAATTGGCTACGAATAGTACACATGAAACCCAATTGTTTACTGTAGGATTGCTTCCTTTGTAATGTGGAACATATTGATGGCACGTATGAATGGATTGAATACTTTAAAAAATATTTTTCAACTTATTTGGCTTTAATGTGGGAAACTATCGGTTCGCGCAATGTCATTTTTCCCACTGGGACTTTTGTGAAAAGAATTAAAAGAAAATTTATCATCCAAAGCGAAGAAACTATGAAAAGTAATTCTTGTTCCGACAAAAAACTACGTACATATACTAAATTCAAAGAAACTTAAGACTCAGAGAAATACCTATTAGTGATTAAAGATTGTACATTGAGGAAAAACATCACACGATTTAGAATAAGCTCTCATAATTTGAAAATTGAAATTGGTAGACACAAAAGGCCACTTAAAATTCCTTTAGAAGAAAGATTGTGCGAAAATTGTAATGTTTTAGATGACAATATTATGTTAAAATAACTTGGAAAACATAGGAAGCTGAAAGAAAATACTTAGACGATGTGCTGACCGATATTTTTCCGATATTTGACAATCTAAATGATTCCGAAAAAAATTATCCATTATCGAGTCAGACGACATTGACAAAATTGCAATAATAAAGAAATTTTTAAAAATATACAGAAGAAGAGGAGCTCTTTTTGATACAGAGTAGCATCGTAAATAGTAAACGATTTTTTTCTCTGCAGGTATTATCATTCATGTATCACATGTGATTGTCATGTTGTAACACTACACGTTTTTATTCTTTCTTGTATTGTGTTAGTGAAATACTCGTCTCCTTTATTTATGTATGTGTTATTTTTTCTTTAGCAAAATACCATGATTCATGTATGTACATGATACAGCTAATAATAAAGTTCATCATGCACCTCGGTCCACCTGGTTTTAAAATACAGAGTTTTGGCATGTGTGCTTTGCTAGTAAGGTTCAAAGGTCAGGATATTCCTCTGAATATCAAGCGGCTTCAACTTGAATGATGCATGGAACAATTATGCGTTTCTCCCCTGGTTTAGTTAAAAGTCACTTCCTTGTCAAAGCTTTTGTAATGTGGCTTAGCATAGTTGTAAAAACTTTTTAAATGGCGACAAAAGCTCCGATGTCATAGCATCATAACTGCTTTGATACCAGTATGTGCTTTATTGAGTGTAGTGATTCAAATGTCTAGCATTATAATTTTCGGCAAACTGAAAAAGAATTCAAATGAGAAACTTGCTTGGGCAGCAAGTTTAGAATTAACAATTTTGTCCGTGATTGACAGAGGGAGAGAGAAGTAAAGAATTTATATTAAAAGAAAAGACGAAATAGAATACATGTGTCATGCACTACTATAACAATATCTTTACCAATGTCTGGTTAAAACAATTTGAAATGTTTGTTATGTGAGGAGTTGACGAACATTAAAATTAACAAGCTAATTTTATACTTACCGTATACTTTTCTCCCGTCTAATTATTTCCAGTAATTTAAGCAACAATGAAATTGACTTTATTGAAGCATACGGATTGAGTCAGCTTTCCGAACTGAAAATTCTGTAAGTATAAAAATATTTACGTAGACATGGTGTATAAAGTAAGGTAAAGACAGCTGCATGAGCAGAAAGTAATGCCAGTATAGTTCTTGTATCTATATTAAGCGTGATTTTTCATTCTTATATCTTTAAATCATTCATACCAATGAACATCTCTTGTGCTTTTTACGTAGGATTTAATTTTTACTACATGTACTTTTTACGGGTATATAAGTCTGTGTGCATGCTAGGGATGGTACTCCTATTCAGCAGCACTGTTGTGAGGCAATTTGTAATAACAACTCGACTTCTGATCAAAAATTGGCAAAACTTTTCGGAGCTTTGCTTTTAACATATTTTGCGTCAAAAAACGATTGGAAAACATGCTTTGCTTGTATAAATCCCTGTTACCAAAAAAAGGCAGAAAGAAAAGAACAACACAAATACTGTACAAAAGATAAAGACGGGCTACATGACGCCACATTAACGTCACATCGACAAAGACACACCCATAAGAAAATAAGACATCACAGTGACAGGAAATATACAATATCAGAATCACGGATAATCCATGTCAGAATACAATAAATCTGACGTGGCCAGGCAACACTGGACACAACAAGCACTACACGCGGAAAAGCTGTGTGGTACCGGCCCGCACGTGACTTCACCACCCGTCACAAGCAAATCTTGTACGCCAACCCGGGTGGAAAACACACGGGCATTACTCGAAGCATGGAGAGTCCACACAATTGTGTCGACCATCCATGCTCGAATGTTTAACTATTTAAAATAAATGTGTGGGTACTGTCAAAATAATTTGGTTTCCTGCTTTAGTGCACTTAGGATATCCAAACATAAGAGTTTGTAGCCTGAAAGGAGCCAATATTATGATATTTTTTATTTATTTTTTTTTTTTTGGTGCAATAAATTCCAATCAGTCGAGTATTGAAAAAACTCATGGATAATCGACATCCATGATACACTTGAAAAAGTAATGAAACAAATATTTCACCTGGGCACCACAAGAGCAAACACGACAATTTGCTTTTCCGATAATATGCATATCATGGTTTAACTGGCTACAGCCACTTCTTCATCCGTTTTTTTTTTTGTTTTTTTTTGTTTTGTTTTTTGTTTTGTTTTTTTTTTTCACTTACGTACAAAATTTTGCACATTTGACATAATCTCATCCATGACAATTTAGTATTTTCTATTATATTCTTTGTTAAAATACAATGTCCCCAACGGATTTTTCTAATTTACAAAAATCTTCGTATTTTGAGGCGTAGAATGTGGACAGGTATGTGAATGTTGGCTTTCCTGTTACCAATGTAAAACAACTCATTAGTCTTCGGTTTCCCTTTATTCCATTTCTTGCGCATTGCGAACACTGAGTGGAAGTAAATTCCACTGGCGAATCGTTGCGGGAATAAAAGAAATATCATGAGCATTAGTTTTTGTACCTACCTGGCTTATGTTCTGCCCAGATCTCACATTATATGCGTTTCTGTTATATACATTGTCTGGAATCAAATTGTGCAGGTGTATGTCCATTAGTTATTTTATTAAAAAGCATGAGACGGTGTTTTTTTCTACGCTTGGAGAGAGTCTCCCATCCAGTTTCATTATAGGCAGATGCATGACTTGTTCGACAAGACGCACAGCTTTGTGATACTACAGCCATTTATAATGATCGCAGCACAGTGTAATATTATTACAGCAGGCAATTTTTGATAAAAAATGTGATAAATCAGGTGAAGTGAAATTGTTATCAAATATAATAAATGGCGGAGACGTATGTTTCAACGGGATGAAATGTATTGTCGAGACGACTCCTTATGAAGTTAATGATGGAAAATCTCTTTCTTTTTAGTTTGAAATTTGTTTTTGATAAGTTTTAAAATTCAGTAAATGACAACAATTGAATTTGTGTCCTTTTGCAGAGAACCCATCCTAGTAGTCATTACCCTATTCCGTAGTCCGAACTCTTTGCTCTCCACAAGTTAAACTGTCACTGTCTAACCTTTATACATATGGAAGTACTGTTGTCCATATTGCACACGTTCTTCTGTAGAATTTTGACAAAGGCTGTATTAGCCCAAATAAATTAAAGGATCTTCAGTGGGTAACTACTCAGAACATGTTTTGGAGCCTGTACACATACATGTCTCTCTGAGCAACGGGCTCCTTGTCTGAGCTAAATAATCAGCAGAGACAACCCACATAACAATGAATAAATATGAACGTGACAAATGATGAATGAGCTAAAAACGTGAAGTTTTGCTTATTAATGCAGATCTCCATTATGAATGAAGATACCTGTCAAACCAAACATAGTTACTAAATTTGTATAGTACGAATTCAGATAAGAACAATTTGACTTGCCCTTGAACCAGTATGTACCCTTTCTAGCTGGATAGCTTATCGTAGTTAAATCACCTGCCAGTGTATAATTCAAGTAGGAACAAACAGGAGCATTATATTCAGTCTCAGTAATTGCAAAATAAACAGTTGCAGCTAGACCATCTGTACAAACCGAGCGAAATCCTAACAAATACTGCAACCATGGACATCCTGCCCCAGAAATGTAAAACAAACCCCATGATGACAGTTGTACTTTGAAAGTCTCCAAGTAAGAAAATATTTGATCAAAAGTACATCTTTGAGTCCTCTTGACTCAAGTTTTATTGAAAATAAATTTGGTTCTAGATGCAAAGTCTTGAAAATTAGAACAAATAAACAAATGGGAAATGCGTTGTATATTAATCCTTTTTTTGCGTGCAAAAGGAAGAAAAAATGAAACAAAAAATATCGGGATCAACTGACAAACTTGCCCACATTACAGTGATTTTCCTATCTAATGCGTCGAAGAGACAGGCTCGGCCAGAAATTGTTAAGTATAGAACGGAACAATTTTGTTTTGCCTTAAGAAAGTAGCCTATACCTACTTTTTCTCATTATAGCCAATGGACTAAAAGCATTTATAGTTACAGCTCAGATCAAAGTGGATAAGATACCTATGAATTTGACCATAGGGGTAGTATATCTCGCTGTAATTGCAATTGTGTATGCTTCAGTTGTTTCATTTAACTCTACACACTCCAAAGAAAATGCATGAGCTCTTAGTTGAACTGTCGAAAATGTCTCTGAATAAAAACTACTTGAATGCCCCAAAATTCTATTTTTTTATGGAAAACACAAAACTTGAGTTTCAATCAGAGACTGGTATGCCACTTATGTCGAATTATATATATATATATATATATATATATATATATATATATATATATATATATATATATATATATATATATATATATATTAATGTACATGTACTCCTATTAGGACCTCCTTCTAAAATCATATTATCTCCGTAAAGAGACAATTTCTGTATCGAGACCATATTTTTCGGTCCTTTCGTGGAGATCTCTGAGTACATATAAACTAATGTATAACTAGTAGGGCTTAAATTGTATATTTCAGAGAGCTTCACCAGAACAAGTTGAAGGACCTGCCGGTGTATACCATACATAATGTACCTAAGCTACTCCACATGTGAGCATTCTTCATCTCAGTACTTTTATTTGTATTTAAATTTTTTTCAGCCAAAACAGTGGGAATTATCACCAGGTAAAACAAAACGAAAACAACAGAGGACTTTTTTTCTCCGCTATCAATTTACACCGTTGCTGCTCTCGACAAATTTCAGGTTCCTCTGCACAGTGTTTATGATTCCTGATTCGAATTTCTTCAAGACCAGCGAGACTGTAATAACTTAGCAAAAAAAAAAAAAAAAACATTTTCAGGGTCAACAGCTATCCTCGACTAACGTCGAAGAAAGCCGTTGACTAAACACGTTACAAATGAAGGGATTGACACCATAGCCTGTCCCTACAACATTTAATTTAATTGCAAACGAAGCCAAGAATAGCAAAATCTACTTGTCATTTAACGTTACCGGAAAATAAATATTGACTTCATCATATAACTAAAACTGCACTTGTTCGAATCATACAAAAATTGCTGTATTGAGCTATATAAAGTAATATATAATAATACTTTATTAAAAACCCCGTAAAATGAGGAAGATAAACCGTAAGTATGAGCGTAAACACAATATTGTATATTTAGTTAGTAGATAGTTGTTCTTTTCCGATCCGTTGACACACAAGAACAATCGGCATGCAAAGACATAAATGCACCAGACACACTCAATTACGTATGATTTGTGCCATTGGTACGGATTCATGTTTAACAACAGGAAACATATACAAACATTAGATGCACCCATGGACAGTAGACTATCCATGACGCACTTTTTATACTATTTTAAATCCGTCACAGTCTGATGAATGTATTGAGAATTGAAAAAAAATGGTGCTTGTTCGCTGTCGGCATATTGTTTTTTCTGTTTCTTTGAACATATTTTACTTGTCAAAATGTCTTTTCGTCGTAGTAAGCTGTGGCTATGAGCATATGAGCAGTGCTCAGGAAGTAGCAATTCACGGTTACTTGTCTGGGGGGAGGGGGGTGTTTGTTTTTTTGTTTTTGTTTTTGTTTTTGTTTTTTTTTGTTTTTTTTGTTTGGGGGGTTTTGGGGGGGTTTTTTTGGTTTTTTTTTGTTTGTTTTTTTTTAACTCATTCCGAGCTCCATAAATGCATGATGTTCAAGCACACCAAAATTTTATTGCCAAAATCAAGACAGGATTCATCATCATTGCAGCGGACCTGATAAGAATAAAACAACAACCCAAATCTAATATGAAGTGTTAGATGATATATTTTTGCCAAGTAAATATGCTATTAAAAGGCATTCAAATGTAAATATTGCAACGTAATTTGTTACTATTGCCACTTCTCTCATGTTCTACATGGTGCCAAAAATGACATCCAAACCCATCTAATAGTACCGATGTATGATCTTACATGAAATGTTCTAATACAGGTTTTTTTTGTCAATACGAAAAAACAATCGAGTAAGACACCAACAGCCAAACAAAAGATTTTAAAAGTGTTAAAATGGCTATCAAAAGACACGTTTTAGATTTTGTCTTTTTGTTGCATCTATCAATTTATTATCGCCAGATGGGACTCATAGTCCGTTGTTTTGAAACTTGCATCAGGCTGTACACTTTTACAGCCAAGTTTTGATTGAGTCAACAGCTTTCCTCGCCCCGCTTTGGCACTATGCACCTAAAGCGCTTGGTGGAAACCTGTTGACTTGCACTATTCTGATGGTCTCTGTGAATGTGGGCATGAAAGTACTTGAATGAAAGGCAGGCTTGCAAAGAATGCGAATCTGGTAGCGTTATGTTAATTCAGAGCAGACGACTTTTTTCGAAATAGGCAACGAAAGTGAATCTGGTATCCCTACTATAATTCAGAGCAGATTGTTTTAAGTAGTTCGACTTTAGTCGCAGTTGGTACTGACTGGATGAACTTGACCGTTGTCATAACGAAAAGGCCAGACTGGATGAGATATGTTATTCAGCGAACACAGTACCCTTTGCTTCTTGGAGAAAAATAATCAATCGTCCCAGGGACTTCTAATATCATATATGTTTTCTATCAGTCCACTAACTTCATACAGTGTGTTGCAGTGATTTGAACAATAACTACCTGAAAGTCGTGCCACGCAGATCTTTTACTGACTTACCGGAGTTGATTACACTTCGCCTGCATTCCCAGAAAGACAAGATGACAACCATTATGTATGATGCTTTTAAAAATATTGACACGAAACTCAAGTATTTGTAAGTATTGGCTTGACACTGTTTTTAATAATCTTTAAACAAAACGAAATGTTTCAATGTAAGAATCGAGACTCAAGGAATATATAATATTAAAGTAAAAAGTGGTTTTAATGTGTGAATAAACGTCTATATCTGAACATGAAGAATCTTGAGTGTTTAATTATAAAATGAGAGTAGAGTCCAAAGTCAGGCTGAGTGATTTTTGCTAGTTAACATTGTTTCATGTAAACTGTTTTTTGCAAGAACACTGACAAATATTGAACACCCTCACTAACCTTCGATTTTTTCAGCTTTGAAATATGCAATGAACAAGTTGCTCTGCAATTCACATAATGACAGACTATAATCAGTGTTCTCATACATTTTAATGTCATTTTCATGTGTGTCATTTGAAAGATGAAAATTCCTACTAACTAAATCTGAATTGGGTATGGGCCTTTAGTGGGCCCACAGGGGACGGCTATCCTTGCAAAAGGGAGGCTGTCGTGAATGGCAGAAGCCAACTTCCAAGAAAGTAAACGCGGCCTTGTTTTTGTATTTTTCTGGTTCATTTTTGTAATTTTCATCAGTTCAATGGCCTAAAAATCAACTTTAATTTCATAATAGGAACAATGAATAGTGGGGCATGTTGTGTGGCCCATATAGTCACTCAGTGACTACGTGAGGAAACTCGACGCAAGCGTCATATTTTCTGATTTTGTCCCATCACGTTTTCGTGACTTTCTTGGTCACACAACATGCTCTGCCATTCATTGTTAACTAACCATTAAATTTTTATGAGCCAACGTTTCTTCTATTGTTGTTAACATTTCGAAGGCTTCTTCTGGATATTAATATATGAGCAAAAAGAGAAAACCTGATAACATTCAACATTTTTCAGAGGTGAAATTAGGACTGTTTGCACATTTAGATCGCTCATAAGAATTCATATTCCAAATATTGCAAATATTTGCTCTTTCTCAAAAATTCCTCTGTAACTTTAACTCACACCGGCATGACCAAGTTAGCTAAGTAATAACTTTTAAAAGTTCACTAAGCGAATTTTGCATTTGAATTATCTTTAGATGTGATATTGTTACCGCTTAGTATGATTGATAGGTATGTTCATGTTTTGGGGATTCAGGTGGATCAGTGACAATGCATTGGTTACCTTCCCGCACCAGGTCCTGGGTGAGGGCAGCTACCTTGCCATGGATACTATGTGAGTCCCGATAAAGCTTCTCTTGTTCATGTTCTGATTGTGAAAAGTGGCATTAACTTCATGGGAACAGTGATACAGAAAAGGCAATCGTCGTGTATGTCTTACGCATCAATCGCTACACACTCCATGGTCAAAAACAAAACACTTTTTCCCGTCCTTATCTCTCTTCCTTCCTTTCTCTTTACCACCAAATGTCTTTCTTGTCATTCCCTATCATTTTCTTCCCTTTGTTTCACTTTCCTTTCCGTTGTTTGCTTTTTGCAAAAACGTATTGTTAAGCCTGAATTCTGTCTTTTTTGTTTCTGTTCTTCTTCTTTTTTCTTTCTGTGGGATTTGCAGAGTTTCAGTTTGCAACAACTGAAGCCAGAATATCCATATTTGGTACATACATAGCCCTACCAATAAAGTTGATCCGCTGATATTTATAAATGTATGATCTCCAGGGTCTTAACGATTTTTAAACCTCAGGCAGATTACTGCCATTATATTCAAATTTGCTGCAATGCAAATCTTCTTTTCTATTTGCTGTATCACAATGTATGATTAAATTGTGACAATATAGCATAACTTTCAAATAAGCGCTAGCACTTGTAGATATAGAAAAATATTTTAAGGCTGAGAGTGCGTTACTATTTTTTCTCTCACGAGGGATCGTTGTTGGTGGGGAACATCACGAATGACCGCATTTCACGAGTGATATTCATTTGATTTTTATGATTGATTTTCCACACCAACAACGATCCCCAGTGACAGAAAAATAGTAACTCACTTTCCAGCCATGTGAGATTTTGTCTATTCCAAATTTAATTGTTTATTCATGGCAACAACAAAAAAAAAAAAAAAAACATGCCCTAGGCTTTCTTTCAACTTCGACCTGGTGTTCCGAGTTTGTTTACGTTTGTCGTCACGCGTGACGTATAATTAAACATTGCTCGCGCATTTTTCATTTTGTCTTAATGTCAATGCATCACGTCACTGATGCAGGTGTGTCACAATTAACGTAAACAATGTTTAGGTCATGTGATATATAGTGATTACTGCTTTTGAATTTCATTCTAGTATATGGTAATTCACCCTCAAACATAGGAAAGATATGTGTTTATTTACATGTTTTCGTATTACATTTTTATAGGTATACTGCATCGGCGATTGACAATTAATTTCCTGACCTGGAACTTTACCATTTGTATGAATCTTATCTCGAGAAAAGTCTAGCTCATTTGATTTATAGTAAAGATTCAAGGTCCGATGCTGTTTATTCAAGTATCAACATCGTTTGTACGATATTGCGTTCATACCGGCACATCTATCCTTAACTGGCATTCTTCTTCATTTACATGTGCAGCTGGGCTGACCAAAATAGCATCCGCTCCACTGTGGAATATGCAGAGGAAGCCTTCCCACTCTACATGAAAAATTACTATGAAAACAAGTTGTTGGCTCACAAGCCATACTATCCTGTCAGGAAT
>OZ026612.1:62499906-62514906 GCA_964020975.1 Hermodice carunculata
GAGACCCCTGTAGCCAAAAATCTGAACTGGTGCGTGACCATAACCCCATCATTGAACTTAACCCTCTGATTTGAAATAATTATATTTTACACATGCAAGTTACTGGCAATTAAAATTTTAGATCTTTCATTTCTTCAAAACTCTAGAAAAAGGTGCTTTTCCCAGATCAAGATATAGGTGTGTGCCATAGGCAATCCCATGGCAGACAAACAAACGTAGACGAATTTCAATAAGCGAAGCCGCTATCTCAGCCCCGCGCAGCCGCAGACTGATTGCGGTCAGAAGTCATTCAACCTAGGGGCTGTTCTTTCCCTATCCAATTTGTTTAGTTACCCTGGTAACAAGAATCAAACTTCTCATGATGACAAACACTAGGAAACTTCTTAATCTTGTGCTCACCTGTTATATAATTCTTTCCAAAGCTTTATATTTTACCTCTGTACATTACTGTGTCAAGTGGGTGAATTTTGTATTGAATGGCCTGTGACCTAATTAGAGAAATTCACTTTGCTCAGCATATTCAGCTTAGACTGCTGTTTGACTGATGCATGATAATTCAAAACATTTCCCATAATACACATACCCCCTTCCACCACATTACAACATAAGCTTTATTGCAAACCAACATTACATGGGTACAAGCTTATTAAGAAGGAAGATCATACATGTAGCAACATGAAACTGGCAGCATTGTGGTGGGGCCATCTATTTATTTGGGCCTTACAGATATGGTCATCATGATGACTAAGGGTTCCTTTATATTTTCTTGCAAACCCGAGTTGTTACACATCTGTAAGGAATATTTTTATTTATTAGCTACAAGACCTACGTCTTTCAAAGCAGACAGTCAATTGAACTATGATGATTAGTAAGTTGCCTAAGAGATTCTGACTGTGCCACCCAATTTATTATACATGGAAACTGGTTGCATGACAGCATGGGAGTAACAGTAACCAGCTTGTCGTACTCGTGGTACGCAGTTCAAACATGTTGTAACTTAAGCATTAGAAAAAATAGACAAACTTATCTGATATATAAATATTCAATAAGGTCATCAATTTCAGTATGACGCAATATTGCACTAAGTCGCCCGTCAAGCGTGTCACAGAGCTCACGTTTGAGGGACGCCTTAGTCTGGCAATAGGGATATGGCAAGCCAACAGGGCCATAACGCATAGAACTTACGCGTAGCCGAGCCTCCACTACACGTAGTCGAGGCTCGGCAACGCGTAGTCGAGTAAACCAATCAGATTGCAGTCTCTACTACGCGTAGTCGAGGCTCAGCAACACGTAGTCGAGCCAACAAATAAGGTTACAGTTTCCACTACCCGTAATAGAGTGTCGGCAACGCGAAGTCGAGCCAACCAATAAGATCACAGTCTCCACTACGCGTAGTCGAGGCTTGGCAACGCGTAGTCGAGCTAACCAATAAGATTACAGTCTCCACTACGCGTTGCCGAGCCTCGGCGACGCGTAGTGGAGAAACTATGCCTCCCATAGCGTGTAGCCAAACTATCCAATCACTGATGCTCTTGTAAACTGTATTAGACCTGTTCGACTACGCGTTGAGAAATTACTGGTCTCGACTGTTTTAATATCAGTAATGATTGTAAGGACGTAAATGATTGGTTTGCTTTTCTTCAGCCAAAAGGTGCCATAAGTTGCTCCACTACGCGTAGCCGAAGCTCGACTACGCGTAGTGGAGACTGAAATCTGATTGGTTGGCTCGACTATGCGTAGTGGAGGCTCGGCAACGCGTAAGACCAATGCGTTATGGCCCTGTTGGCTTGCCATATAGGGGTTCACTCACTGACCCATGACTGATGATCATGGCATTAATTCTCTTGAAGGAGCTTATATGCAATGTGTACAGAACAATCATTCTGCTTGGAGCTATCTGAGTTTGTCCTCTCCTAAGAGACCAATGGACCTCGTGTTGGGGCCTGCAGTGTGTACAAAGCACCAAAGCCTTCCACTCCTTACACCGGGCACCTTTTGTAGTCTCCAAGGTGCCTCGCTGTGGAGTTTTACAGTAAAAATGGATCTTGTAATTGACTGCATACCTGAGAATAACATTTGATGATAGTCATCTTTCAAAATGTGATATGCCTCTTATGAGCATGATTTCAAATCACATAAGTTTTTTTTATATCATTCGCCAGATGCACCATACTCATACCAGTAGCAGGCAACTGAGAAGATATTCAAGATTCAAAGTCTGAAATAGACCCAATATTCATTGAAGACAAAGTATGCTTATTTTCCGGGGACACAATACTGAATTGCTTATATAGGCAATCAAACCTTTTTTCAGATGTATTACAGATAAAAGTGTTAATCCAATTTCAATTCTGTGGTTTGTGCTATAGATACACCCACTGAAATGAAAAAGAAAGTTGTAAACTTTGAATTTATCCTGGCTGGGCATGCTTTGAACTTTCAATGTTGAATATCTTTAAACGTATTCTAGATTGATGGGTCAATAGCAACTTCAAGGCATTGGTTTGTGTCATAGGGTCACCCAATGAAATAAAAGATAAGCTGTAAAATCTTAATTAATGCTAATTTGGCACACTTGGAAGATTTTAATGCTCACTGTTTCAAAACTATTGAAGATGACGAGACAATTTCAGTTCAAAGAATTGTATTCAAGATACATTTGATTCTCATTGAGCCAAGTTTTTAAACCCTTTGGTTTACTAAATTTCAAAGCAAGCAGACAGATTTCCTCTCAAACAAGTATTATTTTGACTGTTTTCAAAACTTTTTCTCTTATTGAAACGAGTAAGAAAAGTGCATTATGAAGCCAAACGACATTATTTTGACACCCAACGTTTTCTGTTGTGTTTGAGCCGGAAACGTTGCAGATATGAAAAGACCAATGGAATAAGAATAACACGTAATGTTTGAAAATTCAGATGGGCATGTCTGGAAAATATATACCTTCCGAAAGCTTGCAACACAGTAAAATTTAGTCCTGCCCGAACGACCCATGGATTGCCTCAGATATGATGAGGCACGTTTGGAGTTGTATGTTTGCGAAAAAAAAAAAAAAAACAAAAAAAAACAAAACAAACCAATACACAACAAAACAAAGACAAGACAAAAAGAAGACAAACTAACTATCAAATGTTGGAAATTGTTTCAGGTACATGTCAGGCAACAGGATTATTTCGATCGAAAATGGAGCTTTGCCGTCAAGTCTCGAAATATTGTAAGTCCGCTACCACAGGGGCAGTGGCTATAATAGTTTCTGCAGCAATTCTTTAAGCAACTGTGTTACTATCCAGATATCAGTCACTTTTGTTTGTCATGCATTGTTGCTGTAGCGCTCAAAACATCACATCAAAGTAAAGAATATTTATCGGACCAAAATAAAACAATTTTATTCATTAAACACTGTTCTATTTTATTAAGTTTGTTACGGTTTTTAACTCTGTTTGATCTAAATTATTTTTTGTCTTTGAAAAATGTACCTTTCAAATATTATATGAATGAATGACTTTATTACTGCACCATAAATACAATAAATGGTAATCTGTAACTCAATACACTATACAATACACTATACCACAACAGTACAATACAACACAGTACATTACAACAATCCCTGATACGTATGCCTTAGTGGCAGTCCCTCACCCCCCCCCCCCCCCAAAAAAAAAACCTCAAAGTATTGTAGGTTTTAAATGACATTAGAGTACTATAGTGTATCCCTGATAAATGTATTTTGAAAGGATTTTGGTTCGGTGTGCGGAAATTTCATCGGTAACATGTATAAATGCTTCCAATACATTACAAAGCATGAAAGAAGTTAATTAAATGTTCAAATAATCACTATCCTCTTTTTAGAACACTTGCACACAATGATTTTCGGTTCTTACACGAAAATGCATTCACTGGCCTGTCAAAGCTGCGTCAGCTGACACTGAACAACAACCAGATCACCGTCATCCCGGACACCGCCTTCCACAACTGTACGGCTCTGACCAGCATGTAAGTAGTAGCGGTGCGCCGCGTTTATCAACGTGTCTCGATCGACCATTTCAATTTTCTCAAAATAGGCACACTAAGTTATAGAATTCTCTTCATATGTAAAACCGGATGGATTATGTTTAAAAATCCGGAAAAGCTTTTGTCTTGCTAGTGAAAAACGAAATAAACATCAACAGCGTTACCTTGTCTAGATTCGTTTATTAATATGTTCTCACGAACGTGGTATATTCAAAACGACCTAGTGATTTGTCAAGAGTGCTCTGGATGATGCTTTCTGAGCAGGTAGGCCTGGATAGAAACTCATGGTTGTAAGTATGATTTTCTGGTACTTCTTTTTCACTTTAACTTTAACCCTCCCTCCATTAGGACTGAGTCTCCAGCTTTGGTGCTTTGGCGCCCAACCCATGCTATTGAAAGCTATTGACGTGGGGTACATCCCCCTGATGGGTGTCATCGACAGTTTTCGTTCAAATACTTCTCATTACGTTTGACGTTAGTACATAACATTGAAGCAGACGACATTTGACTATCAGCCGGGCATGGCCGGTTTAAGGGGTAAGGGGTTGATTGAAGTATGGTATGTTTAAACTTACAGGCCGCTGTTGACTAGTTTGGCAGAGAAAGTAGTTAGATCTGCCTGCGTCAAATGTATGAGTTGTGTTTCTTTTATGGCAGTAGGTTGGAAAATAACAAGATCAGTCGACTCATGAAGACTCACATGCGAGACTGCCCACTCACAAACAGCTTCAACATTAATAATAACGATCTGGCTTATATTGAAGATGGAGCCCTGAGTCACATTACATCTGTGTCCTACTTGTGAGTAGTGCGCAAGCCGGTTATTTATATTACCATAAAAGAAAGTGTTGAAAAAAACCCAGAAAATCCGAAAACAATGACTCGATCTTGATTCCGTTCTGTTACAGTAGCGCTATGCATTGTGGGTACCACATAAGCCAAAATGTTCCTGCGCCTTAGTTATTGCTGGTTGATTGAAACTAAAACTTTCAGGGATTTTATTTCCGTGTATCGCCAATTTAGGATTACAAAAAACCCAAGATGCACAGAGCATTCATTTATTGATCCATCCCTGATAAGCCCAGGTACATTTGCACTTTGAATGAAGAAACGGAATCTGGACGTAAAGTTGCACAAAGTTACAAGTTATCCAAGTGGGACTCAGTGGTGACGTCGTAAATAAGTAATAATCAGGTCATACCAGGTGTTTCTGTGCATACAAATTGCTTTCATATTTTGAAATAATTCTCAGAAAAAATTATTTCCGTATGTTACTGCTACGCAGAATGAATACAACGGGAAAATATGTACTCATATATTATTCCATTTTAACATTAAACAAAATGATGAAATTCATCATTGTTCGATACTTTGAATCTCGTGGTACTTCCCTATGTGTTGGGGGCTTGAATTAATTAGCACTAGGATCCTTCTATGAGCACACCCAAAACGCCTTGGCCAGACGTTTTAACAGATGTCATGTTATTGGGGGACGAAAGTATACTGAAATAGTCGTTCGCTTTGATATCAACAAGATGGTTCAATAAAGAATGATTAATATGACCTACTAATCTTATAAGTGCACCATGAAAAAGTATACGGAACCGTCAGAACAGCAATTCAAGGTTTCATCCATTGCATGTCTTCGTATTTCAGGGATTTCAGTAGCAATAAACTGACCTCACTGCCTATGGGTGGAGTTTTTCATAATTTGACGATCGGACATGCTCTTTCTTTACAAAATAATCGAATCACATCACTGCCTTCTGGAGTCTTCAAGAATCTCCAAGTTTCTGGAATTCTGTATGTTCCACGTGTTGTTGTTGTTGTTGTTGTTGTTGTTGTTGTTGTTGTTGTTGTTGTTGTTGTTGTTGTTGGAAGAGAATGACTGAAATTGGACTATATTGAAAATATCAGGTGGTCCGAGTTTTGATAAGGTCAGCTTTCCATTACAAGGGTCTGTGACCTTCCCGGTCGCCTTTGTTGTTTCCCATCGATGACAGCACACAATTTTACCATAAACGAATAGACAATGTGATTTAAATTTTCAAGGTGTTAAATGTGCTTTTTCTAAATTTTGAATTATTTTGGTGAAAATTTACTAGGCCTGACAGAGGATTACTAAGTGTTTGATTCATGCAACTTTAGTTGAGAAACTACAGTTTGTGAAAATTAGTTTACATTAGATAAATCGAGATTTACAGATTATTATTCGAAGTCGTGCTCTAGACACTGGAAGGTAGGAACCTTTACGCACACATATAGTGCTTACATAATGTCTTTTACGTAACCTATACGACTTATGTCATTTGCAGCAATCTTCAAAACAACAAGATCTCAAAAATAGATTCGAATGCTTTTCATAAAGTGACAACCCAGGACTTGCGTTTGAACGGCAACAAGATCTCAAAAATAGATTCCAATGCTTTTTACAAAGTGACGACCCAGGACTTCCTTCTGACCAGCAACCCACTGCGGGAACTGGCGGCTGGATCTTTCAACAGTACATCTCATAGGTGGGTCGAAATTCAACATACATGTTGAGCTTTATTGTCATTGTTGTTGTTGTTGTTGTTGTTGTTGTTGTTGTTTGCGTTGCACCAAGTATGTTAAAGATGCAAATAATTTTTAGCCCTACTACTACTACTACTACTACTACTACTACTACTACTACTACTACATACACACATTAAACTCACTTCATTTCACTTCACTTTAATTTGATTTACAAATCCATACCCTTCAGTTATTTCTCTGCTATTCGTTAAGCTATGTACCAGTACTTTTATTTGCTTTAAACAACAATTTTATACAAGACCATGGGTTTTTTGGGGGAATTTCATATTATTTCGACAAACATGACTATGTAACATTGATTAATTATTATATATAAAACTACAAGTAAGTGCATTAGAATTTACGATTTTCTAACAATTGTTTTCAGGAATTTGGATATGCATAGTCTGTCTCTAACCACTGTTCCTTCAAATGCCTTCACTGACGTGACCGTTAGTGAGTCTTTTTACCTCAACCACAACCAGATCCTCTCCATAGCAGTTGACGCTTTCAACAATGTTAGAGTCAAAAATATGTAAGTAAAAAAGGAAACGAACTTGCCATTAAAATATATCTTCACTTTCACGCCCCCAAACATTCTGGATACTTTGCCTAAAGGACGTGCTGTCTTTATGTGAGACATGCAACTCTTTTTCAGATGCTCTAAATTGACATGACGAAACTTAATTTATGCTTTGTGGACCTACTTTTCGTTTCAGTACAAAATCGAAGTGCATGGGCTTTTGTCGAAGTTGGCTACAGAAAAGTTAAAGGTCAAATGACAAGCTCCGATTTTGCCATTAAATTCATATTTTTGCGATGCGAGGTCCCTCTAATGATCAATTATAACGAATTGATGTAAAAAAAAATGAACCAAATCGGTCAAAAAGCGTTTGGTTACAATGTGCAGAATAGTTAAATGGTATAGTTGGTTGCAATGTGCAGAATAGTTAAATGGTACAGTTGGTTACAATGTGCAGAATAGTTAAATGGTATAGTTGGTTGCAATGTGCAGAATAGTTAAATGGTACAGTTGGTAACAATGTACACAATAGTTAAATGATACAGTTGGTTACAATGTACAGAAGAGTTACGTGGCACATTTGGTTATAATGAACGCTACAAGGAATACATCTTTTACGGAGATAGAAATACATGTACTTTTACCGAATTAGGAAAAAGTTATGTAGGCCCATGTGAATCAAAACTATATGG
This sequence comes from Hermodice carunculata, assembly GCA_964020975.1. NCBI lineage: Eukaryota > Metazoa > Annelida > Polychaeta > Eunicida > Amphinomidae > Hermodice > Hermodice carunculata. The sequence continues at coordinate 62,507,692 of OZ026612.1, forward strand.
AAAAATCTGAGAAACTTAAGACGTGGTCCTGTTGACATAGTGGGATAGATATGTTTGCCTTCCCTGTATGCAGCTATGCGAGGAATTAGCTGATAATACTGCTGCTTATTCAAACACTTTCTCAGATGCATGCGAGTCAGAGTTCTCTAAATTCATTTCAGTGGCCATTCAGATTATCCGAAAATAAACGAGAAATGTTGTGACATGTGCATTGATGTGTTGATTGTCACTATCCATTTAATTTGTTTAAATCATCGAAAGCATAAGTCACTTCTTTATTATTTTTTAGTTACCAGCAACAGTACATCGGATGAAGGTAAATGGGTATACATGTATTATGATCAAAACGGAATGAATGGTGGTTCCACTATCTAAAATGATCCCCCCAAAAAAAAGAAAGAAAGAAAGAAAGAAAGAAAGAAAGAAAGAAAGAAAGAAAGAAAGAAAGAAAGAAAGAAAGAAAGAAAGAAAGAAAGAAAGAAATTGATCTGAGGACATTCGTTTTTCTAAATACTGACCTTTGTCTATGTTCCGTCAGGCATTTGAACGACAATGGGCTGAGGGTGATAGCAGGTCGTATGTTTGCCCCGTCATCATATGTCAGTGACACCCTGTACATGAACCAGAACCAGTTGCCCGTGCTGCCCAATGACTGCTTTGCCGGGGTAACTCTGCAGCAGCGTCTGGACTTGACACACAACAAGCTCACAATATATCCAAGTGGAGCCTTAAGCACACAGAACCTTGTGAAAATGTGAGTGAACTTATTTTCGGGTGTATGAATAAAACAAAATTTTTCTCGTTTATTGTCAATTTCTAAACAGTTGATCGTGCTATGAATTAAAATAACGATAAAAGATTCATATTCTTTACAAACGGACTTTTCATTCAAGTACCAGCATACTTACAGTAACAGAGACCGTAATGATGGCCCGGATAAATCGCGTTAAAAGGTGTTGATTCAAGTCAAAATTTGGAACTGAAAGAGTAAAGTTGTTTTTCTCTCCCAATTGAGATAGACTGCTATATTGTTTCATTTTTGGTAAGCAAGGGTAATATTTTCAAATGATTTCCACAAATTATACATTATATCACAATGCATATTTACAAAGCTGATCATTGTTGTTATAAATACTTTGATCCTATCTACCAATAAAATGTGCCTGTACCAACATATTTTACATTTGCGTAACAATTAAATCCAATGATGTATTTTGATTAATCACGGGTTTATTGTGTAAAATGACATCTCTTATACCTCTTGCCTGCAGTGTACTAACCAGCAATCTGATCCAGGAGATACCCACTGGCTCGTTCTTGCCTAGTCACACAGCCATGGAGGAGCTGCACTTGTCCAACAATAAGTTAGAACAGATACTCAAAGGGTTACTGGAAAATCTGGTCAACTTACAGATACTGTAAGTATCACTTTATGTACTGTTAACTAAAACATACTTACTTGTTTAACATTGCGATATTGTATACAAAATAAACCAATTTTCCATCAACTTACCGATACTGCTGCCGTATAGATAATGTGAGTTTCTATTATTTTTTGGAAATAAAAAAATCAGTCTAGCACTTCAAGAAATTTAAGTCAAAACTCGTATCCCAAAGGGACATTCACTGAGGAGCAAATAACTCTGCCCTGCCCCCCCCCTTTACACAGACACACATCCACTATAGTAAGGAAACAGCTGGTGAATATAACAGAACTGATGCTAATTATATTCCTTATGTGGCGTTTAAAACAAAAGCCTTCGTGTTATCGTCCTCCGAATGGAATAATATTGTGGTAGCACAAATACTTTTAACAACTGTCCAAGAGCAGTTCATAATCAATTTGACAACATGATTTTCAATATATTAATTTTGTGTAACCATTTGAACACAGTTGTTATGTTTTTGTATATGCGGAACACAACTTTTATAATAAAAATCGGCTTTCTCACACAATTTCCACGAAAAAGGTACTGACAGAAATTAGTTTCATTTGCAACATGTCTTTCTTGTTGAACCCAGAGACTGCAGCAATAATTTGATTGAATATGTGCAAGAAGGAGCGTTTGATGGACTGGCCGGCCTCAAAGAACTCAAGCTACCGAATAACCGTATCCAGTACTTCCCTAAGATGCCAGGGCTGTCCCTGGTCAGCTACATAGATTTGAGCAATAACAGGATAAAGTCTGTGGGCTATTTGGCATTCTCTCTACTTGACGTGAACCAGCGCTTGTCTCATCTGTACGTGTGTTTGCATATATTGCCTTAATACATTATTGTTTACCAGTTCAGCTACTTCCAATTGTTACACGTTGTAGACGCAGTATTTTCATTGGTTGATACCGGCTGAGACTTTCAATCATTATTAAAAAAACACTTGCTTGGACTAACCATCATTTTAGCTGGTTTCTTTTGCGTGTTTTCAGCAGTACTTGGGGGTAATTATGGTCTTCTTTGTACTTCCTACTCGTGTTTTTGACTCAGAGGCTTGGTAGTTTTTGTTGAAAAGACCAGTTAGTATATACGCTCATACCCCAGGAATATGTTAAACTGACTTGTCGGTCAGCGTGTGTTAGGTGTGTATATTTGTTGGTATTTTCCTGCACTTTTGAGCAGGGATGCTGGACATAAATAGCATCTTTCAGGATGATGAATCCCGCGTGGTAGCGCGTCCCCCACGAATTCGTGAGGATGGCGCTGCTCACTGATCTCTGGAAAAAGTAATCAACGAAGCATGAGTTTCGTCATCCTGTATGTTTATAAAACTTCATGGTGAATCTACAGTTCAGTGAAAATTTCAGTAGACTCTGTCAAGCCTCATGCTTAAACTCCCTGTAAAAATGAATAGTAGTCCTTACTGTGCATTCCATCATGAAACAACTGGGGTCATGATTTCCCATAATTTACGTAAAAAGTGACAAACCTGCTCAACTACCTCGATGTGCAAATCATGCAACAGATTTCTCCTCAAAATTACTGTTCAGCGTGCACATTTGGCTTCAATCAAAATAGAGTTGGGTTGATCAAGAAGGGACTTCACTAGGTATGATGGGAGTCTGTGGCAGCATACATGAGTCCCATAAAATGCGAGCAAGTACGAGAAAAGAAAATTATTTCACATTTTTCTAGTGTTGCCCTTTGAATATTTAAACAAGAGGCCGTCTTAAAGGCCGATCAGCCTGTTGGCCAATTGTTTTTTGTTTTTGGTTTTTTTTTTTCCAATAAAATAAGTTTTAACCAATATTGAAACAAAACTTCGGTTTCATAGTCCAAAGATGTATACTCAACTTATTTTCTCTAAACAATTTAAGAATGCACGACTTTGCTACAGTATCATGTGTAACACATTGACCCGTTTGGTCTGTTGAGGGGTGGAAATAATGTTTGAGACATAGGTCTACTAATTACAAAATTTGTGACAGTTGATGAGGGTTTACTTTCAAACATCTCTGATGTTATGCTAACAAATTCCATGATTGCTTGTCGAAGGATTCTTTTCAAAGTAAATATATACGTTTAAGCCTGTAATATTGTATGGGAATTGTGATAACAAGACAAGTAAAGATGCACCACAGAAACTGTCTGTTTTATGTGAGTTGTGACAACATTTGGACCTGTCTGGGCCAAAGGCAAGGAGTAATAAATGTTCTATACAAAATTTATACCCCTCACGTCATTATTCTATCGGAAAGGTTTTTTATTTATTTACCATCCTCATCGCAAGTTTCCTGCGTTTACATGTTAGATTAAAATTGAATTATATGCAGTTCCCTGCATTTAATGTCGAATATACCGTAAATATTTACTGTCTAAATAGATGTACAGTCATGTTCAAACTGTTTTACACCCAGAAGAAAGGCAATTGATGGAAAAAAAAACCACGAAATGGTTTGTCTCTTAACAGGCGTCACTGCAGTGACCCCGGTCGAGTTTAAACCAGATTAAGTAATCTAACAGTATCGTAACTGATAACAACACAGTACCCTTTTATGAGACTAATCAACGATGAAATATATTATGTTAATAAAACACTCATTGCATTGTTATTGTATCGTTTACCGTGGTATATCATACTGTGTAAAATATTGGCAGAGACCTGGCAGGTAATCCCCTGGGATGTGATTGTAACATGTTCTACACCATGGACGCTGTGCAGCCAGGTGCAGTCAAGGGCGGGGAGTGCAACACACCCAATGCTACCAAAGGATACACCTTCAAAGGCACCATGCAGGGCAACTCGAAGTACTTCCTCAATGTTCCAGTGTGGCACTTCCTGTGCTGTGAGTATACATGTGCGGTGCGTGATTGGAAGTCCATTCAAAAATTGACCTGGTAAAGGTTATAGGAAGTGAGCAAAAAAGTGGGTCACTTTTTACTTCCTGTGTGGGCTCTTTAGCTGTGATGTCATCCCACAATGGTCATGCGATAATTAACTTTTCTTTCATCTCTGTTTGTGGGCTGGGCATGCCAGAGTAACCATGGCTGATGTGTTACCCACTTCTTGAGCTGACAGGAGATCATGTGCACTGGTATGCCCCATGCATATAATTAACACACATATCAGCACTTCTCATTCGATCCCTCCAAGTGAGCAAACTAGAGATTAATGTACACAGAACTTGGGTCAAAAGCAGTGTAGAGATATATTAACTTATCGGCATCTAAAATGCAGTGTATTTACAGTAACCAACATGCAAAATTCCCATTTTTGAAACGGTAATATCTCACAAAGGGGGCACACAAATACATCAGAGCTGACACATTACAAAATCATAAAAGCGCAGTAAAATATAGATGGGACTGGGGCCCTTATTAAAGTAGCTGCATAATTATAGGGTCAGACCGTACACTGTTTCGACCGTTGAGACACAGGCATTTGTTACAGTGTGCTCTTTTTTCATTTATAGCGGCTTACACCTTGACAGCCAGTGCTCCAGGTGAATATCAACTGGTGGTGAAATGGTCTGCCCCACCTGAACTCTATCCAACAAGAAACCAAACACAGAACTTGACACCAAACCCTGCTCCGGCCACTGCGACACCCTGGCCTGCTAACACCACATGGTTGGTACACTGATAAACAACAGAAGATGTTGAAAAGTGATTCCTATTATGTGAAGATTTTGATGTATTTCTCCTAAAAAAAAGTATTTAAAAGTACACTAAACCAGACTGTTGTTTTAACACTGACTCACTGTAGAACACCAACCATAGATGATAGTTTCCATTTTAAATTTGAGCCACCGAACGTTTCTCGTACATGACAACACGTTACAACAGTCTGTATGGTACAATAGATACATTCAAAAGTTGACAATGAGGACATTCGTGTCAACTATACCCTGTATACGTATCGCCAGAAAAGTGCTGCATATCGGAATTACAATGATTCTGCACTTACATTTCTAAAAACAAAGACGTTTCATTCAAGCACCAGCATACCAGGTTTTAAATCAATGATTGAAAAGTTGTTCTTGGTCAACAGGATTCCTGTGCACTTTGGTGAGGACAAGTGTTGACAAAGTCAACAAACTAGCACTGAAAGGGCCAACCGACCTGGCTTAAAACAGCGTTGTTTCCTCACAGATACATATTCGCCTATGTTGTGTTTGCAAATATTTATCCAAAACATGCACATGAAAAAAAAATCTACAAAAAGCTGACTCGTAATGTACTAAGCTAAAAGAGCCTTCCTTTTCAAGATTATAATTAATGATACATGTATCTAGAGAAAAGACACAAGTAAAGTTGCAAATATGTCTTCCTCTTCTCTGCAGGGAATACTTCGTGGCATGCACCAGCAAATCTGCAGCCACTCTTATGGCCATCATCACCAATGCTGGTAATGGAGGCCAGGCTAACTTTACACATATGTTCACTCAGGTGGACGGTGTTCAACCAGGCACAGATTACGTGTGCACTGTCACACTCAAAGTACAAACCTATAACAGTTCTGCCAGTTATCCAGCGTTCATAACCACAATTTTTGAATGTGAGTTATGTAATATTTTTTAATGTGTAATAACTATTCTTACAAGTTATAAATTTCAGTTAGAGTAATATTGGCAAATGCCATGTCGGCCATGGTACCAAATTTTTGTTTTATATTGAATGAAAGACTTTTCATATAGTGTTTTCAACATTTGCGATATATTGCGATTCTATCTAATGTAAAGCTTTATTTACGGACGTATCTTATTTTGATTGTCGTATTGCCTCATTGTTGAGAATATTTGATGAATAAAATTTCAACGGATAGCCGCCGATTAAATATCTGTAGCTCCAAATGTGAATTATTTCTGTTGTCTAGCACATTACACCCGTTGATATGACGTTCAGATAATAATACGCTGCTTCGCTTGCACCAGCACCTGCAGAGTGTTAAAGCATCGGTTGGTCCAAACTCTCCGTGATACTATTTTAGAAAAAAAAATGCTCAACTTATCTTTATGAAGGCTCTGATTTAAATGATATTTTGATATAGATATCCCAAAAATTAGACAAATTCAGAAGCTTCGATCATCGAGGTTTTATACTTGGATACCACATCTGCCACACAGTACAATCAGTTTTTTGGTGATATGTAGAACGATCCTGGGCACATGGTGACAATATCAGTGAAACTGGCAGAACCACCATATTCGACAACTATACTCTTTTCTGGAATCATTCTTGCCAGAGATGGAATACCGCATAGATATCATTTTTTGAAAACATAATTTTGCCAGAGGGAGTAAAGGGCTTTTTGCACTGAAGCTGGCTATTTTTATTTACTGTACTTGTGTACCTTTATTTTCCTTGTCATGTACCAGTCACCAATTCCAAATTGTCTTATTTTCCGTACCTTCTTTGTATTGGGACAAAATCTTTACCTGTAGCAGCGTACTGGGCCCACCTCCTCCCCTTACCGCCCTTATTAAATATACCTTTCCTAGTTCAAAATCTACATGTATTGTCTTGATCGTTTTTGGAAACAAAGCCGAAATATCTGTGTGGTTGCAGCCCCAAATGGCACGAACATTGATCCCAAAGACTTCCACATGGAGATCACATACTATGACTTCAGTATGGCCCATCCAGACTTCTCAGGAGTCAGCACTGCCGTATTTTCACGTCCCGATCATGTCCGCAGTCCCTATGGAGCCTGGCTTGCAGCAACAAACACTCCTTCTGTGGATACATTTTCTCATTGGTTTAGACCCAAACCTGGAACAA
>OZ026612.1:62519906-62549906 GCA_964020975.1 Hermodice carunculata
CTGACAAAGACAAAATGCTCATTGGCCTATGATAGAGTTTTGTCACAGGCAGGTAATAACCATTCTCATTGTAGGCTACGCAGAATTGGTAAGCTACGGAATCAATAAACAAAAAACACAATTCCCCCAGTTATGGCTTCAGTATGATTTTATGATAAACATATTTACTTTATGTACCCAAGGTGGTGGATCGATTACGCCTCAAGAGGGCATCATTGTCAACGGAGTGTGTGTCATATCAAGATCATTACCAACTGAAAACTTTGATTTAGATTTGGAGGTAGGTTTATCTGCAATTGCCCTTGACGGACTGATTACAACTCTTAGTGGCAAGTTTTAAATGAGTCAATAGCTTTCCTCGGCGCCCTTTAAGTTTGAGATCATTTTGCCAAGAAAGCTGTTGGCCTGGGACCTTCTTATGATCTCTGCAATCTTACGGTATCTGTAGACAATTCGTACACTTGAATAAGACAGTTCACAAAGAATATGAATCTTCTCTATAGTATCGTTCTGTCAATTCACAGCGCATCGACTGTTGTCAAAATAAGCAATAGACGAATTCAAGAATCCATCTGTTCAGACCTTCACATTTTTTTCAAACAGTGAAAGGTTTGAATGTAAACTTATTATCAGTTGGAGTGGACAACTTTTCTTAAGATGTCAGGTGACGGATAAAAGCAGTATTTCAAAATAAAGAAACCTTGCAGGAGTTGTAACATCAATTTGATGCGCGTGACAAAACTCTTGTACCCAAGTAATTATGGCTAGAAAGGACATTAATCTGAATAACAAAGATCAAATTTTATGACACAACTAGGTCAACACGTCAAAATTTGTGAAATTTAATAATAAAGTTTACAACTATGTCTCGAGTATCAGAGTCTAACTCGTAATAATAGTTTAACATTATTCTTATCTGTTTAGACGTCAAAAACTTACCACATCGATTTGTTCCATGTGGAACGCAAGCCCTGTCGGTCTGAATTGTTCATTCAGACAGAGAGCATGTTCTTTGTTACCGATCCAAATGCAGAGCCTGCCATGGACTACAGCACAGAAATAAACGAAGATATCCATTTGAAAGGAATCGTGGAAACCTTGTCTCTCAGTGACGTGTTTTCTGTCGGGCCTAACTACCAAGTGGAAATTAAAAGAGGTTATGACAAAATTTTATGTTATAATTAAATTTACATCGGCATGTAGGCCTATTTATATGAATACGTTGACATTATATAATGATATTATGTCCACAGAATATCAAAATAGGTACAATTTCTGCGGTTTCATAGGTGTTACAAAGAAATACGAACGCCTTCTTACGAGCTATTAAACGTCAGGACCTGTAATACCTTTATTTACGCAAATTAGATAAACGCGTTACATTGGAATTCATTAAAAATGTCGAACAGACTATGTTTGCTTAGTTTAATTCTACCTGTGGAATAGTTGCACATTGTCTAATTCCACGAAGGGAAAGCTGTTGTTATGCAGGGCCCACTCAGCATAAAACGTTTCATTGAGAGTTTCTCAGTATTAACGTAGTTTATTCTATGTTTGAGAGGGAATTCCAGAATGCCAAAGGGAAACCCCAAAAGTGTTTTTACCCCCACAAACCACGTGGTTGGTTAATTGTTAAACCAACCAATCAGACCGCACGTGCTGTTACGAACTAATTCCAGGCTCCTCATTCAACCTGCGTGTGATGCCTCCGCAGTGCAGAAGAGTTGTTCCTATTATCGAGATTGGCACTGACAGTTCCCAGGATTATCAAGTGTTGATAATGGCCTGTTTGAATCGTATTTTGACGTTATATTTCCGTTAATTTGTTGCGCGATTCGTAGGTCAGTCTTTCTTGCCGATAAAACTGTGTGCATCGGGTGACAACTTTGAACCATTTTCACCGTTACTAATACTATGAACACAGTATAGGTTACGGTGTCACGACCAGTTGTGCAATAATGCTTTAACAACTTTTGCAAAAAGTACATGGGATATTGGGATTTTACATTTGCTGTCCTCAATATGTCTCTCTATGATGAGACATTTGTAATACTGTGTGATATTCGCACCACTGTACCTGCCCTATGTTTGATGCATTGATATTTAATTACACCAGCGGCGAAGCGTAGCCTACCGCGCATGAATATCAAAGAGCCGTGTTAGTTTTTTGGCTTGTTGGTTTAAACATATTTTTATTCAAAAAAGCGATCGGGAAACAGGCTCTGCCTATATAATCCCTCTCGTGAAAAAAAGAAACAAAAGAACAATACAAACACTGTACAAAAGGTAAAGACGGGCCACAGGACACCACATTGACGTAACATCGACAAGGACATACACACAAAAAGATCAGACATCACAGTTACAGGACAGAAGGAAGTATGCATTATCAGAATACAATACTGTCGAGGCCAGCCAACACTGTTCACATGAATACTGCTCGCGGAAAAAAAATGAAATGAATAGTGCCGGCCCGCACGTGAACCACCAGGAGTCACAAGCAAAGCTTGTTCGTCAACCTGGGTGGAAAACGTACGGGCCTCAGTTGAATCTGCCAGAATTTAAGATATATGTGTGGGTACTGTCAAAAATAATTTTGTTTACTGCCTTTGAACACTTGGGATTTCCAAACATAAGAGTTTGTAGCGTGAAAGGAGCCAATACTGATATTTTGGTGCAATAAATTCCGCTCAGTCGTGTATTTGGTACACTCAAAAAAGTAATGAAATAATTTTTTTTATTTCGGCACCACAAGAACAAGCAGGAGAAGTTACTATACCAATTTTATGCAAATCGTGGTTCAACTGGCTGAAGCCCATCCTAATTTTTGCATGTAAAATATTGGCTTTCCTATTACCAATATAAAACAACTCATTTGTCTTTGGTTTCCCTTTATCCAATTTACGCTTAAAAGTATCTATATCTTCAGAATTTCGAACACTGGATGGGAGTAAGTTCCATTGGCGAATCGTTGCGGGAAAAAAAGAATTATTATAAGTATTACTTTTTGTACGAACCTGGCTTATGTTCTGTCTGGATCTCACGTTATATGCATTTCTGTTGGATACATTTTCCGGAATCAAATGGTGTAAATATGCAGGTGTATGTCCATTAATAATTTTATAAAGAAGTATGAGTCGGTGTTTATCTCTACGCTTAGAGAGAGTCTCCCATCCAGTTTCATATTACAGGAATGCATGACTTGTTCGACAAGACGCACCCGCCACTGCGCGGGCTGCAGCCAGTTGAACATCTTCTAGAAGGTCTGCATCAAATTTCATGCACCCTCCCCACACAACATCACCATACTCTAAAATAGGCCTAATGTAGGTAAAATAAATCAATTCTAATGTGCGTCTACTGAGCTTATGTTGCAAAAATTTCATTTCTCCAATTAACTTCATTTCTTTGCAGACAACATAATTTATATGAGGTGACCATAACAAATATGCACTAAAAATAAGACCTAAATGTTTGTGTTGTTTTACATCTTCAAGTGTAGTACCCTGAAATAGAGCATGGGGATGATGTACATGTGGAGGCCGTCGCTTCTTACTGATAATCATGGACTTGGTTTTGGAGCTATTGAATGTAACTAGCCATTGCTTAGACCAATTCTCGATGTGTTTAAGATCATCATTCATGGTGACAGCAGAGCCAGTGGGATCGTCAATGGTGATGTACAAAGTTACATCGTTGGCATAGAGCCTTATGTTAGAAGTTACAATGTCAACGATATCGTTAACATAAATAAGAAATAAGAGAGGCCCAAGAACTGAGCCCCGGGGGACCCCTGCTTCTACTTTACCCCAATTTGAAAACTCTCCATGCGTCACAACCCTCTGTTGACAATCGTTCAGGTAACTACTAAACCAATTAAGCAGAGCTCCGGAGATACCTAACTTTTACAGTTTGTGTGATAAAGCAGGATGATACACCTTATCAAAAGCTTTGGTGATGTCACAAAAGACAACTCTCACTTCTTTCTGCATGTCGATAGCTTTCGCAAACTCATTATACAAGAAAACAAGCTGGTTGATAGTACCATCCCCAGGCATAAAACCAGATTGTTTATCAGTTAAGGCAAAGTTATCCCTCAGGAAATTAAACACATACTTGAAAACTACACGCTCAAAAACCTTTGATACACAACTTAATAAAGATATTGGTCGATAGTTACACAAAGACTGGCATCACCACCTTTTGGGATTGGGGTTACATTTGCCTTTTTCCAATCGGAAGGGAACAAACTTTTGTTGAGGGATGATTTGAATAGTCTCGTAGGCGAATGAGTAATTGAAGGAGCAGCCTCCTTTAGTAAGACTTGGCTAACACCGTGATGACCGGTAGCCTTGCTAACATCAAGTGAAGCAAGTATGGAATAAACTTCATCATCATCAAAGGATATACTTTGTAGCGTGTTATTATTATCTGAAATAAGCGTTGCGGATGATGCCCGGAAAGAAGTGTCATCAACCCGACTTTGTTTTAAGAAAAAAGAATTCATAGCTTCAGTTTTAGACTTCTTGTCAGATAAAACAACGTTCTCAACCAATCAATGATTATTGACAATTTGCTTTCCCTTTATAAAATAGTTAACTGTCTTCCACCAGCCTTTACCTTTCTCTTTGGAGCAATTAATCGAGTCAAACTGACGTTTAAAGTAGTCTTCTTCGGCAGCTCTCAAGTCACTAATGTATGCATTCCTTAATTGCCGAAAATAGCGCCAAAGATTTGTCTTATTAGAGGTTTTATAATTCTTCGCTTTTTTGTGAATTCTATCAACTTTTCGTTTCATAGCACGAAGACGACTTGTGTACCAAGGTGCATCATCCTGCCTTACAGTTATAGTTCTATTTGGCATTCACCGCCTAGCAATATTTAGAAAAGTGCTGGTCCATAACTTACACATTTCATCAATGTCGTCCGTTTCGAAACAGGGGTCCCAGTTAACAGCATTCAATGTGTTCCTGAATTCGTCGAAATCTGCCTTAGAATAAATCCAAATAAACCTTTCGAAAGAATCATTTCTTTTATGCCTAAACAATGAATGAGCTGTAACTGTGCAATGGTCGTTGTCCGCGACAGGAGGGAGAATCGATGTGTGACGAACAAAATTTGGAATATTAGTAATGATTTGATCCAAGCAAGTAGCTGTTTGTTCAGTTATCCTTGTTGGATCATGTATATGTAATGTAAGACGATTAGAACTACCGAAATAATTAAGTTTTCCACCATGGTTTGTCGATGGGTTGGCATTGAGATCTCCCATCATGACAATCTTGCCATTGGAGGCGCTACTGGCAAGATCGTAACTTGCCTGCAAATCATTCCAAAAGGACACTGGTGCACTTTGTGGTCTGTATACAACACCAAGTAGAAATTTGTTGTTCAAAATGGTACACCCTTGATGCGATGAGCACGGCAAAAATCCAGGTAAATTCCGTCTCAAACATAGAATAAATAAAATCTTACATGTCTGATTGGGAATTACGGTGTTTTTTTCTCACTCGTGTTCCTTGTCGATGTGGGAAATCACTCGTGAGCTTCGCTCACACGTGATTTTCCACATCAACAAGGTCCACTTGTAAGAAAAAACACGTCAACTCCCTCTCGGCCACGTAAGATTCTCTATTTATTCTATGTTTGAGGGTGAATTATCATTTTCTAGTGCGGAATTCAAAAGTAGTGACTCACTGCAGATCACATGACCTTAACATTGATATCAGTTAGTTGTGATGCGCCTTCATCAGTGTCGTGATGCTTTGACATTTAGACAAAATCAGATGTGCGCGAGCGATATTTGTTTATAACATAAGTCACACATGACGTAGAATAAGATCAACAAACGTAAACAAACACGGCACACCAGGTCGGCGTTGAAAGTAGGCCGAGGGCATATAATTTGCGATGGATATCTAATAAAACAAGGAATAAACAAAATCGTACACGGCTGGAGAGTGAGTTACTATTTTTCTCTCACTGGGGATGTAAGATTCTCTGTTTCTACTATCATAAATAGGCTTATCACTGAGTACAGGTACACATCAATTAAATGTAAACATTTAATTTAGTTCTGTTCGTCACAAAGCTGCAATTTTTTCGGTGTTTCTTTTAATCAGATTTTATGATTCAATGTGTTCAGGCAATGAGGCACGACATTTCACATTACTGAATGACACAACGGCCAACAGAGCTGCAGCAGTGGTGCCACCTGCCCCAGTGTTTAACTACACAAACCTTGTTGGCGTAAATGTGTCTTTTGTTGGTGAGCATGCCCGTATTATGAATTCTCTCTCTCTCTCTCTCTCTCTCTCTCTCTCTCGATCGATCGATCGATCGATCGATCGATCGATCGATCGATACAAATCTTTCGAAGAAACATGTAAAAATATGAAAGGATAAAGTAACAGTAATAAATTGTAAAGATTGCAAAACTTTCTCTTCTGCTGATCCATGTTTATAACATTTCAGGACTTAACATAAATGTCATTATGGCAAAGTTGAAATTAGTAAGTGAATCTTGGTTTGATGTGTCGGAATAATTTCAAAACTAATTGCCTGCTTTCTTTATGTTGTTATATCCATCATACATGACCATGGGAAAAACACCAGTGTGCTGGCAATGACATAAACAGTGCCCACTAATTATGCTACATTACCAGTGACTATTCTTTTAAAAAATCACTGTTTGGCAGGTAATTATAAAGCGTTGGGTGGTGTTTGAGGTTCAATATCTTTCCAGCAATTTACCAGAGTTGACCCAAAGGTTGAAGGCCTACCGTACTTATGGGCAATATTTAATCATATGGAGGACTGTAGCTGGAAATCAGAATTTTGCCAGGGTACAATATACTGCTTGTTTAATGGAAAGAAATTTATTTCTAATTTCTGAATATGTAATACCTGTTGCACATCTGGAAATAGGAGAGGCGAGGGATTTGGGGATCAATCCTTGAAGTTCTTCCACGAATATATTGGCATGTACGCACGTAATGAGACTAACAATAAACGGGTGTTTAGTCATAAATTCGAGAACAAAAACTATTTTATTACGACAGTGTCCTGCATAAATTTAACATACCGGATAAAACAAAGTGTATGTGTCTCACCTAGTGTTCAAATAAAATGTATAATTTCAGAGTGTGCAAGTCCTCCAACCATAACTCCAGATGCAAATGCAACAGGAACAGAATCATTTACCATAGGCACTACCACATCTTTGGTCTCTGTAAACACCTTCTTGGACTATGAGGTGGCAAAAAGATACTATGTGGTGATGAGTGTAGTGGATGCGGGTCATAATCCACCTCTGACGGGACAAATAAGTATAAGAGTGAGACAAAGAGTTAATATTTACCGACCGCATTGTTTTTACGATAGCTGTGTTAGGGCATGTTGACTGATGAGCTTGTATGTATATTTATTTGTTACATTCGTAGTTCAAATTTGTCATAATTATGACGACAATAAACATTTTGTCCACGAATTGTTAATCCAGATAAGTATTGGCTTGGGGTGGGGGGTGGGGAGGAAAGACAGGGAAAGAGATAAAGTAAATACTTAATGTCAAGATAAAAAGTTGCATTTTGATATATCTTGAAGGAGAGTTATAAATATGGGTAAATATTGGAGAGAGAGAGAGAGAGAGAGAGAGAGAGAGAGAGAGAGAGAGAGAGAGAGAGAGAGAGAGAGAGAGAGAGAGAGAGAGAGTATTTAACATTTCTGAAACCATTGACATTTTGATATCTTGCTTTCTACGCAGATACTCATCAAGGACGTCAACGACCACTGTCCCATTCTCGCTGAAACCAACTTTGAATTTGAGCCTGTACCAGCGCTTCAGATTAACCCTATCATCTTCCTCAATGCCACAGATATGGACAGCTCCATCAATGGTGAAATCATGTATATGTCTTCACTCCCCACCATAGAGTAAGTAAAACTACTCAAGGATTCGCCATTTTAGTCCACCTTTATTATATGAAAGTGAGCACAATGATTACAGGTTGCCCAAAAATTGCCATTTTACTCATGCTGTATAAAATTAAAAATGGAAAATTAAAGCATTAAACGTGAATTAAAGGATTCGCCATTTTAGTCCACCTTTATTATATGAAAGTGAGCACAATGATTACAGGTTGCCCAAAAATTGCCATTTTATTCATGCTGTATAAAATTAAAAATTAAAAATTAAAGCAATAAACGTGAATTAAGGATTGCCCTTAAACTCCACAATGTATTTTATTACTAAATATTAGAAAAAACGAGATGAATAGATTGCCTATTCATTCTGCACTATAACACTGAAACAAAAATCAAATATATTTCTTGAAAGTGTCGCATTTCATTTTCTCCAGCCCGCCCCTCAGTCGCTACAATGCATCTATGGACCTTTACAAGGTAGTGTACCCAGAAAATAGTACGGTCGTCTTCAAGCTGGTGGCCGTTGACAAGGGCACACCTCCCCGGGGCGCAACTGCAGACGTGCGCATACTGGTCAGCAATACGTGCCTACTGAATGTCTTTTATGAAGAAATTGAACTGAAGATGGTTGTCAACATTACAAATGGACAAGTCCGGTTCAGGATACCCAAATACTGGGTGTATAATTTCCGTAAGTTCATTTAATTTCAGTATCACATAAATGTATGAGCAATGGGAGCAGTTTTTTAACATGCTAATATTTATGGCAAAAGACCAGTTCATAGGACTCGGGTTTATTCGGTTCACTTCTGGAAGCGCACCCTGCTTTGTTCACATTTTGCACTCGACCAAGCTGGCCGGATTCAACGTGGAAGGATCAAAAAGTAAAACACAGGATGTGCTTGGGTTTAATGAAAAATCAAACCCTCAGCAAACTAAATATGCACATTTCACCACTAATTTGAGATTTTAGGTAAAATATTTGCCCTGTTCAGCCCAATCCATGCTGTAATCACTGGCGTTGGCTGTGGCATCCGTTGTGAACATGACGTCGTGGGCCCGCCCGGCGACTTGCAGATTGGACAATCAGGCCAACAATGGAATGCATAATAAATTAGGGTCCGGAAAGGCTCGGTACAAGTCGGTATGGACAGGTCTATTTGTTCCAACTAGGAATTGGTTACACCATTCCTTTCAGTGTTTACAAATGATCAACACTACCTTCAGAGCATAAGAGTTTTTTGTGAAGATGTTTATGTGTACGTTACCATTCGGAACTAGATAATTTAAAGTGTGGTTTGAAACATGGTTTGGGTTTATATATAAAAGTTCTAATGTTGTATTTTCCACCTTTTCAAAAATTTTGCTGTTAACTTATATCAATCACAGCATGTGAGCGCTTGGCAGGGATGGCCAAAGGTTACATCCTAGATGAGTACGTCTCAGCATCGTCATGGGAATACCACAGTGCCCCAGGCAGAGGCAGACTCAACGCCACTTACGGTAGGTTGACAAAAGTACATGGAATGACATTAATTTCTTCCCGTATTAATTACATGCGGGGTATACTAGCCCGAATTATTATGAGGTTCAAGAGTTTAATTCCTTGTAAGAAGGCCGTTCATTCAAATACCAGCGTGTCTGTAATTCCGGAGGAAAAAAATGGTCTAATCATCAGCTTTCCTCGACATCATTTGGGCGTCCAAAGTACACTGAGAAAAGCTGTTGACTCGGTCTTGACTTCATACTAATGAGAGTAAACCTCTGCCCCAAAGATGAGTACATTAAACAAATAGAAACATTAATGTATTTGTTTACCTCTGATGCAATAGTGATGTGTCACAGATTTCTTTTCAAGACAACTGTTTTGTGTCTTCACCTGCTGTTTCGGTGAATTTGTCAGCTTTTGCATGCTTGCTACAGTGGCAGCGTGGACAGCAAACATCTTCATCGTCATCATCATCGCTACTACTGCTGCTACTGGTACGCTGCCAATGCCATTAGTGGCGAAAGGACGTGTCTAAATGGCTACAATGGACTA
The DNA here is from genome assembly GCA_964020975.1 of Hermodice carunculata. Taxonomy (NCBI): domain Eukaryota; kingdom Metazoa; phylum Annelida; class Polychaeta; order Eunicida; family Amphinomidae; genus Hermodice; species Hermodice carunculata. The sequence goes on from OZ026612.1 coordinate 62,529,874, forward strand.
ATAAGGCGCGTTTTTATGTACAGACGTAGCAGGCAATGAACACGCAGCTGTGCGCGAAAAGAAACCGCCGTAGCCACGCTCAACAAACGAGTAGCGATGTCAGCAAGCCAGGCCTGTCTTTATTATTTGCCAGTTTCTTCGGTCTAGTTCAGCGCAACTTGCTGTACCTCTATGCGCTGTCGGCTGTCATCTCTGCTGCTTGCTGGGCCCAGAAAAGTTCGAAGTTAATAAACATCAGGCTCATTAAGTTAATAAGATACCGGACCACAATAAATGATAAGTAATAGTGAGCAGGCGAAATTAACGCCAGGCAAAATAATAAAAGATGAATTTCTCAGTCACCTCTGAACTAAAAAAGCACTAGGCCATATAGAATCTAAAGTAGTAACACGCAAATGAAATTCGACATAAATGAGCACCGAGTCAAATAGAATCTGGCATTAATATGAACCGTGTCAAGCAGATTGTTTGAATTCTTCCTGTGTGATCCCCAAACATCCATCTCATTGCTTCAAGAGTAAGCCGAAAATACATGTTTTGTTTCTTTAAAGTTAAGAAATACCTGTATTTTAGATGCTGTCGGTAAATTAGCAGGCGGATGGGTGGCTGAAGACCAGAACAACAACCAATGGTTTCAAGTGGATATGAGAGTGCCATACAAATTTAAGAGAGTAAGCGTTGAACATGGTTAATTATGAGTATATTATAGGCATTGCGAATGTCCATAGACATGGCATTATGTGCTCAGTTTTTGATGTTTCCTATCAATGTACACTGCCAACCAGATCATGACCGGCACAAATTTCATGATTAGAATAGTGGACAAATATCCTATTTGGAATATTTTGTGCTTCCGAGCCCCAAGATTCTAAAAGGGTCCACATAATGCGCAGTTCAAATAAACGGCGACATCCGTACTTTTAATTCGGGATAAGGTGTTCATTACTATCAATTATACACAAATTAAATATAAATTTTTTCCAATAATGAGTGCAATTGGGATAGTCTTTTAGGCAAAGTTTATGAAAACGAGTAGAAAAAATGCATATGGAAATTGTACTTGAGTTCTCGTCATGATATGGTGTCAAAGTTTTTGGAGATATATTCTGAAGTACTCTGACTACTACCCGTAAATTGGCATTTGTTCATTATAAAAGCAACTTCATCATCACAAAAATGGTGTCAAAGGAGGCTGTAAAGAGAACTCAATGTACGAGTGAACAGATGTACTCCAGGGCTAGATAATATATATATATATATATATATATATATATATATATATATATATATATATATATATATATATATATATATATATATATATATATATATAAGAGACAAAACCTCATGAGGCATCGAAGTTTGTTTATTTTAAACACATTTTTACAACACTAATAATACTGAGTAAAAAGATATTTCACTAGTGACTTTCTGTCAAATGTGATGTTATGCATAAATATTATATATAATTATGTATCTTTAGCTATCTGTGGCGAGACCACTAAATGTAGGTAGCATCACGAAAGTTTTTGTTTTAGTTTATGATTCAAGGACGCTCAGATGAAGCCCACTGGGTGAAAAAATTCCGAATACTGTACAGTGATGATGGAGTTAGTTTCACTCTTTATTCCGACAACAGTGGCACAACGGTAAGGCCTACTGCATATTTAATGCTTGCCTGTTCAGTCGACTCCCTGAGTTTTGTAATGTTTTGGGCCCATGCGACCACCTGATTGTCCTCCAAAGAAACTGAAGGGACTCGGAAGTGTGGCTAAGAAGACAAAAATTATCTTGAAATGTTAATATTCAATTAAGCAATTTGCAATTACTTCTGTAGACATGTGTTTACTCTTTAAAGCAAAAGATTGGCACAAGAAGTGATCTATTAATGCATGTATGGTAATGGAGGATTGGTATTTTATAATACTTCTATAGACCTGGACCTTAAGTGTTTATTACAATGCATTTTGAAAGTAGTTACGCTTAATTGAAGTAAATTAAAAGGTCTTTTTTCGAAATTTCCTTACACAAATAGGCATTTAAGGGCGCATTTAAGAAGACAAGTCATTCTTCCTTGACTGCCTCTTTTACATTAATTTCCTCTATTTAAATTCATTGAAGGTACTTTTCTGTGTTTTATCCTATACTTGTGTCTGCAGGTTACCTGCAGAGCTGTATGACTGTCAAATTACACTAAATTTGATTACTTAAGTTCAAGTAAGAGCAAGTGGATAAGATACATTTGAAAGAAATACTTATGTGAACTTGGGTCCACAGTGCATCTTTACTACGTCAAATAGTTCTACTATTTTGGTTGTTATGCTTGCAGAAGCCAGGGCTAAAACGTCACATTTACGTCAGCAAAAGATGTTTGATGTTTAAATGTGAACGAATAAAGTGAATCTCATTGATACAAATATTTGATGCTACTGTGTTTTCAGTGTATCCTAGTGAAGATAAATACAGTATATGTGTGTGCACTGTTTTTTTTTTATTTATAGAAATCACTTTGGTTGGCGACATAGTGTCATGCAATATTTCATTCATACAGACCAATCAGTGAAAAGAATTACCTTTTGTTTGCAGAAGGTCTCCAATGTTAACATGGTACACACAGCACAAAGTCTGTTGCAAAATCTCGTATGGAAGTAGGGAATAATTTTGAATCAACTTAGACAAGTTCATGACAAGTAAACTAAAATATATCTATGTCTAAACAATATTTACCAAGTATAACAAAGTAAATATCATATCAGAAAAAATAAATATGATATCACAAATTGTACATTTAAAACATCTTGTGCATGTCATAAGTTATTGTTGAACAGTGACCAAGGACATCTTTATGAAGAATAAAATCAAAATCATGCAAATTACGCTCAACATTATCAAGGATATACTGAATAAGATTAAATTGTTTTCAAATTTACTTCAGTCAACTGGCATGCCTTTTTTTGAAACAAAATTGGATGCAAAAATGATCACAGTTCAAAAGTGCTTATTAATGGGGAGCCACGATTACCAACTTTTAATTCAAATATTCACATCAATGAGCAGGAAGTTATTATCCATAATGATGCACCTTCTAATTTGAATATCCCATATATTGCTTTTATGGTGTTCCCTGCCACTAAGAAGCCAGAACTGGCAGTGATGATGAAGTGTTCAGAAACCCTCTGAAATATTCTGTCTCTCAATACTATCTGGTCCACTGCATAGTCATATGTGAACACCCCGTTTAAAGGTGTGCTGGCAGAAATTGAACGTAACCAGCTGAACCCATGCAAAAGGATGCCGGAGGTGAGGATTCAAAATGGAAAAACAAAAAACAAGTAATTGCATTTAATTTTTAATGCATAGTAGTTGTGGAAGCACATTTATTGCAGAATTAAGGTATTCTGAAGTGGTTGTTGACCACAACAAAAAATGGCCGTTTTATTTGTACGTTCAGCACCTGTGGCCCGTGGCATGGTGCACAAGTCAAGTCAAGTTTGGCAGTAGTAAGAAAAAATGCTTCTCTTTGAAATTAATGTGGCATGTTTGACAATTGTAACCACCACAAATAGAATGACATTGCAAGCAAATGGTTTGGAAAAACATGACCCTCATTCACAACTTTCAACCTAACAATGACAGGAAAGTTAAAGATAGCAAAACGCAGCGGTTCAAGAGTTGCCGAACTATCAGCATTCATCCTCCAATACCAATATTGCAGCTGTTCAAGAGATGCCGAACTATCAGCATTCATCCTCCAATACCAATATGAACTACATTTCAGTCCCGACTCGAGGCACGAGGATCCTGATAGGTCTTGCATTACAACATGTTTTTTCCTCTCTGGTTTTACAACTTGCAACGAAAGTAACTGGAGCATGACCATTTGAAGAAACTTGACAGAGACCCAGTCATGTTGCTTCCAATAATAGATATTTTTCCCATGCATGAGGTCACCATATTTAACTTTTTCCCTAATGAAATTAATTGGTTAATTAAGGATACAACTTAAAAACTTCATTCGTTGTGGTAACAAATGTTAACAAACCAAATTTTTAAACGCCTCAAATTGCAGCTCAATTTAACATTTTATGTTTTGAGTACGAAAAGTGATCACAGGGACTGGGCCACAGTTTTAGGGAATTTTGTAGTGCTCATTTTGCATGACTATTTCAACTGAGCATATGTGTACCCCGTGATCAAGTCTGGCTTTTCAGCAATTAATTGCTCTGCTTATATCATTTACTGCTTGAATCCTGAATTTATCAATATTGAATATATTACGCATTAGGTTTGAGATCTGTTGAATGCATTCCAGTGACTTGTTTACCCATCAGTATTGCAAACCTTGGACGCTGGACAATGAGTCACTGATACTTGTGTCAGATTCTATCATGTCAATACCAACAGGGAAAGCTTAAACTTCATGAAACCCTGGGCTTTTCTTACTTAAGATTTCATGCATTTTCGACTTTCAACAAAGCTGCTTTTTTGTAAGAGACTATCTTGGCTTCTTTGGCATGACCAGCAACCCCTGATCCCAGGTGGTTTGCATGCAGAGAAAAGCTGCAACTCAGTAGGAACTCACAGTTCAGAGACGGTTATGGATTACAGTCACGTTTTCACGTCCCTTGTCCACGGGCCCCACAACATGTTATGCAAACAAGCACTGACTGCAACTGGGTCACAAAATAGTTGTTTGGGATAAAAAAAAAAAAAGAAGAAGTTCCTTGTGAAAAAAAAGAACGGCAAGGACCTGTTAATTTTAACTTGCAAAAATTTAAAAGGGGCTTGCCCTGGGAAATCACGCATGATTGTCAAACCTTGCATGTTCTTTCAAGACTGTTTTTTAAATAAGTGAATGGAAGTACTCGCACATGGTGAAAACTTGGTGAATGTGTAATCAAACTGCATTTCTAAGACAATCCAGCTTGTGTTTTGGGAGAAATAAAATAATAAAAAAGACACCACAAAAAGTAAAAAAAAAATGCAGTGCCACCTTTTAAACAGCTTGAGGTATAGGCGTTCTCAGAAATGTCCCTGTGCAATTTCAAATCAACTGACCATTTGGTTTCAGCACAGATGATTTTTTTTAAATTTTGCCAAAATTAATATTAAAAACAGTGTTTTAAAAATCACTGGATGGTGACATATTGAACAAACCTGGTAAAAAGCAACACAATGAACCTGCCTAACAAGTTTGAAGAAGATCTGGCTCATTCTTTAGAGAAAACGTCTAAAATATCCCTGCCTGCCTCCTGCAAATTTCTCAAGGCATATTACATATCGTATACTGAAAATAAATAAATACAGGTTTATATTTTTCTCTTTATTCTTCAGAGGAAATGCATACAATAGTCATATATATTTCGCAGTTATATATGCTAAACATAATTTCTTCGAACGGCTGGTTGTAGTCGCATTATGACACAGCCCACTGACCAAGTTATTATTAAGTTGTTCAACAAAACCATGCTAGTGCAGCACATGACCTATTTTCAGAACGCCTTTTTCATAAGTGGAAACGTCATAGTTTTGTTTACAAATACAATACCTTCATACTGCGGAACGATATCTGCGAGTCCTACACTCAAAGCAGGGAGGTGTTACCTCCATAGTCACTGTCCTCTAAAATATATTATTTCGAAATGAAACATGTTTTGCTGCTTCTCCCACAATTCATTTTTCGACTTCTCCAAAACCACCTGCCAGATTCACTTCAAACTTGGTAAGGAAATACCTTATGTGGATCTCTGTCAATGTCTTTAAATGGTCACGCTCCAGTGATTTTTACCTCAGCTGACAAGTCAGCTGAATTATAGTATGGTCCAACGTCAGTCTGTCCACATTTCGCATTTTCGACTTCTCCGAAAACGTCAACCAGCCTGACTTGAAAGTTGCTGGGGATGCGCCATGGGTGGGTCTCTACCAAGTTTGTTCAAACGGACACGGTCCAATCAGTTTTTGATTTTTTTTTTTTAAGCTCAGCTGAGATGCTAGTCAAGCTGAGCATTTAGGAGGCTCCCTCATCCATCCTTCCATTCACCATTCACATTTTAGACTTCTTCAAATCCGTCATCCAGATTCACTTCAAACTTGGTGGCAATGTACCTTGGATGGGTTTCTACCATCTAAAGACCCATCCAAGCTACAATCCCCCCCCAAAAAAAAAATCATGAAAAAATCGTGAAAAATGCACCGCCACATGGTAAACAAATTGAGAACTAGGAGTCCCTGGGAATGTTCCTGTGTGATATCAAAGCAATTGGGGGAGCTGTTTCAAGAGAAGATTTAAAAAAATTTCCAAATTAAAGAAGAAAAAAAAAATCATAATAAATTCAAAAATCGCTAAAGCGTGACCATTTGAACAACTTGGGCAGACACCCATCCATAGGACATTTCCGCCAAGGTTGAAATCAATCTGGATCTTTGGGAGAAAAATTAAAAAATAAGAATTAGCATTAGAATGCGCATTGACTTACAAAGTGATCAATGGGAAAGGTGTATTAACGGAGTAGTACACAATTTGAAGAAACAATCGTTAAAAATCAGAAATCCACAGCAGCGCCCCGTAGTTAATAGCTTTGTTTGACCCTTTCACAAGAAATATATGCACAAAGTTTAATTATAAGTGACGGTTCTGGAGAAGTCGAAAATAACGAAAACACGCAAAAAATAAAAATAAAATAAAATTTACAGCACCACCTGGTAAATAAAGTAATAGCTAGCAGTCCCAGCAGTGTTCCTCTGTGATATCAAAGCAATTGGGTGAGAGGTTTTACAGATGCTTTTTTAAGATTTGCCCCCCCCCCCCAAAAAAAAAATCATAGAAAATCCAAAAATGACTGGAACAAAACCATTCGAACCAAGCTGAGCACGGGCTGTTCGGGCAGTCCTCTAAGTTTATGAATTATTTTTATTCATCTGTGCAGTCAATCATTCCTCCGGAGCTCCGTCTGATGACGTAGTGGTTCTAGGCCCATCCATCCCCATCATATCAGCACGAATGATTGACTGCACAGATGATGACACACTACTTTTTCCAGTTGAGGCCCTATGTGAGCCATTGCACGTACAGATGTTCTTGGTTCACCCTCTCTATCCTGCACCTGAGTGTTTCGGGTGACTGTTGCCCGATCGGTGTGTTTCTTCACCGGCAGCGCAGCACCGCCGAACAGATTTATCCAGCACCCGGCCAAAGTTAAAAGACCCTTTTTCACTCCTCTCCAGGGCAGCTTCGCGGACTGGCCTGTTCTAGCTCGGCGCTATGACCGCCCCCCCCCCCCCCCCCCATTTATTTTTATACTATTCATTAGCTATTTTGTTTTATAACGAATTAACTGAGAAAGGGTCTTAAGAAAGATTTCGAGCGCCTGTGAATCCAGACGACCACTCGTGCTCCGTGCGGGACAACGTGGAGGCTGCACAAGATGTTTGAAAATTTGCAACATCAAATGTAAGTTCCTAAAATGAAATTCACTTCATCGTATTGAGGAGTAATTAGCTGTTTAACAAGAATAACTATGTTTCAGTCCACTTTGCCAGGACCTCTTGTCTAATATGTATTTTCAAAAACATGCTTTCCTCCCGACGTCAGACATACATTTGTTTACCGTGACAGGGACTTTCCTCCGAAAAAAATGTCATTGTTTTCTCTGATTGGTCAACATTCCTTAAATATTGTATGACGTCTTCATCGCCAACCGATTATTATTTCAATGAATGAAAATACAATCCAAGATGTTGGAAAGTCATGCATTCCCATATTCGTGTTCCGGCCCATGTTGGAATCTGACCCAAGCTGGAATATTCTAGCATGGGTTTGGCCCATAATGGAATTAATGGTGTTTAATTCTTTTTTTAGTTTATTTCATTTCAACTCGAGTAAGCAACTTTCATGCAATTTGACAATTTTATAGGAAACAGTAAAGTAAATAGTTTTAAAAAATACTAGTTGAGTTTAAACAGTAAAAATTTGTATAAAAAGACGCCAGGCGACAGTTACGTGGTGTTTTATTCGGGCTCTTATACCCCCTGTTTGTGGAGATTTCCCCCCAGAATCGTCATCTTGTAACTGGTGCCAATTAAACAGAACTATTTCTTTCACTTTCAGGTTACAGTGTATCAATACTGAAGGCTTAGGTCTTCAAAGCACTCTTTTACCGTTGGTTCGCACCTGGACATGAAATATGGCGGATTTGAGGGACTATCATAATACTGGGGGCTTTGCCCCAGCATTGAAAAATAAAAAACAATTTGAAAAGTTGTGAGGCCCTGCATTAACCCTTATGCAAGGGATAGGGTTACAGTATGGTTGAACAAAGCTGACTGTCATAATACAACGGTTGTTGTTATTATACATCATTCGGTAAAACTGTCGAGGGGCCTTAGACACAGAGTGCCATATTTATTTTAACTTCTCCCTCAAATACAATGCATCTTTTGCAGACTTTCACAGGCAACACGGACCAAGATACCATTGTGACATTGATCTTGGATCCACATATCTTTGCCCGTTACTTCCGTGTTAGTCCTCACGAATGGAATGGCAAAATATCGATGAGGATAGAACTGATCGGATGTACACAAGAGGAACAGAAATTTTGTGAGTATGTCTTCATAACATGTTCCAAAGGGTAACCCGGGGCAAAATGCGACGCGGGGGGCAAAACGCGACAATTTTTTGTGTTTGCGATGAAATGGTTTTAACGGTAGTTTTGAATGGAAGCAGCCGACTCATTTTTTTATTCTACACGATGACGTTACTATCTGCAGTGACGTAGGCGAGTTGGCGTCTGCTGTGACGCTGTAGCACTGGCAGGGTGTATGTGTAGCTTTCGTCAATACCTGACTAAAACGGTGAGTAAAAAGTTGTGCTTTTATCATGTGTGTCTTCACTTGTCTTTTGTAACAATGGTCGAAATAATTGTGACCTTATTACAAGTTTACATGCTGATGTATGGAGACCAGTTAGTTCAGTGACCTGTGCCATAAATATTATTTTTCTGAATCTAGAAGCCCCTTCTCTACCTATGTGCACATTGGGGAAAAACTAGACATTTGTGACTGAAATATTTAGAATTTCAATCGATTTTGGTTGGGGATATTTTGTAAATAACAAAGATGTATGGTCCAGAGTTCACCCAGACATTGGTGTGTTTTTCTCAATATGTTTAAATTATGACATTAAATGGTGTCTCAGCATTTGTCTCATTTTGCCCCATTGCTGGGACAACATGCAATATGCGACAATTGAAATATACATAGGCATAAATACTTACAGCGTCCGATAAGAACAAATGAAGTATTTCAAAGTGATGTTATTAGTCTCATAGGATGATAATTAGTTTTTGTAATATTATTTTGCAGGTACAAAATGGTCAGGAATTACAAAAGAAGAGCAAATCGTGTATTATGGGACAAAAATGACACAAAATGCGCCATAGTACAGCAGTAAAGCAAGATACCAAGATAAGGCAAGCTGCCAGACAATATTCTGTATCAAAGGATGCCTTACATAAAAGAGTCAGGCGAAAAATAAATCTGATCTCAGGAAAAGAGCGCATCAAAGTACTTGGCGCCTAGAGACGATTTTTTGGTAATGTCCAAGAAACTGCACTCGTGAATTATATCTTAGAAACTGAAAAAAAAAAAAGCCGATTCTGTGGACTTTCAATTGCAGAATTTCAAGAGTTAGCATGTGAATTTGCGGTAATGTACCACATCGACCACTCCCCCCCCCCCTTTTTTTTTTTTTAAATGAAGAAAAAAAAATACTGGTCAAAACAAAGCAAAACAAAGCAAAGGGAACAAAACTGAACAGGCGAGCAAGTGGGGGGAAAGAGGGCAGAAGAAGCAGCAGCCCAGCCCCAAGAAAACCAGGAGTTTCTACTGCGATGAAGTTTACATCGACCCGCCCACAGAAGACTGTCAAGAGTAGGGCCTATAGACCTATCATGCAAGGAATTATACCACGAGGCACGTGGCGCCGACTCCGATACATGTGACTACTCTAAGGCCTCATTTGAATTACGTTTTCCAGTCAGGGCCTATTTACATATAGGCCTAGTTTGAAACTAGTTCACCGCTCCACGTGTGTTAATGGTCCGCATTTGTTTTCGTGTTTGAAATAAAACTTCAATTATTATTAATTGGGAATTGAAAGGGCCAGGCGTAAGTCAACGTATATTCTGTGGGGTGGGGGTTGGGGAGGAGCTCACCCACCGAGTTAAGACCGGACTAGGCAGAGAGTGACTTTTTTCCTGCAGTATATTGTCAGGTCTGTACTGATTTGCAGAATGGAACAAAAGTTTTGTATTTCAAGAGGATTGAAGTGGTATTAGGCCTAATGTAGGCGTACAGACTGTTTTATGTTGAAAGATGTGTAGGGAATCTATGTAGGCCTAAGTTGTATGCTATAATAATTCAAATATAACCATTTTTCAAAGTAATTTTCTTATGAGTGTACTTTTCTTCTGACGAGGCATGGGCCAATTAATTATGCATTTTTGTCTAACATTTGACTTCAAATATCACAGTTTCTGATCACAGATTATCTGTTTTATTGACTGGCCAACCTTGTGTAAGAGCCGTTCAGACTGGTAAATTGTGAAACAATCATCATCATGGTTGTATTAATAATTTGTTTTCATCCTTAAATAGGTCACAAGTTAAATGCAGCTACTTCTTATCGCAAGAGAACACACTCGGTGAAGGAAACATTTTACTTTGACTTTCCTTATGAAATGCAATGGGCCTCACGGAAAAATATCAGATTCATTTGATATTCTAATAAGTATAAGTTTAAACTTATTTGCGATGTTGACATTGGCCCATCCCTATTGCACACACACACACACACACACACACACACACACATATATATACATACATATATATATATATATATATATATATATATAGAGAGAGAGAGAGAGAGAGAGAGAGAGAGAGAGAGAGAGAGAGAGAGAGAGAAGTACAATAGTGACTCTTTCTGTTATGATAGCCATCCCTGCTTGAGATATTATGGTATTGTGGCGAATCCGCTGCTCTTACCTGCTACCTGTACCACCGTCGAACATCCACCACAAAGACAATGCCCGGTGTCTCTGCTATTGAGCCAAAATCGACCAGTGAAGTGTGCCGACCTACACTCAACGTGTCAACCAGTTGTCCTCCATCCGTGATGTGTACGAGGAGGGAAAAAACTGGCCACTGATTGGTCCAAAGTTGGATGAGTAGATTAAGCAGGGTCACCCCTTCCTAATAGCCATGCATAAATTAGGATAGCTCCTATGAAGGCCAAGTTTAATGGCTTAATTATACCACACTACTACCACCCCTGACTCCTGTACGTCCTCATAAGGGACCAGGAAACTTCTCCAGTGGCCAGCACAAAGGTCATAAAATAAATGATGTATTTACTGTGTTACATGTTGTCCCTCTTAACAGCATATAAGACCATATGTTACAGGACAGAAATGTAAACTTATTGGCTATTCACCCCCAAACTTTGCATTAGGAGTGAAAGTCCCACACACAAGTTGCAGTCACTGTATATTTAAAATATTATTGTTTCAACTACATGAATCTTATACAGTAAAATCACAAAAGGCCTCATCATAGAGAGGGAAGCGAGTTTTGACCTAATATTGGCCCTTATAACTCTAAGTCAATATACTCAACAAAGGTACGGTAAAAATTTCTTTTGGTCAAATTAGTCACAGTTAATTGTATTTACGCCATGTAGTAGGTGTAACTTTCCTCTTCCTCTACAACTTGAAGTATAGCAAGGTTGGAGGGCGTTGACAGGCATTTGAGTTATTGACCCTCCCCCCCCCCCCACTCCGTCTCAGTGTTGTTAATCTTTGGATCATCCAACACATCTGCTTCCGCCAGTCAACTGCATTAAGTACCAGCTGGCAAGACAACTTCACTGTTAGACATGTTGATAATCCTGAGCGGGTGTCTTCATCACCAAGACACTTCCTACTATGACATCATCAACCAAGCTAACAAGCTCTGCACAGTCCCCCTCTTGCTTTTACTGTGGCATCAACAGCCATAGGCAAGTGCAGTAGTAATCATCCCGGGCCAGAGCAATAAACATGGGCCATTTCAGTTTTTGCCTCCCTCCCAATTCAAAACTTAACCCATAATCCTCTCTTTCCTGCCACACAACCATCAGCTATAAAGCCCTTCATTTTAACTGGTGGTAATTTGACTACCACATCACCAGGAATTCAATTTTCTGAACGATGGCCCCTAAAGTAACGGTCAATTGTGCCCCACTGTCTATAACACCTAATTGTACACATCTTCCCACTTTCATTTCTACCAGGAGGTTAACTCCACTTCCCTGTATCTCCCAGACAGATCTCTCAGCTTCTCCATCAGCAATGAGAAGATCTCCCCCAGGGTCCCACTCATCTAGTCCATGGACAGCTAGACCCTGCAGAGAGTTCTGTGGGACAGGTGATTCACGGCCCTTCAATATGTCCCTAGCCTTGGCCTTCCAACTCAGCCTAGTTTCCCAGAAGTACAGGATTAGAACTTTGGGAATGCCTTGGGCAAGCTGCCCACAGATGCCTGAATTGATGACAGCTATGACATCATCCCGTGTTCCTGTTGGACTAACTGACCTCACTGAAGAAGGTTATCTTGATCTGCTTTCATCCCTTTTCACATAAACCTTTTCTAGACCCTGCTGGTTGGAGTCAATAATCCAAACTGACTCTTGCGTTGTTCTGCCTGCCTCACCAACATTAGCAGGAAGACTAACTGGGTGCTGTGAATATGGGAGAACATTGTCTAATTTCTTGGCTAGATCTTGTTGCCTTATTGTAAACTCTTTTAATAGAGACTGAATGAACTGGAGTAAGGTTTCCTCTTCTGGAGATCTTTTCAATGGCCCCTTTTCACCATTCCATGGCATCTTGCATCATGAGGATAAGTAACGTTGACAGGCTGCAAATGCTTACCCTGTTTGGGATTGTAAGATAGTTGCCATAAATTCCTTCTTCCATTACCTCTAGCAGCTAACTGGTCAACATCCCTTCTAAAAATATCAGGACTACTTCCACCAGCTTCCGGAAAACCAGAAGTTCTTTGCAGACCATGATGCTTTGGCTGAGGCACTGAAGGAGGGCTCCCATGTGATGATAGCATATTTGTGCAGAGACTTTCAGGGAGGTGTACTGACTCTAAATTGCCACATTAGGCCAGGATGTCATAGCCCTTTACCCTTGATTCTGGGGGATCATCCTAACTACTATTTCTGCCCCTATCTATTGGAGGTTCTGAATTCCAGAAAGGGGCTCGGATATGACCATCACTTCGACTATCAGTACCATAATTGGTTCCAGATGGATGAACAGACCAGTCAGAGCCACTCTGTTGATTTCCAACCCCCAAACTGTCTCAGCTAGAGTAGAATGGCTGACCTGAGACAACTTCCTGGTCCTGCCTTGCAGCACCCCCTACATTCAAATAGGGTGGCTGGTGGCTCTGTAATTTAGCACTGGCTACATACAAATAAGACCTGTCAGGGCCACTATTCTGATTAAAACCACCTACAAAAAGCTAGGACAGCCTATTAGGGCTTCGTTTAATAACTCAGAACCACCCACATTGGAGTAGGAAGGCCTATCAGGGTAACTGTTTTGGTTTCACAATTCAGAACCACTTTGGCCAACCATATCTCGGCGAGTATCCGAAATGTAGTACTAAAACTGCCTTCACACTGTGTTTTTAGTCCTGTAGCATACAGTGTCTTTCAAGGGACATGCCGATAACAAAACAAGGGTGGATACTGAAACTGTCCAATTAGAACACATGGAAAATGTTACACTAGCAACAGCCAGTATCTTCCCAAGGGAAGTACAATCTCCCCATTAAATGAGCATTGAAAGTCAGTATATCCCTCACGTTATATATTTGCGGAAACAGCGACTCTAATGACGTTATGCGCCATGACGTCGATCACGTTGCAAGGGTGCCTGCTGCACAGGATGCATGACCTGACAGGACGGAGTTTAGGCCAATTTCTTCCTGAAGGGGGACGTGGGCTTTTTCTCAAACAAAATTCTTAACCATAAACTGTATGTTTTGGCTACTGAATTGATATGTAGCATCTTACATAATCCCAGGAAAAGCTGCATTAGGTTTTTTCGTCTCATTATGGCAGATACATTTAGGATACAAAGATCATCCCATGACTAAATCAATATCCTACCCTATACAGTTCCCCCTCGAGCTGTGCCAGGTAGGATACTGATTTAGCCTTGATATAACCTCTAATTATCTACTGGTGCCCCATATATTCCATCCAAAGTCTGGCCTTCATGAGACACTCTCTGTGGCCTAATTGTGTTTGGTCCAAGACCTATGTGTGCATCAGGTCCTGGCAGTCATCTCCCCTGTATAGGTAACTGCGAATAGTTGACTGTTCTGTTTTAGCCACTGTAAGTGTAAGTTCAGGTGATGCATTGCCTCCCCTACTGTGCTGACTACCTCTGGTACCATGGGTGCTCCCAACTGCCACCTCCTGACCTTGAGTATTTCTAACTCGATTGGTGGATTGCAACACATCACCACCCAAGTTTGGGGTTTTGTGGACAATCACAGAGCCCATATCTCCCACAACTGTATCTTCCGAGGACCGCCCAGAATCAATCCTCATTCGCTCCCTCGGTAAGGACCCTGACGAGAAAAATTTGCAGTCCAAATCAAATTATTTCAATTCAAATATCAACAGTGAAATTGACTCCTGTGCGCTACTTTGTATGCACGTTTCTCACCTAAAGTTATACTTCAGTTATTGCCAAATTACAAGTATTGCCAGATTATTTTACAAACACACAAAAATAGAGCATGTGTTATGGTGCCTGCTTTTGCATCCTATCTCATAAAGTAATTTAAGTAGCTTTTATGAAGAGAAAAAACATATGCATTGTTTCACATCATTATTTGAAAAAAGTGTGTGAGTTGGTAAGGCAAAGAGAAATCATATAGGCCAAGTGCATTTAAATATAAACATATGGTGTTATCTGTAAAATTAAATCTAGGGGTCCCATTAGGTTTTCAAACAGACTAGTGCACGTGAGACGGCATGTTACACAACACGATGGCTACACATACGTAGTACCACGCCTATAACAACGGTATATCTGTACTAATGTACGGTGCAAAAGGAGGACAGAAACATTTTTTTCTAACAATCCAGACAATAATTCTGTTCCCTGACATCTAAATTTACACATTGGATGCAAAAAAAACCCACTTCATGTTCGAGGGTGCATCTGCAACAAAACAAAATTTTCTGTACCTCACATTTTTTTATAGACGACACGTCCTGCGAGCGTTGTAAAACATCCTGGTACTGTATTGGTGACGGTCAACGCCGTCCGTGTGGCCGTTGTGATCCGCTTCAAGCGGGCAACACTTGTGGACGATCGCCTTCTGAGCACTCATTTGGAGGCGCAGACACATGTACATCTTGTCTTAAAGGTTGGGTAAGTAGGCCAATTGTGTGTCTCAAAGGCGGACACCACGGTGTCTTAAAGGCAGAGTGAACACCTTTTGTTTCCTTTTAAGAGTGTAGATCTCTGTGTTTGGAAAAGTTAAGTTTCAAGTTGAATGTCGTCATATGAGCGACACAGAATACATTACTCTCAGAAGTAATACGGAAATCAGTTGTGCAGACATACGAACGTTTTCCTCAATATTTTGTAAGTAAGATTAACTTAAAACAATGTCAAGAATAAATGAATAGATTTGGTCCAGATGAGAACATAATGTCCAATGCAAAAAGTGTCCATTTCCCGTAATGGCACCGCATCTCATGACATAAATGCATATGACAGTACTTCTTCCTGCATTCCATAATTTCCGCCATGCCAATACTAAGATTTTTACAGAGCGCGAAAGAGTACACGTAAAAAAAATAAAAAATGATTTAAGATCAAAGCTCTTTGCACAAGTTCTTCACAAAAACAATTTTCGTGTAAGCGCCTACATGCTTTATATCGATCTTAAATGTACCTTTCAATGCAAAACAACAACAACAACAACAAACAAACAAAACCCGAAAGTACTCGTAGTGCTCCAAACTACTGGTAATAATGTTGGCGTAAGACCTATAACATTGACGTGTATGTACCCACAATGGGAGTATTTCAACCAAATATTGCAGATGTGCCATAATGGATATGCCACACCGTGCCCGACGTATCACTATGCAGAGTGTAATTCAACTTACTGCCCCCCTACTTGTAGCCGTTGTGAGCCAGGGTATGCCTGCCGTGGGGGACAGCGATATGTCTGTGAGGCAGGAACTGTATCAGATGGACTGAAAGGTTACATAAATTATGTGCATGTTTTTCCTTTACATATTATGCCCAAACATTTTTAAAAGATTGTAACCACTGCATATTTATGAAACAATTTCAGTATAACTTCTCGGGAGGCATTCAACAAGAGTTGTATAAATTGCCGTTAAAAATGTGTAAGTTATTCCTGGTGCAATACTGCATGAATAACAAATTACATGTAGACTAAAACTTTGCGCTGAATAATCTTTGGATACCAGCAGCGTATAGGCGCTGTGATTATTGTGACATGTACTCTCAAACAAAACCATAATGCTAGTTTTGTGCATATTTCGCTGCTTTCAGCGTTCTCAAAAATTGTTATGTGATGGATGCACTGCGCTTGGTTTGTAATTATACTGGAACAGTCGTGATAGGCTTCAAAATGCACCTCATATATCGACCAACCATTTTCCTCCAAATTGCACTTTTAAGGTGTCCAATTGAAATATACAGATTGTTGAAAAGCATACCTTGCGATTTGTAGAATTCTGTGAGATGTGTACCCCAGGAACATATCAGAACGAATCCAAACAGAGCAAGTGTTTTAATTGTCCCAAAGGGTACTTCAGTTCTAAGATGAAAGACAGTTGCAGTGCCTGTCCAAGATTTCATTTTACAAAGGTGAGTATAGCATCTTAGTCATCATAATATTGAAACTGTATTGTTATTCTGTCTCAATATTCACTTTTAAAAGTTCAGATATTACAAGTCGTCGTTTACCTTCTGGGCCCGGATGTAACTAGCCGCTTGACTTCTCTTGCAGGCGAGTTATTTACATTAACAGAGAAGTACGGAGAAGACGGTTGACATCTAGTCCGAACTTGCAATTAAAAACTTTACTCATTTGTCAAATTCAATAAATATTAACTTTTGATTGTTTGAACTATGAGATGCTGGATAACTTTACCTATTTTGAAACTCATTTAGGACATGTGTACCAATACACAAATATCTGTGAAACTATCTGATGGTTGTACCCCAAAATTTAAAAGTAAAACTTTGCCTAAAACAGGGCTGCCCCCTGCTTCCTTTGCTGTTCAATGTTTTCATAAACGATTTGGGGACAATATCTCGATGTGTCTAACACCGAAAACGGTGTTAATTGGTTATTTTAAGACATTGTCGCTCATGTTTCCTGACGATGTCGTACTATTGGCCGAACCTGGTACCGAGTTACAAAGCCGTCTGACCAGATTAACCGCATATAGTAATTGTTAGGGTCTCCAGGTAAACACCAACAAGACTTAATATTTGATTAAAATGGCAATAAAAAGGCTGTGGTGACCCTAATGATACAAGTGTTTCTTATTTTAAATTTTTTTGTCAGTTCTTAAACGTGGTAAACTCTTATTGCTATCTTGGTGTTATTTTTACCTGTTATGGCACATTTGCCATAGCTTCACAGTTTCTAGCAGAAAAGCAAGAAAGCTTTCGTTCATGCTTTATCGTAAAATAATTGAGTTGTTCATGTTCGATATATATGTAAAACCAATATCATTGCATGGGAGTGAAGTCTGGTCTTCTCAGGACTCAGGACTTAGGATACTTTTATTGACCTTCATACAAATAACAAGTATACAAATAATTTAACAAACATATGTAACACAAATGTATGATGGTCAGGGAGACCCTCATTAAGACAATGTCATGTCGCTATCATGAGGGCCACCCTATAATGTAACTATAATAATAATAGAATGAATGGCAAAGTACATTTACATCGGTATTAGATAAATTCCTTTTTCATGTCATAATTACAATTTAGTGTACATAAATAAATGAATAAACATCTGATGTGTACAGCTTACAAAGTTGGTTCATAAATATTCAATTTGCACAAACATAACAGTTTGGGATATCACAAGATTCTTGGTAATTATTAATATATAAAGTTTTAGTATATCTGACTAATCCTTGGAGGCTGTGAGTGTAAAATTTATCGTGAATATTAGATGGCAGTTCATTTATTGTTTTCGGTAAATCAAACCTAAGACATTGTTTTGCAAAACTGTGAACATAGCGATGCATAAATAGATTTCCAGATTGTCTGGTATTGTGGGGATGAATATCAGTATTTAATAACAGAGGTAGATTTTGTAAGTTAGCAGGAATTACTTTATTTAAATATTTGAAGTAGAATTTGATTTTAGCAATCATAAAAATATCTTCAACCTTCAGTAGACCCATACTTTTAAATAATGGGTCCGTGTGCGCATTATATTTACTACAAGTTATAATTCTTACAGCTTTTTTTTTGTATCGTTTTCAAGTTAGAGCATTTAAAACCCCACGTTAAAATTCCATAATTTATATGAGAAAGTATAATGGAATTGTATATTTTCAATTTAGGGTCAATTGGTAATATTCTTTTTAGTTTGTTCAGAATCCCTAAAGATCTTGATATCTTACTGCTTATTTTTTCAATATGACAGTTCCAATTTAGATGTGAATCTATTACAATTCCTAGAAAGTTAAAACTATTTACATGATCTATTTGAATGTTTTTCATTTTTATCTTGGGAATTCAAAATTTCTTTTGAGGTTGGTGGAAAACCATAAATTTAGTCTTTCCAACATTAAGTGATAGTTTGTTTGCATCTGACCAGCTAGATATTTTGTTGAGTTCCAAATTAATGTTATCGTCAATTTCTAGACTGCTAGTATTATTACAGAAAATATTTAGGCTTGCAGATAGCGTAGAGTCATCAGCATACATAATCAGTTCAAATATTTTGCTAGCATAAGCAATATCGTTTATATATATGAGAAAAAACCAGAGAACCCAGTATCGAGCCCTGCGGTACTCCAGTTTTAATGTGTAATAATTCTGAGTCAACTTCATCATATTGAACATACTGTTGTCGATTTGTTAGGTAATTTTCAAGGAGGGTGGGTGATGTGCCGCTTAGGCCATAATATTTTAATTTATGTAGTAAAATTGTGTGGTTAAGTGTGTCAAATGCCTTTGACAGATCTAGAAAAATACATATTGGGAGGTTTCCTGTGTCCATTTCCTGTATTACCTTATCTACAAGTTCGATAGTAGCAAGCACGGTTGAATGATTTTTACGGAATCCATACTGACTATTATGGAATAATTTATAGGTGTCGAAGTAGTCATACAATTGGTTGAAAATAACTTTTTCAAAGACTTTAGAGAAAGCTGGTAGTACTGATATGGGTCGATAGTTAGTAAAGAGATTTTCATCATCCTTTTTATAAATGGGAGTAACCTTTGCTATTTTCAATTTGGTTGGAAAAATTCCCGTTCTTAGGGTTTGGTTTATAATTATAGCAAGAGGTTTTGTTACAGAGTCTTTTATAATTTTCAGTAGTTTTGTGGAAATACCATCCACGCCATAACTTGACTTTGTCCTTAAATTATCAATGATAGTGCTGATGCTTTCAGCAACAGTATTTTTAAAATGGAAATTATGAGAGTAAGTTTTGTTCAAATAATTTTTGTAACTATCTGCATGTGGTAAGTTTATTTGATTTGTTAAATTTGGGCCTATATTTGTGAAAAAGTTATTAAACTTATTGGCAATAACTATCTTATCTTTGATTTGCTGTCCATTATCAGAGAAATACTCAGGAAATTTCTTTTTTTTTTCTTTGTTTTTGAAAGCACTTCATTTATCGTGGCCCATGTCTTTTTAATATCATTTT